>JAGFNQ010005714.1:0-28055 GCA_024364735.1 Boesenbergia rotunda
ATGGGTCCAAGGGATGGGCACCTTAAGAACGCCCCGGTTCTGGACTACCGAAGCTGTCCACGGTTCTGGCACTACCGGAGCTGTGCAACAGGGATGGGCACCTTAAGAACGCCTCGGTTCGGGGACTACCGACTATGCTGTCCTTACCCTAGTAGGTTGGGGCTCGCGACCTCAGACTTGCTAGGGATGCACGCTATGATGTATGTATGTGGTACAAGCCGGGGATCCCAAATGATGTTATGATGATTATGTTAAGCAATTTAAAAGTATGTTTTAAAAGTTAAGCATCCCTTATGTATATGCATTCCACTCATGCATCCATGCATGTTACGCATTATGCTATGATGATAAGATTTTATGCTTACATTTCATGTTAAGAAGTATGCATGAGAATGAATGATCTATGCCATGATTATGTTAGGAAGATATTCATATGCTATGATAGGTATTATGTCATGCTTAGAATGTTCACTATGTTTATGATTTATGCCATGAATTATGCCATGCTTAGAATGTTCACCATGTTTATGATTTATGCCATGAATTATGCCATGCTTAGAATGTTCACTATGTTTATGATTTATGCCATGAATTATGTCATGCTTAGAATGTTCACTATGTTTATGATTTATGCCATGAATTATGCCATGTTTAGAATGTCTACTATGTTTATGTTCATGCCATGCTATGTATACGATACGTGATGTAAGATGTTATGTTCTAAGTAGAGCACCAAGTATGTTAATGTTTTATGTGCTCAATATGAGATGATGAATGGTTTTGTAAGTAGGAAAGAGTCTTACTAAGCCTGTGTGCTTATAGTCTTATTTCCTTATACCGCAGATCATTCAAGGGGACAATGAAGGAAGCAGCAGGAGGGCAAGAACGCATGTGTGTAGTAGTGACTTGGCCCAGGAAACTCTATGTTTACTGTTTATGCTAGAACCGCACCTTGGTTACTTATATGTCTGAATAATGACCTATGGAACCTTATGATATGACGTTACGTATGACATGATATGATATGATGCTTAAGTTCAAAATTAATATGCTAAGGTTCCTATGTCATTAAGTTAAGAATGGTAACAGGGCATGTATAAGTTAAAGTTATTCCGCTGCCTTATGATGTCTACATGCCCTAAGCATGTTAACGTAACGCCGCTTATGGAAAAAAAAAAGCGGGCGTTGCAAATCCCCACCCGGTACATGAGTTCTTCACATTGTACCAGGCTGGGGCTGCTGAACTCCATGCCAGCCAGCATCCCATATGCTTCGCAGGTAGTCCGGAGGGTCTCCGACTTAACCCTAGAGGAAGTGGCTTCGTACCACTCCGGGCGGTAAGCCTCCTCCTTCTCTGGTTTCTCCTTCCTGCTTTGGTCCTTTTTCCCTCCCTTGCCCATGATTTCTAAGGAGAGAAGGAGAAGAAGACAGAAGAGGAAGGAAACTTACGTGTGAGGAAGAAGCCCTAGTGAAAGAAGATAGTAGTAAGCGGGAATGGAGTACACAAACTCTGCTAATCGACGATGTTAGAAGGCAGACGAATGCTTTCACGTCCCCTTTTTATAGAGGAGAAGCCACCCTCATGTGGACAATGGGGCCACGACGTGTGGACGCTGATGACTGGCTATCTCGAGGCATCACCTCTCTTTACGATCGTTGTTTGGTATGACCCTACGACACGTATCAACAGGAGATCGCGAAGAAAAGATCTGGACGCGTGGTGGGGCTACATTCGCCGAAATGGTTTGTCGCCATTAAGAGACCCCATGAGCTTTTAATGGGTGATAGACAACTATCACTACCTCGCCTCGAAATTCCTAGGGACTTTTGGACTAATTCAAAAGACTGACTCAAGCCAAGGGATGAATGTTCCGATTCCTCGGACTCGACATGCTGCCAAAGGAGAAGTAATGGACACATAGACCCGCAGATACGTAGCTTCCTCTCGTTGTACCACCAGTCTAATCTGTTTGACACACTTCCTTCGATTATACTTGAAGGGAGGGACTTATGATGGGGATGAGCATCCCGGGACAAACATGTGGCACGGAGAAGCTACGTGGCAAGGCCCGCCAAGCCAGAGCTGCAAGGACAAACCGAGATCACCTCAGGAGAGTGGAGCCAAGCCTCGAGGCTAGACCCACCATCGGGCTCCCGAGACCACCTCGGGAGAGCAGGTCGAACCCCCCAAGGTCAGACCGAGGGTCGGATTCCCGAAATCACCTCGGGAGAACATATCAGATCCCCTGAGGTTAGACCGATAGTCGGGTTCCCAAGACCCTCAGGTGCCCCGAGGGCAACTCGGGAGAGAAGACCCTGAGACCTACTCGGGAGAGTGGAGCCCAACGATCAACACATCAGACTTCAAGTAGTCGTTCCTCGTTCCATAACAGGAAGGTCATCGGATAATTATTGCCCATAACACATGGCAATTAAGGCCTTAATGATCGCGGTTGCCGTTACCAAAAGCTATCGAGTAACCGATGATTAATTAACGTGGAGGAGGATGTGGGGACACGTGTGACCGAAATCTCAGGTATATAAGGTGCTCTAGCAGCCAGGTATAGGGGATGTTTTCTCGAACTGGCACAAAATCGTAGTTCCTCGTTGTCTTCCTTGTCCTCCTAAAAGCAATAAGGATTCTGACTTGAGCGTCGGAGTGAGCTCCGCCGGAAAACCTTCCAATGTGTTCGCATTAATGCTTGTGTTAATCTCGCAGAGCGCGATCATCTTCTCCCCGTTATCGTCTTTGTGGGTTGCGCTCTGATGACTCACCGTCCACGTCGATTCTTTCCAGAATAGCAAGCATGTGATTACTACATTACTAAACCTAGTTTGATACAAGGCAAACAAGTTGCAACTATGTTCTTATTTTTTTCTTGGTCACAATACTTGGCAAAGGTCTACTATTCTACATATATTAGACATTGTAAAATGCACAATGTAAAATTTGGGAGCCTAAGTGTCTAGATTTGGGAGCCTAAGTGCCTAAATTTCCTAAATTAAGGGAGCTGATAGGATTAGCCAAACTTAGAGGGGCTAAATTGCACAATGACCATTCCTTATATCTCTTCCCTACCCCTGAATTCCTGCGGCTGATCGATCATGAAGCAGATCTCGCGATTTCACGTTCCTTCTTCTTCTCCGTTCAACCAAAGCCACCGCTTCACCTCTCTTTCTCCTTTTCTGCCCCACGAGAGCCTCAGCCAGTTGGATCCGTATCCCATCTGCTAGAAAGATCAGGCCATGGTGGATAGCATGACACAAGAGGGATTTGACGAGGTAAGATCTCTTCTTCCCATATCTTAGATCTGATATTTGAAGGTTGATTCGTGATTGGGGTTGGCTAATCTTTAACTCCAATTTAGAAGGAGGTGTGGTTGAGCGTCCAAGGTTGATGAAGGGCTTTCTTCCTTGGGATTATTGTAATTGTCGTGACTGATCAGGGAGCTGCATCGGCAACCATTCAGGTGAGATCAATTGGTGATTGTTGATCCATAGTTAATGTTTTGCTTTGTTATAGTACTCGAATACAACTTGGTTTCTGTAGATCGGTTTTGGCAGAGAGATTGAGCAGTTTTCCAATCTTGATATGAATGATTGGTTTTCTTGATGTACCTGTGATCTTATGAATTGAGCATTCGACTTTTAGAGTTTGGTATGAGTTTTGTTTGATCGAATGTGTGGTTATTTCCTTTTGATCTTGTTGTCTCTAACCTTGGGCAAACACTGGAGTGTGCTTGGATATGGCCATGAATTCATGTTCTGAAGATGTATTTTGTTATTGATTGAATTCAAGTTGTAATGGTTACTTAGAACATGTTTTGTACTTGAGTTTGGTTTTGGCCTTCTCTGTCTTGGATCTGTTGGATTTATTGGATCTGTGGAGGAGAGTGGTTTTCTGAATTGGGATCAGTATTGCTTAGGAACAGCTTTCGTTCCGTGGATTGGTTTTTGATAATGTAGTAGTTTCTGTTGGATTAATCTGTTTCTAGCTTGTGGAGTTTTTGATCTTGATTTATTTTGTTTGTTCCTATGGATTTGATGGTGTGTGAAAGTTAAACTCTGTGTTTGAGGATAGATAGGTAGTGCTCTGTTTTGAATTGGTTTTGGAGATTAGGTTTGTAGCTTTAATCTTGATCTGTTTTCCTCTTCCTGCTATGGGTTTGTGTGGATGGTTCTGTGGTTGATCCACATGTAAGGTGAGGTGTCTAATTTGAGTTTTGATTTTTGGGGGTAAAGTGCAAGATTCAAGGGCAGTAGGTTTTGGGCTAGGATGGTTTTCCTTATTTTAGGTTGATCATTAGCTTAGGGAAACTATAGAATAAGATAGTTGAAATGGGTCTAATTAGATAGGATAAGTAGTTCAGCTAATTTAATTATTATAGAATTAGTTAAACTTTGCCTATGATATAGTATATTGATTTGGTGGATCGGTTGTGGATTATTAGATGGGGATTTTCTTCGCTTACGAGCTACTATATCGGAGGCGGGTACTTCTGACATATTGTCACAGATTTTATGCATAGTTAGTTATAGATAGCAGCAGAGTTGTATTTATTTTCTGCTTTCATATATTTACACATGATACTAGCCGCTTGATTAGATAATAGTTTTTTGTCTGTACTGCTTCGAGGTTGGACCTCCTTACCCTTTATTATCTTATATTGTTGTATATTTTTGATTAGTGATAGGATACCTTATACCCAATACTAGGGTTAGGATATGGTTCATGATTATTCGTGGACCCCTGCATATCATGTTGATGATTGGAAGATTAGTTAAAGGATGTTACATGGGATAGTGTCATGCATCACCTCTATATTATGCATGCACGGACGACTCTTGGCATTTTGGTGAATGAGCACGGGTCGTCAGTCATGTCAGAGGAGTAGAGGCATACTTAGGCAACCCTTGGCTCCTGAGTGGTTGAGACGGGTCATCAAACATGCCTTACTTTTTACATAGCTCCATGTGCGTCGGCTATTTATGCATTGTGTATAGTCCCAGGTGCGTCGGCTATTATGCATTGTGCATAGCCCCAGGTGCGTTGGTTTTTCATGCATTCTGCATAGTCCCAGGTGTGTGAGCTTTTCATGCATTGTGCATAGCCCCAGATGCGTTGATTATTCATGCATTGTGCATAGTCCCAGGCGCATTAGTTTTTCATGCATTCTGCATAGCCCCGAGTACGTTGGCTTTTCATGCATTGTGCATAGCCCCAGGTGCATTGAATTTTCATGCATTCTCATAGGTGCTTTGGGGTAAACAGTCACAGGTGCTAAGCTATCCTGTTCTCATGGCTACCCAATGTAGCGGTAGGTAGAGCGTACAGAGAGTGACTCATGTCATTGCTATCATATGGACATGATGCATCATTGCATAGTCATTGTTGTTTGCGTTATTGCATTTGCTCGTACTTGCTGCATCTAGTTACTGTTGGTGCAGAATGCACCTAAGTCAAACCTGTGTTTTGATAATGGCAACATAGCTCAAAAGTTAAGTCTTACTTATTTTCTAACAAGTTACTCTAGTGTGCAGGAAAAGCCCTAGCGAAGGACTGCTAGGCACTGGCGAAGGAATGCTAGGGTAAAAAGACCTAGCGAAGGACTACTAGGCACTGGCGAAGGAATGTCAGGGTCAAAGCCCTAGCGAAGGACTGCTAGGCGCCAGGCGAAGGACAGTCTGGGACTAAAGCCCTAGCAAAGGAATGCTAGGCACCGAGCGAAGGGCAACTCGGCATCCAAGACCTGACAAAGGACCGTCAGGCAAAAGTCCAACCAGAGGAACGGTTGGCATCAGGTAAATTCTCCCGAGAGGAGTAGGTGAGGACGCGTTCCCCGTCGAGGGAACAGTAGGCGTCGGTTCGACCTAGGGCTCCATTTTGGAGACCAAAGTCAGAACCAAGACAGCTAAGGTTGTATAAACTAACCAATTAATGTCTTGTTGTGTTTTTGGACTAACCCTGGATGCAGGACCGAAGGAACGAGTGTCTGCAGCTCAGAGAGCCTCAAAGGAGTGAGGCAACAGCTGACCAGGGCACCCGGAGTGTCCCATGCGCCCCAAAGGCGAACACAAAACACACAAACAAGAAGCGCGCATCGACAGTACAACCTGCGGGCGCCCCCGCGCTCCCGGGCGCCCCCGCTGCTCCCGGGCGCCCCCTGCGTCCCGGGCGCCCCCATGCGCAACCCTCGAACCAGAACCCCTCGAAGCCAAGGAGATAGAACTTTGACCCGGTCAATCCGGGCGCCCCGAGCGCTCCGGGCGCCCCGGTCAAAGCGGATCCAGAGGATCAGACGCGACCGAGACTTTGGCGGATCAAAGGCCACGTGGGGGCGCCCCCGACATCCCGGGCGCCCCCAGGCCCTATATAAAGGGCCTTCGACCAAGGCTTCAAGGCATCAATTCTCTCAACGCCTCAAAGCTCTTCTGCTCTCGCGCCTTGCTCCGGAATCCCTCCAACTCGAGCCGACGACGTCCTGCTGCCCCGAAATAGTCAATCTACTCCGGACGTCGGTAAAAAGAGCTATTTAAAAATTTATTGTACTTAATTTGTAATCTTCTGTAAACTATTTTGCGCCTAATATAGAATTGCCCAAAGTAAACGGTCAACGACCGTGGGCCTTGGAGTAGGAGTCGACACAGGCTCCGAACCAAGTAAAAACGACTGCGTCTCTGTGTTATTTTTATTTCCATTGTGCACTTGCTCTTAATTTTCCGAAAAAGAACGATTTCCGATATTCACCCCCCCCTCTATCGGTGTTCTCGATCCAACAAGTGGTATCAGAGCGGGGAAGTTCAAACCTGGTGCAACCACCAGTTTGAAATTTTTTTTTCGAATCTTTAATTTTTTTATTTTTCTTACGAATTTTTCGTTAAATATTTCGTTCGATTTTTTTTACGAGGTTGGTGCAACACCCCTCGTTATTTTATTCATCCAGCACTACTAATCCAAGACGTAGTCTTGGAAAATTTATTTTTTTGTAAGTTTTCTATTTCAGATCAAATGGTCATGCAAGAGGGATTTAGCACCGCCAGACCTCCACTCTTCAGTGGAGAAGACTTTTCCTATTGGAAAAGCCGTATGGAGGTCCACCTGAAAACTCAGGTGGACATGTGGATCATTATCCAGTCAGGTCTGGAGATCCCCAAAAACGCCGAAGGACTTCCTCAAAGCTACACAGAGTGGGACACCGCTCTGAAACGAAAGATAGAAGCCGACGCTAAAGCGACTCAGACTCTTCAATGCGGATTGACGAAAGAAGAGCTGAACCGGGTGGGCCCCTTCAACAGTGAGAAGGAGCTTTGGGCAAAACTGATTGAGCTGCACGAAGGGACATCAGATACTCAAATCAGTAAAAGGGATCTGCTTCTAAACAAACTCTACACCATCAAGATGGCAGACAACGAAACAGCAGCCCAGCTCCACGCACGAATCCAAGAGTTGATGAACGACCTCCACACAATAGGTCACAAGGTTGAAAACCGTGACTTAATAAGGTATGCTCTAAACGCCTTCCCTAGAAACACCTTGTGGGCATCTATGGTAGATGCATACAAGGTCTCAAGGGATCTTTCAAAAATAAAATTAAATGAATTATTTTCCGAACTAGAACTTCACGAACAAACTAACACCAATATGGTCGAGAAAGGTATTGCTTTTGTTGTAGGGAAGACTGGAAGGACAACAAAGAAGAAGCCTGAACCTGAACCCGAGTCTAACTCAGACTCAGATTCAGAAGAAGAAGGAGATCAAACTAAGCTGGTTCGGCTAGCCCGAAGTTACTACAAGGAGCTGAAGAACCGAACCAACAAACGGAAAATCGGCCGAAGAAAGGACGAACCAGCTGAACCCGCAAACAAGCCCAATGTGGCTTGCTACGAGTGCAAGAAAAAGGGCCACTACAAGTCAGAATGTCCTGACCTAAAGGAGACTAAAAAGATGAGAAGAAAGAAGGCACTGCAAGCAACCTGGGACGAATCCTCCTCCTCAGAAGAAGAAGAGGCAGCCCAGTCCAACCTCCTAGCTTTGATCGCCTCAGAAGAAATCGGAAACGAATCAGAAACAGAACAGGACGACGGCGAGCTGACCTTCACAGAAGACGGAGAAATTAAGGTAACTGGTTTTAATAGATCTCAATTAAGTGAATTAATTTCATTTCTTTCTCGAGATTTGGCAAAAGCCAAACTCCGAGTCGAATCCCTCCGACAGGAAGTAAAACTCTTGAAAGAGGGAGCTGACTCTAAACCCTTAACCGAGAAGGTTCAGGAAGGAACTCCTACTCAAGTTGAAAAACTTGAAAAGGAGAACTCCTCCCTGAAAACTCAGGTTAAGGATCT
Source organism: Boesenbergia rotunda (assembly GCA_024364735.1). Taxonomy (NCBI): domain Eukaryota; kingdom Viridiplantae; phylum Streptophyta; class Magnoliopsida; order Zingiberales; family Zingiberaceae; genus Boesenbergia; species Boesenbergia rotunda. The sequence goes on from JAGFNQ010005714.1 coordinate 8,344, forward strand.
TAGATCAGCTTTAGAACGATTTACATCTGGTTCCAAGGGTCTTGACATGATCCTTGGAAAACAGAAATCAGTTCTAAATCGATCCGGACTGGGCTATAGAACCAAGTCCCGGCAAAGATCTTACTTTGCTGTACTGAATCAGTCCAGAGGTAAAATTCAGGCATGGGTACCTAAACTATGCCTGAACAAGCCAACTGGATCAAATCAGTATTGGATCCCCAAGGACAAGATTCACATCTTGCCTAACCATCACCGTGGCTTTAGTCCAGGGGGAGCCAAACTGAAAACAATATTCATTATTAGATAAAAATTTAATCCTTAATTGCAATTGCTTGATTGATTGTTTATTTAAAATTCCTGCAATTTACCATGCTTAGATTTAGGAATGGTTAGTTAAGGACTGAACAAACTTAACTGAAACTTGACAACATGGTATTGGGTGGAGGTGAGATGATAGTACGTTAGGGAAGCCAATTTGGCGGAACTAGCCGAAGCTACCGATCCAAAACCTAAACTAGTTAGACCAGAAATTTTTCGAAGAATAATTTTGAAAATAAAATTTCATTAAAAGGCTTTGTCAAGGAAAAGGTGGATGATCCCATAAGGCTACGGCCAAAGAAGGCCTAGTGCCTCGCCAAGACCTGGAAGCCAATTTTTGAAATTCAAATTCAAATTATTTTTTGTCAAATTCGAATCTAATACAAAATTTCAGTTATTTGTAGATTTAAACATCTTTTCAACAATTTTCAAAATTAATTAAGTTTTTCAAAATTTAATTATTTTCAAAATTAATTAAGTTTTCAAAAATTTAATTGTTTTCAAAATTAATCAAAATTTTTTCAAAATAATCTTACTAGTCAAAATCTGTCTCACAAAACCTATAAGGCTAACGTGATTGAAAATCCTAAATTTGGGTGAGACAGACTAGGCAGTGAAACTCAATTTAAGCTATTCCTGAATCTAATTGGATCCAAATCAAGAAAACTCTTTATGTGTAGGACAACCCCCATGGTTTGAGAACTTAGACAAACCTAACCACGTTTACAAACTAACCAAAGCACTATATGGGCTAAAACAAGCACCTAGGGCCTGGTATGAACGGTTATCAACCTATTTAACTTCTAAAGAATTTAAACAAGGCCAAATTGACTCAACTTTATTTATTAAAACCCTAGGAAAAGATATATTTATTGCCCAAATTTACGTAGATGACATAATCTTTGGATCCACCAACACAAACTTCCTAAAAGAGTTTGTCAAAATAATGGAAAATGAATTTGAAATGAGCTTAGTTGGTGAGCTTAACTTTTTCCTAGGCTTACAAATTAAACAAACTAGGGATGGTAACTACGTTCATCAATTCAAATATGCTAAAGAGTTAATAAAGAAATTTAAAATGGATAACTCTAAAAGCATAAGTACTCCCATGGCCACTAATGTAAAAATAGATAGTGACCCTGATGGTAAACCAGTGGACCTTAAACTCTATAGGAGTATGATAGGTAGCCTACTGTACCTTACAGCCAGTAGACCTGATATTCTTTTTGCTATAGGGATGTGTGCTAGATACCAAACCTGTGCTAAGGAAACGCACTTAGCAGCCCTAAAAAGAATACTAAGATATGTAAAGGGCACCCTAAATGTAGGGATTTGGTATCCTAGGACCTCAACTTTTGATTTGACAGGATATTCAGATTCTGACTATGCTAGCTGTAAATTAGATAGAAAGAGCACAAGTGGAAGCTGCCAACTGTTAGGTCAGAGTCTAGTTAGTTGGTGCAGCAGAAAACAACACTGTGTAGCTCTATCCACAACAAAAGCTGAGTATGTGGCCTTAGGAGAGTGTGTTGCTCAACTTTTATGGATGATGCACACACTTAAGGACTTCCAGCTCAACTACACCCAAACTCAAGTATTTATTGACAATATAAGTTCAATCAATTTAACTAAGAACCCAATCCAACACTCCAGAACCAAACATATAGAAGTCAAACATCATTTTGTAAGAGACCATGTAGCTAGGGGTGAAATAGTACTTAAGTATATTGACTCTAAATCCAACCTAGCTGATATATTCACAAAACCCTTACCTGAGTCTGAGTTTAGCTCACTAAGAAGGCAGTTAGGATTGTGTTCTGTAGAATAGACTAATTTTTTTCTTGCTCTACTTGATTTAAAAAAAAAAATTAATAGAATTTCAAAAACTATTTTACTTAATTTCAAAATCAGTTTTCATTTTTTTACTTATCTTTATTTTTTTTAAAAACTACCCCCTTTAAAAATTAGAGCTTTTTTGAAAATGGACTTAGCCTAGGCCCTAACTCTAGAACTGCATGCACCTATAGACTTATAAGCCAGCATCTCACAAGCACCTTAGGGTACTTTTGATTGATAACCTAGAAAGGGTTGAGATGCTTAGGTCTTTGCCTTAATTCAAGATGCTTTAAGTCAGTGCATCTGCAGTAATTGGGGCACTAAATACAACTTATACAGCAATCAAGTTGAGTGTCAAGTTTAGAAAATCTAACTTGAACAAAAACACTTAACTTGACTAACCCTAGCAAAAACTATTGTTTCTAACAGTTAGTAAGTAGCTAATTGGGTTAGACAGGTCCCTACAGATAAAATTGACTGATTTAAGTCTAATTATGAATTGGTTCAGTACAGCAAAATCTTAATTATTTCTTTTATGCAATCTTATTTTTTTTGCTATACTTATCTGTTTTGATATATGGCAAAGGGGGAGAGATAAGAAAGGAGAGAGTAAAATTAATTTTCGTTATTCAAAAAGTTTTCAAAAATTTAATTTTACTCATTCAAAAAGTTTTCAAAAAGTGTTCAGCTAGGAGAGAGTAAAATTAATTTTCGTTATTCAAAAAGTTTTCAAAAATTTAATTTTACTCATTCAAAAGTTTTCAAAAAGTGTTCAGCATTTTCTTACTTAAGTTGTTCTTGAAGCTTTCAAAATTTTTTTAAGCTTTCAAAATTTTGCTAAGTATTCTAAGCCTTTCAAAATGTTCTTACTTAAGCTGTTCTTAAAGCTTTCAAAATCATTACTCAAGCTTTCAAAATTTTTGCTAAGTACTCTAAAAATTTTCTTACTTAAGCTTGTCAAAATTTTTATAAGTACTTTAAAGCTTAAGTTTGTCAAAACTGTATAAGTACAATGTTACAAAGAACTTAGGTTTTTTTTACTTAAAGTTTTTCAAATGTACTTTATACTTAAGTTTTCCAGATATACTAAAGTGTTTCAAAGCCTACTAAGTACTTAAGCCTTTTAAATCCTACTAAGTACTTAAGCTAGCTTCTGAGTACCTTAAAACCTAAAGCTTCAAACTTTTTAAGTACTCTAATCATGCTTCAAATACTCTCCTATGTACTCCTAACTTAAGTTATTGAAAGATTTCTAAGTACCTAAAATTTAAGTTTTCAAAGTACAAGTAAAGTTTTTTTCCCACGAATTTTTGAAAAATCTAGGGGGAGACTCCTTCCAGGGGGAGGGAACAAAAGTTAAAACCTTTTTCATGTTTGCTTAAACTTAACTTTTTGAACCAGGGTTGCCATAAATCAAAAAGGGAGAGATTGTTAGTGCAGAATGCACCTAAGTCAAACCTGTGTTTTCATAATGGCAACATAGCTCAAAAGTTAAGTCTTACTTGTTTTCTAACAAGTTACTCTAGTGTGCAGGAAAAGCCCTAGTGAAGGACTGCTAGGCACTGGCGAAGGAATGCCAGGGTAAAAACACCTAGCGAAGGACTGCTAGGCACTGGCGAAGGAATGCCAGGGTCAAAGCCCTAGCGAAGGACTGCTAGGCGCCAGGCGAAGGACAGTCTGGGACTAAAGCCCTAGCAAAGGAATGCTAGGCACCGAGCGAAGGGCAGCTCGGCATCCAAGACCTAACAAAGGACCGTCAGGCAAAAGTCCAACCAGAGGAACGGTTGGCATCAGGTAAATTCTCCCGAGAGGAGTAGGTGAGGACGCGTTCCCCGTCGAGGGAACAGTAGGCGTCGGTTCGACCTAGGGCTCCATTTTGGAGACCAAAGTCAGAACCAAGACAGCTAAGGCTGTATAAACTAACCAATTAATGTCTTGTTGTGTTTTTGGACTAACCCTGGATGCAAGACCGAAGGAACGAGTGTATGCAGCTCAGAGAGCCTCAAAGGAGTGAGGCAACAACTGACCAGGGCGCCCGGAGTGTCCCGGGCACCCCCAAGGCGAACACAAAACACACAAACAAGAAGCGCGCATCGACAGTACAACCTGCGGGCGCCCCCGCGCTCCCGGGCGCCCCCGTGCTCCCGGGCGCCCCCGCTGCTCCCGGGCGCCCCCTGCGTCCCGGGCGCCCCCATGCGCAACCCTCGAACCAGAACCCCTCGAAGCCAAGGAGATAGAACTTTGACCCGGTCAATCCGGGCGCCCCGAGCGCTCCAGGCGCCCCGGTCAAAGCGGATCCAGAGGATTAGACGCGACCGAGACTTTGGCGGATCAAAGGCCACGTGGGGGGCGCCCCCGACATCCCGGGCGCCCCCAGGCCCTATATAAAGGGCCTTCGACCAAGGCTTCAAGGCATCAATTCTCTCAACGCCTCAAAACTCTTCTGCTCTCGCGCCTTGCTCCGGAATCCCTCCAACTCGAGCCGACGACGTCCTGCTGCCCCGAAATAGTCAATCTACTCCGGACGTCGGTAAACAGAGCTATTTAAAAATTTACTGTACTTAATTTGTAATCTTCTGTAAACTATTTTGCGCCTAATATAGAATTGCCCAAAGTAAACGGTCAGCGACCGTGGGCCTTGGAGTAGGAGTCGACACAGGCTCCGAACCAAGTAAAAATGACTGCGTCTCTGTGTTATTTTTATTTTCGCTGTGCACTTGCTCTTAATTTTCCGAAAAAGAATGATTTCCGATATTCACCCCCCCCCCCTCTATCGGTGTTCTCGATCCAACAGTTACAACATATATTTGACCTGCACCTTCAGGAGGTATGTTTATATATGGTCTGGTGATCCTACATTGTTCGTTTGACATTCAGACCTTTATTTATTCAGGTTAGGCTGACTCTGGTATGTATTATCTATTCGGTATTCTAGTTTAGCATTTCTTACTTTTACATTTGATACTGTTGCCAACTTGACTCTTACTACTAGTATAGCTTACTATGCATATCAGATATATGTATTTCCTGAGTTCTTTGGACTCACACTGTTAGCTTTGTTTTTATTTCAGGATGATCATCTGGAGTGCTCGGCGGCTTGTTACAGTCCACGTGTGTCGAGGCGAATTCGTTGTTTACTTGTATTTGATGTTAGTATATATTGGTACCTTTCATTTGTTTCTTTTCCATTTTCGCTGTTGTATTTCTGCTTCGTTGTGACGCCTTGTATGGCGATGTGGTTATATTTTTGTGTGCCATGGAGATCTACGTTTTTGTTTGTTTGTTGTAAGTCGTACCGCTACGCGACTTTCTTTGATGTCATCATCTTCTCTTCGTTTTAGTAGCTTATTCTAGCCCTATCAAATGTGGTATAGGTGGCTGAGAGGGTCTCAGTATTAAGGTTTTCGAATTACCTGTCAGGTCAAAAGAGAAGTAGACTGATTGATATCGGACGAGCAACTTCTCAGAACGTAGCACACATAATGCATGATTCAAGAGAATGGCAAGAGGTGGCTTTGAGCTTGACGTTGTCAAGCCATGACGAACACGGTCAAACAAAAGGGCCATTTTTTATTTTCTCTTTGGCCCCGTCAAACACATATACGGCTATGCTTTCCATAGTGTCTCTCCTCCACCCCAAAGGCGAAACGTTGAGGAATTTGCAAATCGATAGCTGGCTACGTTTGGAACCTACATGTGGAGAACATATATAGGATAGGCATGGATGATCCTTTTGGCCCAACCAACCAGCCCTACCGGTCGATCTGATTAGATCAACTGGCAAGACAATCCAGTCGACCCATTTTGATTCTAGTGATCAAACCTGATTGTTTGGTCTAACTGACTAACTTAATTGATTAACTTGATCGGTTAACTTCATTAAACTAATAGCTCAACTCATTGAACTAACCAACTCATCTAGTTCAATTAAATTTACTAACTCACCAACCTTAATTAGATCTAGGGACGCCCCCGGGACTATGGTGCAGCGGTAGGGTCACTAGTAGTTAACCCAGGTATCCGCGGTTCGATCCCCAACTATGGCGCATTTGCAGGAATTTTTCCTCCAAATGGGGCGCGAACCCTGGGAAGCTGGGCTTCTAGTCGGCCACCGCGAGCGCTTCTCGATTTACCCTGATGACCGGTGGGAAACATTCGTGGGGCTGGGCCGGTCACCCTAGATTCAATTTATCTGTTGTTTGATTTATCATTTTTTCGGCAATTTACCAAAGGGCGTACCTAAGTATTGGTATTTACCAAAAGGTGTACCATGGTTTCAATGTTACCAAAGGGCGCACATATTTTAGTAAACTTCCTCTTATACCCCTACCATCAAGTACTGCATGCATTTCACTTTCACTTTCTCTTTCTCTTTGTCAGTAACGATTTTCGAGATAGACCATAAAGAGATGTTCCTTTATATTTTGATTTTTATATTATGGAACCTTTCTCAAAACAACAAAATATTGAAATTAATTAAAATATTTTTATTAAATTAAAAATAAAAGAACATATTAGACCCACGTTGGGCCTGAAATGGTTCCATTTCAGGCCCAACGTGGGGATGAAATGTTTCCATTTCAGGCCCAACGTGCCCAATATTAAGAATCTTTTTTCGATTCTTTGTTATTACATTTTAACACCTCGGAGAAGTCCAAATAAACAATGGATAGCAAATTTGAACTCCTTGTAACCTCAGAAATCCACAGGAACTGAAATTTTTACAATCGGAGCTCTCTAGGTCAATCAGTGGCCTTTTAGGGTCATTGGGGCTGAAATGGAAACATTTCAGCCCCACGTTGGGCCTGAAATGATTCCATTTCAGGCCCAACGTGGGGCTGAAATGTTTCCATTTCAGCCCCAACGTGCCCAATATTAAGAGTCTTTTTTCGATTCTTTGTTATTACATTTTAACACCTCGGAGAAGTCCAAATAAATAATGGATAGCAAATTTGAACTCCTTGAACCTCAGAAATCCATAGAAACTGAAATTTTTACAATCGGAGCTCTCTAGGTCAATCAGTGACCTTTTAGGGTCATCGGGGCTGAAATGTTTCCATTTCAGCCCCAATGACCCTAAAAGGTCACTGATTGACCTAGAGAGCTCCGATTGTAAAAATTTCAGTTTCTGTGGATTTCTGAGGTTACAAGGAGTTCCAATTTGCTATCCATTGTTTATTTGGACTTCTCCGAGGTGTTAAAATCTAATAATAAAGAACCGTGAAGAAATCACACATTAGGCCTTTTAGGGTCATTGGGCCTGAAATGGTTGGACACCTATTGCATTGGTGATATCTAATATATAGATGTTTGGACACCTAAAACATCATCTCCTACCTCTGACCTCTCTATTCATATAGAATTTTCAGAAATTCAGATATGGGAGGTCCATCAGTGGGTTTTGGTCAAAACTCACTGATATTTCTAAACTACTCCTATTTGATTGGTGATATCTAATATATTGATGGTTGGACACCTAAAACATCATCTCCTACCTCTAACCTCTCAATTCATATGGAGTTTTCAGAAATCCAGATATGGGAGGTACATCAGTGGGTTTTGAGCAAAACCCACTGATGGAACTAAACTAAACCTATAGCTTTGAAAAAAATAAAAATTTGAGGTTATGGACACCTAAAATACTTTCTCCAACCTCATCCCTAACTTTTTAGCTGAGGGTTTCAGAAATCCAGATATGGGAGGTCCATTAGTGGGTTTTGAGCAAAACCCACTGATGGAACTAAACTAGACCTATAGCTTTGGAAAAAATAAAAAATTTAGGTTATAGACACCTAAAAAACTTTCTCCAACATCATCCCTAACTTTTTAGCTGGGGGTTTCAGAAATCCAGATATGGGAGGTCCATCAGTGGGTTTTGAGCAAAACCCACTGATGGAACTAAACTAGACTTATAGCTTTGAAAAAAATAAAAATTTGAGGTTATGGACACCTAAAATACTTTCTCCAACCTCATCCCTAATATTTTAGCTGGGGGTTTCAGAAATCCAGATATGGGAGGTCCATCAGTGGGTTTTGAGCAAAACCCACTGATGGAACTAAACTAGACCTATAGCTTTGGAAAAAATAAATATTTTAGGTTATGGACACCTAAAATACTTTCTCCAACCTCATCCCTAACTTTTTAGCTGGGGGTTTCAGAAATCCAGATATGGGAGCTCCATCAGTGGGTTTTGAGCAAAACCCACTGATGGAACTAAACTAGACCTATAGCTTTGGAAAAAATAAAAATTTGAGGTTATGGACACCTAAAATACTTTCTCCAACCTCAACAATAACTTTTTAGCTGGGGGTTTCAGAAATCCAGATATGGGAGGTCCATCAGTGGGTTTTGAGCAAAACCCACTGATGGAACTAAACTAGACCTATAGCTTTGAAAAAAATAAAAATTTGAGGTTATGGACACCTAAAATACTTTCTCCAACCTCATCCCTAACTTTTTAGCTGGGGGTTTCAGAAATCCAGATATGGGAGGTCCGTCAGTGGGTTTTGAGAAATACCCACTGATGGAACTAAACTAGACCTATAGCTTTGGAAAAAATAAAAATTTGAGGTTATGGACACCTAAAATACTTTCTCCAACCTCATCCCTAACTTTTTAGCTGGGGGTTTCAGAAATTCAGATATGGGAGGTCCATCAGTGGATTTTGAGCAAAACCCACTGATGGAACTAAACTAGACCTATAGCTTTCAAAACTAACTGATGGACCTCCCATATCTGGATTTCTGAAAACTCCATATGAATAGAGAGGGTAGAGGTAGGAGATGATGTTTTAGGTGTCCAGACATCTATATATTAGATATCACCAATCAAATAAGAGTAGTTTAGAAATATCAGTGAGTTATGACCAAAACACACTGATGGACCTCCCATATCTGGATTTCTGAAAATTCCATATGAATAGAGAGGTCAGAGGTAGGAGATGATGTTTTAGGTGTCCAAACATCTATATATTAGATATCACCAATGTAATAGGTGTCCAACCATTTCAGCCCCAATGACCCTAAAAGGCCTAATGTGAGATTTCTTCTCGGTTCTTCATTATTACATTTTAACACCTCGGAGAATCCAAATAAATAATGGATTGCAAATTTGAACTCCTTGTAACCTCAGAAATCTACAGGAACTGAAATTTTTACAATCGGAGCTCTGTAAGTCAATCAGTGGATTTTGACACATTAGGCCTTTTAGGGTCATTGGGCCTGAAATGGAACCATTTCAGACCCACGTAGGGACTGAAATGATTCCATTTCAGGCTCACGTTGGGCCTGAAATGATTCCATTTCAGGCCCAACGTGGGCCTGAAATGTTTCCATTTCAGGCCCAACGTGTCCATTTCAGGCCCAATATTAAAGGTCATTTTTCGATTCTTTGTTATTACATTTTAACACCTCGGAGAAGTCCAAATAAATAATGGATAGCAAATTTGAACTCCTTGTAACCTCAGAAAACCACAGGAATAGAAATTTTTACAATCGGAGCTCTCTAGGTCAATCAGTGGCCTTTTAGGGACATTGGGGCTGAAATGGAAACATTTCAGCCCCACGTTGGGCCTGAAATGATTCCATTGCAGCCCCAATGTCCCTAAAAGGCCACTGATTGACCTAGAGAGCTCCGATTATAAAAATTTCAGTTCCTGTGAATTTCTGAGGTTACAAGGAGTTCAAATTTGCTATCCATTGTTTATTTGGACTTCTCCGAGGTGTTAAAAAGTAATAACAAAGAGGTTGGAGAAAGAATTTTAGGTGTCCATAACCTCAAATTTTTATTTTTTTCAAAGCTATAGGTCTAGTTTAGTTCCATCAGTGGGTTTTGGTCAAAACCCAATGATGGACCACCCATATCTGGATTTCTGAAACCCCCAGCTAAAAAGTTAGGGATGAGGTTGGAGAAAGTATTTTAGGTGTCCATAACCTCAAATTTTTATGTTTTTCCAAAGCTATAGGTCTAGTTTAGTTCCATCAGTGGGTTTTGCTCAAAACCCACTGATGGACCTCCCATATCTGGATTTCTGAAACCCCCAGCTAAAAAGTTAGGGATGAGGTTGGAGAAAGTATTTTATATGTCCATAACCTCAAATTTTTATTTTTTCCAAAGCTATGGACCTCCCATATCTGGATTTCTGAAATCCCCAGCTAAAAAGTTAGGGATGAGGTTGGAGAAAGTATTTTAGGTGTCCATAACCTCAAATTTTTATTTTTTTCAAAGCTATAGGTCTAGTTTAGTTCCATCAGTGGGTTTTGCTCAAAACCCACTGATGGACCTCCTATATCTGGATTTCTGAAACCCCCAGCTAAAAAGTTATTGTTGAGGTTGGAGAAAGTATTTTAGGTGTCCATAACCTCAAATTTTTATTTTTTCCAAAGCTATAGGTCTAGTTTAGTTCCATCAGTGGGTTTTGCTCAAAACCCACTGATGGACCTCCCATATCTGGATTTCTGAAACCCCCAGCTAAAAAGTTAGGGATGAGGTTGGAGAAAGTATTTTAGCTGTCCATAACCTAAAATTTTTATTTTTTCCAAAGCTATAGGTCTAGTTTAATTCCATCAGTGGGTTTTGCTCAAAACCCACTGATGGACCTCCCATATCTGGATTTCTGAAACCCCCAGCTAAAAAGTTAGGGACGAGGTTGGAGAAAGTATTTTAGGTGTCCATAACCTCAAATTTTTATTTTTTTCAAAGCTATATGTTTAGTTTAGTTGCATCAGTGGATTTTGCTCAAAACCCACTGATGGACCTCCCATATCTGGATTTCTGAAAACTCCATATGAATAGAGAGGTTAGAGGTAGGAGATGATGTTTTATGTGTCCAACCATCTATATATTTGATATCACCAATCAAATAGGAGTAGTTTAGAAATATCAGTGAGTTTTGACCAAAACCCACTGATGGACCTCCCATATCTGGATTTCTGAAAATTCTATATGAATAGAGAGGTCAGAGGTAGGAGATGATGTTTTAGGTGTCCAAACATCTATATATTAGATATCACCAATGCAATAGGTGTCCAACCATTTCAGGCCCAATGACCCTAAAAGGCCTAATGTGTGATTTCTTCGTGGTTCTTCATTATTAGATTTTAACACCTCAGAGAAGTCCAAATAAATAATGGATAGCAAATTTGAACTCCTTGTAACCTCAGAAATCCATAGGAACTGAAATTTTTACAATCGGAGTTCTCAAGGTCAATCAGCGACCTTTTAGGGGCATTGGGGCTGAAACGGAAACATTTCAGCCCCACGTTAGGCCTGAAATGATTCCATTTCAGGACCAATGCAGGCCTGAAATGGAATCATTTCAGGCCCAACGTGGGGCTGAAATGTTTCCATTTCAGCCCCAATGACCCTAAAAGGTCACAGATTGACCTAGAGAGCTCCGATTGTAAAAATTTCAGTTTCTGTGGATTTCTGAGGTTACAAGGAGTTCAAATTTGCTATCCATTATTTATTTGGACTTCTCCGAGGTGTTAAAATGTAATAACAAAGAATCAAAAAAAGACTCTTAATATTGGGCACGTTGGGGCTGAAATGGAAACATTTCAGGCCCACATTGGGCCTGAAATGATTCCATTTTAGGCCCACGTTGGGCCTGAAATGGAATCATTTCAGGCCCAACGTGAGGCTGAAATATTTCCATTTCAGCCCCAATGACCTTAAAAGGCCACTGATTGACCTAGAGAGCTCCGATTGTAAAAATTTCAGTACCTGTGGATTTCTGAGGTTACAAGGAGTTCAAATTTGCTATCTATTGTTTATTTGGACTTCTCCGAGGTGTTAAAATGTAATAACAAAGAATCGAAAAAAGACTCTTAATATTGGGCATGTTGGGCCTGAAATGGAAACATTTCATCCCCACGTTGGGCCTGAAATGGAACCATTTCAGGCCCAACGTGGGTCTGATATGTTCTTTTAGTTTTAATTTAATAAAAATATTTTAATTATTTTTAATATTTTTTTTGTTTTGAGAAAGGTTCCATAATATAAAAATCAAAATATAAAGGAACATCTCTTTATGGTCTATCTCGAAAATTGTTACTGACAAAGAGAAAAAGAAAGAGAAAGAGAAATGCATGCAATACTTGATGGTAGGGGTATAAGAGGAAGTTTACTAAAATATGTGCGTCCTTTGGTAACATTGAAACCATGATACACCTTTTGGTAAATACCAATACTTAGGTACGCTCTTTGATAAATTGTCGTTTTTTTTTTAATTAGATCTAGGGACGATCCAAGAATTAAAGTTGGGGGTTTGAACTTTCTTGTTGTTGGTTAGACTTAAGGTGAATGACAGAAAGATGAGACAAAATAAAAGTTGGGACCTTCTGTTATGGGCTGTACTTGTTCATCCTAACAGATCAAAAGATAAACCAAACATAATAACAAAAATTACTGTTAATTTGCTTAATCTGTCCAAGGGAAAAGAAAAATAAATAACAAAACAGCTAAAAGGATAAATGGAAAAGAGAACAAAAATTTTATTTTTTTTACGACGGTCCAGCTAGGTTTGACGACAATAAAAGACCAAACAAGGGTTGCTCTTGTTGGAGTGGAAGGAGTAAGGTTATTATTGGTCGGCTAGAAAATAATAAAAGGAAGGAAAGGAGGGCTGCCCTTTGAGAAGAGGAAGAAGAAAAGAGAGTTATTGCTGGAGAAGGAGAAAATAAAATTAACTGTTATAATTGAGAATAAAATAAAAAAACAAGGAGAAGGAAGGAGAAGAAGTAGGCGTGCGGAGGCTTACGCGGGAGGTGGTGGGAGTGAAGTTATGTATGACTACGAGAATTGAAAAAACGAAAGGAGAGAAATGATTTCTTAAAAATTTACTAACTTCTTTTAAACCGATTAAATCGGTATAAAATAATTGAACTTGATTTGATTTCGTTATCAAATCAAATCCAAATCAATTTCATTTAGACCAATATGCTCTTTATTTCAATTTTAATTTAACATCTACATTTTTTATATTTGATTATTCAAATAGTTTATTTATTGATTTATTTTATTTATTTATTTATTTTATTAAAAAATTAATACTTAATAAAATTTATGTAGATAGTGAAAAAACAAAATTGGACTAGCTATAGTCCAGGTAGCCCTCCCCTTGATATGTCACCGACGAGGCCCCTCCTCTTTTCTCCCATCTTGAACAAACCGTCCAATCCTGCAACTTGATGGATTCAACCAAATTGTTCACGTCCATCAACATTGATTTATTGTAAGAGAATAATGCAAATAAGGGAAATCATATTTAAAAAAAAAAAGATTTTTTAAAATTAAAGTAGATTTTGGTAACATCTTGCATGTTTTATAAACAAGGGCGTTGTTAAACGCAATCGAAATTAAACTTTACAAGAAGCACCAAGTCAATTTGCTTGATCGAAGGTAGGAGATTATTTGAAGCCCGTCCACCTACTTGTTATGGGTATGCTCTCGGGCCGATTTGGCTTTCGGACATCATTAAGATAACTATTCATTATCTTAGACATTCATGATTCGTTCCCTAGCTACGATGTATTTGTAAGAATTTTTTCTCCAAATGAGACGCGAACCCTGAGACGTTGGACTTCTAGATCGCTCAACGCGAACGTTTTTCGATTTATCCTGACGACCGATGGGAAACTTTTGTGAGGCCGGACCGATCGTCCGAGATTAAAAAAAATCTCGTTAATTATTTTTTTCTCCGGCCGATTTGCTTTCATCTGGCTTTCAATGTTAACCTCTTATAAGTTTTACGGAAACATTTGGAATCAAATAAAGAGGGTTAATGATAAATTCGAGGATAAAAGCATTTCATCTTGCATAGAATTCGGGGTTGGCATGAGTAAGTGAATGAGCTTATCGCTAATTATATTAGACATAGGCTGACCATCCTATCTCCAACTTAAAACATGATTAATAAAAATAAATTTTAAAATTGATAAATTAGTATATGCAAATAAATTGGCAGATCCGGCAGATTCGGGGTTTATAAGAATTTATTTTAAAATGTTAATAATTTGTTATAGAATAAAACTTAATTAGAAAGGTAGATCCGTTACTTCCCTGGAGGCTGCTGTTTCATGGATATGGAAGAAAATTAATTCAGATATATATAACATATGCTATGATAAAACTATGATTCTTGAGAATCAATACATGCGTTAAAGATGTCATATATCGCTTATATTCTGAGAGCACAGAGTAAAACTTAATTAATCCTATGGTCCTTCGCATTATTTTCACGGTGACTAATGACCAGCTACTTGGAGGGAATCGACATTGATTGGGATGATGAACCTGTGGATGAGATTTGATACGTAGACTGGAGCTTGTGTGCTTGATGCTTTTGCTGACAACATTTTCTGTGCTTTTGGGTTTTCCATCATGCCTCTGCTCCATCACTGCCGAAAGCTGAAACGTTTCCCTTTGGTCCCTCAACCAGAGGGAATTGACGTTGATTGAGATGATGACCGCTGAAACGTTTCAACAAAGAAGGGGAATGATTGCTTTTGAGGGAAAAAAAAATTATTAGACTGGGAAGGAAAAAATATAAGAAGAAAGAAGGAAGGAAATGTAGAAGAAACGAGTGCGTGGCGGCTTATCTGTGAGATGGTGAGAGCGAAGCTTATGGGAAAGATAATAAAAAAAACAGAAAAAGAAAAAGAGAATATATTTTTTTATAAAATATTTAACTTCCTTAAATTGTTTGGATCAATTTAATTCAAATAAATTTAGTTTGATGATAATTTAAACAAATCAAGTTTAAATCATCTCCGATTCAAACCATGATATTCTTTATTTCCATGCTTACTTAATGAATTTTATTCGAACCTAAATCAATTGGATTGGTTTAACCCAATTAAACTGTCACACTTTCAGAGACACATACTTATTTAAAAATCGGACAACATTTCCTCTATATGACGAATAAATTGGGGCAATAATACATACACTCTAATCACAAAAGATGGCTCAGCCATCATAACAGAAATAAAAACATCACCACGCAGTTTTATATCAACAAAAGAGATAATGGGTGGCTCAGCCACCTTAAACATAAAAAAAATCACAACCAACGAGAACTCAAATGTCTCTGTAATAATAATAATAAAACCAGTCCGCTAACTGATAAACAAATAAAATACGAAAACTGAACTCCATACCGAAATAAAACAACTAAACCAAATTGCGGAAAATAACTCAACTCTGGGGACTGACAATTGGATCCTTTCCTGGCTCCAAGAAATACAACTACCTGCTATCTGAAACAAAAAGAGAAAACAGGGGTGGTGAGTCTGGGCGGACTCAGCGGGTATATGAGTAGACAATAAGCATGGCATAACAAAAGGTATAATAGGTAGAGAACCAACAAGGTACAGTCCATACGGAATATAGGAACACCTAAACATGCATAATATATATAGAACAACATGTTATAAAATCGAATAACAACTAAGCAATTATAAAACAACGCAACAACAATAAAACCAAGATATACATGCATGTCAATCAAGTGCAACAACCATAGCTCATATAAATGCATCAATCACAAGAAAATGCATAAACGAAATACGTATGCACATGATGCAATGACATGTGTCACCCCTGACGCCAGTCAAGCCGCCAACACATCCCATCTGTGTGACCGAGTGGGTAGGGATGTGATAACTGTACGTAATCCAACAAATACCACAGGAAGGTGTGGTTGAGTGGACAGGATGCTGGGGAGTCAACACTCCAAACCCCGATACATAGGGGGAGCTATCAACAGCTACAGTATCCCTCGATAAACAACGACGAGGGTGTCACTGCTTGCCTACAACTGCAATATGTGTGACATAACAGGACAGTTGCTCGCACTCGAACAACTACCACGACAATAAGTGGTTGAGTGAATCGAGCAACAAAATAACTAACGACGGCTTAACAATATGGAAGTCCAACAGTCGTTAGTATGCAACGTGCAGATATGGTGCATGCTACAAGATGTACGAACAACTGGAGAAATAACGATGCAACAAAATCCAACAAGTAAACCATGCATTGATACAAACAACCAGAAATCGAAATCCAACGATTATGCACCTACACTACTAGGTAGGATATTTCTAATGCCAAATAAACCTAATTGTGTTTAATGGACTTCTAAGTACTCACATACAAGCGGCACTTTACATAACAGAAAACCAACAGAGGACTGTACGGATACGAATTTTGAATACTCGAAGATCAACGAAGAATAAGTATCAACGGCGATGTTAAAATAACAAACAACAAGGAACAAGGTCAAACAACCTATTAGACATAAAATAGTCATGCTTTAAGGTAAAAGAAACTACTCGAATACAAAGGAGAAGTACCCGCCTTTATTATAGAAGTTCGTATCAACAAGAACCTCCTCGTGACCAACCGTATGACTCCAAATCAAGGTCCTAGGTAAAGATAAAAGTTTAGCTAATTATTATATCCAACAAATAAATCCCAAATCCAACTAGAAGGAACCCTTAATCATTTCAATCATTAATTTACTTAATTAATGATTACTAATAGATCGACTAGCGTTGCTAGAGGGTGGTGAATAGTAATTTTCGAACCCCTTTCTTCCTACATGGTTAGTTGCACAGTGGAATATACAATAAAAATAATAAAACAAAAACTAACCAATGCTAACACGGAAGATTCACTTAGTATCCACCCCGGACGGGTGACTAATCCAAGAATCCGTCGGTGGATCACTCCCCGGATAACCTCTGGCTAACTTTGTCGCTCCTTGTGGGTGGAGAAACCTCGCTACAGCACCTTGACATGACCTGAGCACAAAGATTACTATCTTGCCTTTAACCAAGACAAGATTCGTCAAGAATCTCAGCCACCACGAAGTCCTCTTTAAATAGGACTCGGGCTGAAACCCTCGCCACCAGTCGACTGCCAATTTACCAGTCGACTGGTCTAGCCTTAATTGCTAGCCAACGGCTAGTTTTCGGGGTTACCAGTCGATTGCCATTTTATCAGTCGACTGGTCCAGCCCCGAAATCACTCTGTGAGTTTTAATAGTCGACTGCCTCCCAGGCAGTCGACTGCCCCACTCACACACCTAGGGTTTTCCTTCCCGAGTACACTTCTCTCAGCACTCGACCCCTAGGATTCCCTGAGTACAATCACACAACACTCGTACTCACGACTCGACTGACTCCTCATCCGCAGCCTCGACTATTGCCTTCGCGCCCTCTTCATCTTCGACTCCCGTCTCTCGGATGCACGCAAGCCTCCAGCTTGCCTCCATGCCATCCTTCATGCATGCCTCGAAGTCCGCGCCCATCAGCTCATCGTCCCTACTCTCCAAGATCCCTCGGGTGCACACAACCCTCTAGCTTGTCTCCATGCTACCCTTCACCGTACCGAGGTCGTCCAGTCAAGTCCATATGTGTAACCTGTACAACTTACACACTCAACATACACATATTAGAACACAAAGGTAAACCTAACTTAAACCGTTTGCCCAAACATCAAAACACTTGGTCATTCCAGACCACAGATTGCCTCAACAATCTCTCCCTTTTTGATGTTTGACAATACGTTTAAGTTAGGGAAAGCAAAATAGTAGTCAATAGAAAAAATCATGCTAAATAAATGCATATGCAATGCATACATGGATCCTATCCCAAGGCATCATACACCTAACCCTCTAAGTTAAGAATTTTTACACACCTAGCCCTCCAAGTTAGGACTTTTCACACCTAGCTCTCCAAGCTAGGACTTTTCACACCTAACCCTCCAAGTTAGGATTTTTTCAACACGGGCTTTTTAAAGCTTTTCCAAAGCTCCCCCTACATTGGACTTACAAAGGCTTTTTAAGAACCTCTCCAAGGTTCCCCTTACGCAAAGAATGGAGCAAACATGCTCTCCTTTTTCTCAGCTTCCCCTAAACCTAGGGTTTCTTGCAAAGGTAAGTTTGGTTTCCCAACTTAAACCCAAACTTCTCCCCCTTTGCCTAACATCAAAAAGAACCCAACAATATCCCAATTATTGGTTCTTTTAATCCCCAATGATCCTAAACAACGTGTACTAACCCCCCATACACTTATTTTCCATCATCCGGACCTAAGTCAGCTGCTGGATACCCACACCAGCCCTGACCAGTTGACTGCCCCACAGGGCAGTCGACTGATACTCTGATTATCAGTTTTTCTGACCATTTTCAGAATTGCGCCAGAAATTTCACAAATCTCCAAAAATTCCCAAATTTTGTGGAGAACTTTGTGGTACCCATATCTACTTGAAAAAAATACATTCCACAATGTATCTATTACCATTCCCATGTTTGACACAAAACCCAAAAATTTCCTATGACAATTAAGGCAAACAAGGAGGCAACCTCCCCCTTAACCTATGTCTTCTCCCAATTTTCATTTTCCAAGATTAAGTTCTAGCCAACTTAACCTCCAAACCCCTTTCATCTAGCTAATCCTAACTTGACACCCCAAGTTCTTTGCCCTTTGACACTATCAAAGGATTGCCCCAAGCAACCTTTCCCTTAGTGCCAAAAAGAACTAAAAAAAATAAAACAATCTAAAGGTTTGCAAACACACTTGCTAGGATATACCCTATCCCAGAAGAATATGATTCCATGAGATTATCAAGTGTGCTTGACTTTTGATACATTCCTAATTTCCTAAAAGTTTGGCATTTCGTATCAATTTTGAACTCTATTCATAATTCCTCGTGTTTACCAATCCTGACCATTATTAATTTACACAAGGAATTGTCCTTAACTCTTTCTTTTCAATTTCCTCAAAAATATGAAAAGAAATCTCCTTCTTATCTCTTATCAATCTTCCTTGAATTATTCATTATATCCATATAGTCTCATTTCATACAATCACCAATAAGCCATGAGACAAACCCTAGCTTATTCAAGGAATATAATCAATGATCTTAATTTAGACATCATATTCTAATAGCCATTTTTCTTTAATCCTGATGAATCAGTCGACTGCCCCTTGTGCAGTCGACTCCCAAAACTCACAGAATGTTTCTGGGCTGAGACCAGTCGACTACCCCCAGGGCAGTCGACTGATACCTAAATTTCAGGTTTTTCAGCCCAATTTCAGTAATGCCTAAATAATTTCATAAATCTCCAAAAAATTTGAAATTTCGTGGAGAGATTTGTGGGGGCAATGTCTACTTGGAAAAAATATGTTTCCAAATAAATCTATTCCAAATCCCAAGATTGGCACGAAACTCAACTTTCTCTAAAATGTATCAGTTAAACTCATCCCAAAAGTCCTAATTGTGGCCTTTCTTTGATATATCTTCTAATACCTGGCCATGATACATTTTTAGCACTGAATTATTTGGTGTCTACCCACTAACCCCTAGTTTTGTCAATTATATCCTTATTTTCATCTTTTTCTCCCTAAATTCCCTTTTAATGTGCCAAAATCTAGGATTAAGACTTACCCAAGTCTTCCAACCCCTTTTGACACATTTCATCTAATTTCCTAGGAGAGAAACTCTTGAGATCCATTTACCATGGACCCCAGAGACTCCTAGAGCTCCC
>JAGFNQ010005714.1:28492-68095 GCA_024364735.1 Boesenbergia rotunda
GGGCGCCCTGCTCACTGCAGTTTCGAAGCAACTCTTGCTTCCTTGTTTTGCCTTGACCTTGGGGGTGCCCGGGACCTCCAGGGCGCCCTACCCAGCTGTCTGCCCCTCTCCTTTGGGGCGTTCTGAGCTGTCGAAACACATTCCTTCGGTCCTGCATTCAAGGTTAGTTCCAAAATAGCAAAGCAAGAGTATTAGATAATTTTATAGCCGTAGCTATCTTGGTTCTGACTTCGGGTCTCCACGAAATCGTAGGTCGAACCGACGGAAGTTCCCACCCCCGCGAATGCACCTTTCACCTACTCCTTTCAGGAGACGATTACCACCCAGTCCTTCGGGTGGACTTTTGCTTAGCCTCCGATACTCCCGGTCCTCGAGACGTCCAAACCCTGACCCGTCTCTACTTCTGTCCTTAGTCATCGCTCAGCTAAGTTGCCCAAACCCTAAGTCCAGGACTTCAGTGCCCAATCCTCGGCTAGGTCTTCGTGCCCAGTCCTCGACCAGTACTTCAGTGCCCAACCCTCGGCCAGGTCTTCTTGCCCAGTCCTCGACCAGGACTTAGTGCCCAATCCTTGATCAGGACTTATTGCCCAATTCCCCGAATCAGGACTTCGTGCCTAGTTTCACTAGGACTTTGGTCCATTTTGTTACTCCTCTCTTAACTCCCCTTTGTCTGTTTAATATATCACTGACTTAAGTCTATTGTCAAACATTAAAACACCTAGAGGAGAATATCATTGATGCAACTTGCACCAACAATCTCCCCCTTTTTGATGTTTGACAATATCTTAAGTTAGATTGGTTGAAGGGGCTAACTTACTATCCTTGGGATCAAAATAAACAATGATCTAAGTTTTGAAAATCCATTTTTGATCCTCTAGGAAAAATAGAAAAAAAATTCTAACTTTCACTCTCCCCTTTTTGAAACCATTTTGATTAATTGATCCTTTGGTAAAAGAAATGAAAAAAATTTCTAACTTAAGGCGTATCTCTCCCCCTTTGTTATACATAAAAAAAATCAAGAATTCTTGCACCAACAATGACAACATTTTGTTTTTTTTAAAATACTTAGTACAAATTTTTAAAAGCATAGTAATACTAAGTACTTAAATTTCCAGAACAGATCCATTTTGAAAAAGTATTGTGCACTTCTGAAAACTATTTTGTATTGTAAGAAAAATGTTTGATCTGAGAAAATTTTCTTTAAAAAAAAAATTAGAAGAGAGATTTCAAGAATGCAAATGCTTTTGAGATATATTGAGTTTTTGAAAACTACAAGTAATTTTTTTTTTTTTGAGAAAAGCCAGTACTCTTGGAAAATGCATAACTTTTGAAAGAATATTATGAGCTTTGAAAAATGATATTTTGAAAAATACAAGTACTTTTGAAAAATAGATTGAATTTTTGAGAAATTAAGTACTTTTTGAAAAAGATTAGGCTTTGAAAAATATAAGCATTTTTTGAAAACATAACATTTTACTTGACTAGGTTTCTTTTCCAGTCTGATACAATTCTAGGAAACCTTGTTGACTACAAGGACATTTACCTAAGTGTCCTGAAAAATTCTCCAAATTCAAGTAGGTACTATTTCTGAACTGAATTTTGATAGGAAAAGAAATGATAGTATTTTTGAAAATATATGTAAGTATATTTTGAAAATGCATGAATTTTTGAAGACATAATATTTTACTTGACTTGGTTTTTCTTCCAGTTCTGACACAATCATAGGAAACCTTGTTGACTACAGGAACATTTTCCTAAGTGTCCTGGAAGATTTTCCAAACTCAAGAAAAACATTATTTCAAATTGATTTAGACCAGATGGATTTCTGAAAATAATAGTATTTTTAAAGAAAAATTATTAAGATGATAGTCTTTGAAAGGATAAAAAGGATTTGACAATACCACACATGAAAACATTCGAAATATTCAATAATTCTTTTAATTTGACGTCCCCCTAAACTTGACTCGGGGAAGCTTGTTGACCACAAGTACTCTTCCTCTGAGTCTTAAGGTTTGATTCAAATCAAAAAAATTATCTAATAATTTCAAAACAATTAATTACACAAAAAAAACTTTTTCAAAAGTTTGACTCAGACTCCCCCTAAATCTGACACATCCTAGGAGTTCTTGTAAATTATGAAGTGAACCTTCCTCTGTGTCTTTAGGGTTTATCAAAATCAAACAAGACATAGCACCCTCTTAGAATGTATTTTGAAATTTTGAAGCATATTTTGAAATTAAGGTAATTTACAAGACATAGTTTTCAAAAAAACGTAAGTAACAGTGTTTAAAGCCCAGTTTTCGAAAACCATTTTAAAAGACAGTGGTTTTTCAAGGATAATTTTTGAAAAAGAATAAACCACTCCCCCTGTACCCGACACCGTTTGACTCTATCTAAGTGCCTTAAGGAACTTTAGTGTTGTCCTAAGAGGCTTGTGTCTAATTGTGTGAGTCAAACAATGTTTAAAAAGATATAATTTTTGAAAACATATAATATATAATCAATCAGACATGCATGAATTCCATAAAAACATTATTATGTTAAAGCACTATTTTGAAAGTATATTTTTAGAAAAATATTCTAACAATTTTGAAAAAAAAAATCAATTTATTAGTCCTTAACATCTCACCCATTCTAGATGTCTCAACATAGCAAGCATGGTTGCCTTATGGGTGTATTGTGAGATGTTTGAATCATTTTTCTTAATTTGTTATTAAATCTAAGATCTAATTGAAACTTATATTAGATTCAAATCTAGCAATAGTAAAGTGAATTTGATTTTCAGTAATTGGCTTCCAGGTCTTGGCGAGGCACTAGGCCTTCTTTGGTCGTAGCCTTATTGGATCATCAACCCTTTCCTTGACAAAGCCTTTTATAGAAAATTCATCTTCAAGTTACTTCTTGAAAGATTTTGGTCTAACTAGTTTGGGTCTTGGATCGGTAGCTTCGGCTAGTTCCACCATAAAGGTTTCCCTAACGTACTATCATCTCACCTCCTCCCAATACTAGGTTGTTCAAGTTTCAAATAATCTTTTTCCTATAACCATTCTAAATTATACATAAAATTAAACATGAATGACATGACATATATTTTAAGAAAATTACATATGCATGGTATGACAGTTATGCATGAGTCAAGCAATTCAAATCATTTAATTAAGTTTCTAAAGATGTATCAAATTTCCGATTTGATACATGTCGTGTGAACCCGCGAATATGTCAACCCACTTTGACATATTTAATTTTATTAAACTGATTGTTGTGGTTTGGGTAAGATTTTATTTTAGTTCGAGTTTAAGTTAATAAAGATTTGGTTGGATTCAAGTTAATTAATTGAAGTTGAATTAATTAGAAATTAATCAAGGTTGAATTAATTAAGATTTAATTGACTTGAATTAATTTGAGTTTGAATTAATTAAGATTGAATTGAATTAATTTACGTTTGAATTAATTAAGATTGAATTGAATATGTTTGAATTAATTAAGATTGAATTAATTTGAATTTAATTTAATTTGAATTTAATTTAATTTGAATTTATTTTAATTATGATTTAATTTATTCTTAAGATTTTTAGAATTAATTTCTGGATTATCCTTAAGATTTTCAGAATTAATTTCTGGATTATCCTTAAGATTTTCAGAATTAATTTCTGGATTAACCTTGAGATTTTCAGAATTAATTTCTGGATTATCCTTAAGATTTTCAAATTTAAGTTCAGATTCATATAAAGGATTTTCAAATTTGAATTCATAATTATCTAAAGAATTTTTGAATTTAAATTCGGAATTATCCGAATTAAAATTCAGATTAATTCCAGAATTAATTTCAGAATTACCTTTGGAAATTATCGAGTTAACATTAAGGATTAAAGTGTTGATTTCTGATATTTTAGAATTATTTACTTTTTCTAACTGATTATGCAAGATATCTATTTGACTGTGTAATATTTCTAATTTATCAGAAAAATTGTCTACATTATTTACATAAGCTAGTGCAGGAATTTTGAAACTTTTTGGAGCGTAAATTTTACGTACCTTTCGAAACTTTTTGGAACGTAGTGTCCGTATTTTCCGCACTTGAAGCATTGTACATGATCCTTGTTTTTCCGGACTCCTGGCGCTGGTGCCCCCTTTGCCGCCGGTGGTGTAGACCAAGTCTTACGAGTAGGGCACTGATTTTTATAGTGCCCTCTCTCCCTGCATGTGAAGCATATAATATGAAATTTAAAATTAAAATGTACCTGATTCACCCCTGGGCTCCCCCTCAACTCCTGGCGTCGTTGCTCCATCGGCGGTTAGTCCAGTGAAGAGTGGCCTAGCTCTGATACCAATTCTAGGGCCGGTGCCGTCGATAGAGGGGTGAATATCGACCGTTAAAATCTTTGTAAAACTTTCGAACTATACTCAGAGCGTTAGTGCAGCGGAAAATAAATACAGAAAAATAAACGCAAGACAGACACGCGGGATTTATTTACTTGGTTCCCGACCCCCATGGGTCAGTACGTCCTGTTAGTGATATGAGAGAAGTGTCCTAAGGCAATCGCCTTATGATTGTAAACATTTATTTCAATAAATGAAAATTCACTATTTGAGTATACATGTTTGTGTATTTGATTGGGATCTTAAACTCATTTACTGAATGTCCGCAATACAATTCACAGCATAAGAGAATTTGTGATGGAATCACAACTAGTGATTATCTCTACATGTGCAATTGTGAAGTATTGAAATTATCCCTAGTTGATGAATTGATAAATACGAACACTATCAATTCTGTTGAGACTAGCATGGGTTATTCTCTAATCAGCTGATTCTCACTGGCTGGTGACATTGGGATGTCCAGAGATAAACATGGATGCTAGTTAAGGGAACTAGTTCATTGGAGTGACTGACTGTAAAACTTCATATGGTAATCTACATATAGATATGTCAATGAAAGTTATTACTGCAGCTTAAGTGCGATGTTCCTTTGACTTGCGGTGTTCAAGTCATCTTGGTCATGGAGACTTATACTTTAACATCTTAAGCAAGCATCTCCAAGGAGGTGTGGACCCAGGATGGTTGGGTATAAGCCGAAGTGCCCAAAGATGTTTGAACAGCCTACAAAGGATTCACCACTCCTTGCGAGGAGATGTATACCCAGGCCTATCGTCGGATTATTACTCAAAGCCTCTGGCCAGAGCATGCCATGTTTAGAGTATGAGTCTCTTAAATACATGAGAGTAATTAGAAATCCAAAGGACGAGAAAGACACTACTTGGGCTAGGTGTGACATAGTCAGCCTAGTGGGGACTGACACACACAGACCATGTCCTGAACCATGTGGGTATAAGATGCTGAAGGGAATGGGGCACGATTCATTAGAGCTGCTGAAGGGTTTTCAGAATTATTTCTGAGGTCAACCGTTGATCTTTCGATTAATTGGGGATCATGATGTACTACTAGGTGCCACTCATGATCGTTCTATGATTGATGAATTATAGACGGCCAACATAAATCGAAAGCCTATTTAGTCACACGCACTACGAGTAATCCGAGGGATTTAAAACGAGTTGAAAATTAGATTTTCCGATCAAGAGAAATAAGTCGAATCTGAGTTTATCAGAGGCGCATGGGAAGCTTAAAATGGCTAAGTCTTTTGAAGGCTTATTGGGCGAATTAAATGAGTTTAATTCGCGAGGAGATTGGGCTTGGTGTGGCCGGCCAAAGAGGGTGCCCACCCTCTTTGGTTTGGCTGGCCACATTAAAGAGGGAAACCAATTTAGTTGGTTTAAATTATAAAATAAATCAAGCGCGATTTGTTTTATAAAATTATGGATAAATAAATTAATTTATATAAAGAGATTTATATAAAGAAATTTATAAAGAAAATTATAGAAATTTATTCTTTTTATGGAAATTAAAATGAACCATGAATTGGTTTAATTTTAATTTATAAAATCAATTATGAATTGATTTTTCCATGATAAGAAAATTTTATACAAATTTTATTCCATAATTAAAAGGAGAGATGTATTTGTTTTATTATAAAGTTAGTTATAATAAAACTTGGCATAACGGAATAATTCATAAGAGAATTTATGAGATAAATTTCTTATAAAATTTATTCCGTTAAAAGGGAGACTTAGCAATAGAGAGGCTACTATATAAAGGAACCAAAGGCAAGCCTTGAATTCCAACAATTGAGTTATCAAGAGATTTAGTAGCTCTCTCTTATTCTCTCGCTCTCCTTCTCTCCTCCTCCTAGGGCCGACACCCACTCTTCATCTAGGGCCGGCGCCCACTCCTCCTAGGGCCGGCGCACCTTCACCTCCTAGGGTTGGCGTGAGCTACATCCACCAAGAAGGTGCCAAAGAAGAAGAAGAAAAAGCGGGTCGCAACTCCTTCCTTCCCGGAATTTTGATTCCGTTACTTGGTGGTTAGTTTCCATTTTTCTCTCTTGTTTTTCTAGTTGTGCCTTTGGAGAATCTAGTAGTTCTCGTCGGCACAAAACTCGTGGCTTTGCGAAGTCATCCCGAAGAAAACTTGGCGTGGACGCGAATAGAGGCGGAGCTTCCAAGGGACGCTACGGTTGGATCTCGTCCCTTACTTCGAGTTACGCAAGGTACTAAGTAAATTAGTTTACTTTTCTGCAAAATATTAATTTATGATCATGTCCACACATCATAAGGTCGCATGCTAGATACGTGGTTAAAAATAATTTGAGGAATTATTTATGCTAATTCTTCCGCTGCACGTAAATATTTTAAAATTTACGAACCCGTATCCTTGTCAACATGCACCCGGTCCCAACACGTCCAAGGCCTATGTACTTGGCGTGAGTTCACTATTGGTCTCCTTTTCGGAATTTCTGGAGGCGGAGAAAACCCGTCTTACAGTTGATAATTACAAGCAAGAATATTAAAAATTAAGTGCGGAATTAAATAAAAGCAAACCGAACAAAACAAAGTCTGACGCTCGGCCGATCTGGACCTCCGAAGTGCCGTGCACATCCTCCTGGAGCCTCCCGGTCGTAGAGCCTCATCTTTAGCGCGTTGTCGTCGGTCAGAATGATCAGAATAGCTCACAGCAGTTGTGTTTGAAGCAGAGGGGTCGAAGCCCCTTATATAGTGCTCCTGGGGCGCCCTGGACGTCGAGGGCGCCTGACACGTGCCTACGGATCCAAGAAACCTCATCCGCAGCTCGGTCAGCGCTTATCCCTCCAGAATCGGCCTCGAAGCTGACGGGGGCGCCCTGGTTGACATGGTCTGCTGGCTTCGTGGTTGATTTTGCTTCGATTCACTTTTTGCTTTGACTCAGGGCGCACGGGACCTCCAGGGCGCCCTGCTCACTGCAATTTCAAAGCAACTCTTGCTTCCTTGTTTTGCCTTGACCTTGGGGGCGCCCGGGACCTCCAGGGCGCCCTACCCAGCTGTCTGCCCCTCTCCTTTGGGGCGTTCTGAGCTGCAGAAACACATTCCTTCGGTCCTGCATTCAAGGTTAGTTCCAAAACAGCAAAGCAAGAGTATTAGATAATTTTATAGCCGTAGCTATCTTGGTTCTGACTTCGGGTCTCCACAAAACCCTAGGTCGAACCGACGCAAGTTCCCACCCCCGAGAATGCGCCTTTCACCTACTCCTTTCAGGAGACGGTTGCCACCCAGTCCTTCGGGTGGACTTTTGCTTAGCCTCCGATACTCCCGGACCTCGAGACATCCAAACCCTGACCCGTCTCTACTTCTGTCCTTAGTCATCGCTCAGCTAAGTTGCTCAATCCCTCAGACCAAGACTTCGTGCCCAAACCCTAAGTCCAGGACTTCGGTGCCCAACCCTCGGCCAGGTCTTCGTACCCAGTCCTCGACCAGGACTTCGGTGCCCAACCATCGGCCAGGTCTTCTTGCCCAGTCCTCAACTAGGACTTAGTGCCCACCTTCCGAGCAGGTCTTCGGTGCCCAGCCCTTTGCCAGGACTTAGTGTCCAATCCTTGATCAGGACTTATTGCCCAATTCCCCGAATCAGGACTTCGTGCCTAGTTTCACTAGGACTTTGGTCCATTTTGTTACTCCTCTCTTAACTCCTCTTTGTCTGTTTAATATATCACTGTCTTAAGTCTATTGTCAAACATTAAAACACTTAGAGGAGAACATCATTGATGCAACTTGCACCAACAAAGTTGTTCCTTCTACCCTCAAATGACACCCCCTTGCCATTTTTGAACTTCTCCTTCTTGCCATGATCATATGTCTTCCCAGCATATTTCTGTTTGTTGGCCTTGGGGACTCTAGACCGGTAACCCAAACCCGATCTATCATAGTTGGGTTTCAAGATACCCAACACCATGTCTAAGCCCTTAGATCCAACCGTGAATCTTTCTAGGGCTTTTTCTAATGTATCAAGACTTGCCCTCAAGGTTTGATTTTCCCTTTCTAGACCTTTAACCTTAGAGTCCATAGGCCCACTTTGGGCATTCCTAGAACTACCCATTTTTCTAGGCACATTCCTTCCCTTCTTGGGATTAGTGTCATGATCCTTAGGTCTAGAGGTCTTGGGTCTTTCATTATGCATGCTTCTCCTAGGGTTTTGATCTACCTTGTTAACCCTAGTCCTATCATTATATCTAAATCCAAAATTATGCACAAGTAGACAGTTTTCATTAATCCTAGCATGCATGGATGAATGATTAACATGATTTTTAAAATGCAAAGAGGAACTTGAAATTGAATTACTTTTTAGCCTAGGGTTAGGAATTACCTCCCTTACCCTTGTAGTCTCTCCTTGTTGTGAACTTCTTCTTTTCTTTCTTTCCTACTTCTCCTATCTTCTTAGATGCTCCATTTTCTTTATTTCACCTTTCTTTGGGCACTTGGTGTGGTAGTGCCCTAATTCTCCGCATGTGAAGCATCTAATCCTCCTCTTCTTCTCTTGGGATTCTCCATTCCTACACTTCATGTTAGCACTTAATTGAATTGAGGTGGGTTTAGAGTGTACCTCCTTTTTACCTTTCGGGCACTTGTCCTTGTAGTGCCCCTTTTCGTTGCAACCAAAGCATGTGATGTGCTATTTTAATTTTACCTTGGTGGAGGTGAAAGTCTTTTCTTGCTCTTGTAGGAATGAGGGTCTCTCCTCCCCCTCAACCCTTGATGTAGATACTTCTTCTTCTTCTCTTGAGGTGGATGGTGATCTTTCACTTAATTCCTCCTCTTCACTTGAAGAAGCTGATAATCCTTTTTCTTCTTAATCACTAGAAATTCTTTCTCCAACCTCTTCCACCTTTTGAATTGGTGTAGGGTTCTCATGATATTCTTTCACTTTATTCCATAAGTCATATGCATTTTGGTACGCCTCTACACCACTCAAAATATTGTTAGGAAAAATATTAGATAATACACTAATTACCTTTTCATTTGCCCTAGAATAAGCTTGTTGCTCTTGAGTCTAATATCTAGGATGAAGCTTCTTGCCGTGCTTGTCCTTTGGAACTTCGAAGGGCTCGTTTATCATCATCAGGCACTCCCACTCCATGTCGAACCACAATTCCATTCTTGCTTTCCAATAGCCGAAATCCTCATGGTCGTAAGTCGGCGGAGTGTAGATATCATCCCCATGTTTGTCTTCCATTTTCATCTCCTCTAGTGTGTGCTCCCTCGGCGGTTAGCCCGATCGAGAGTGGTCCTTCGCTCTGATACCAATTGATAGATCGACTAGCGTTGCTAGAGGGGGTGAATAGCAATTTTTAAACCCCTTTCTTCCTACACGGTTAGTTGCACAGCAGAATATACAATAAAAATAATAAAACAAAAACTAACCAATGTTAACACGGAAGATTTACTTGGTATCCACCCCGGACGGGTCACTAATCCAAGAATCCGTCGGTGGATCACTCCCTGGATAACCTCCGGCTAACTCTGTCGCTCCTTGTGGGTGGAGAAATCTCGCTACAGCACCTTGACACGACCTGAGCACAAAGATTACTATCTTGCCTTTAACCAAGACAAGATTCGTCAAGAATCTCAGCCACCACGAAGTCCTCTTTAAATAGGACTCGGGATGAAACTCTCGCCACCAGTCGACTGCCAATTTATGAGTCGACTTGTCTAGCCTTAATTGCTAGCCAACGGCTAGCCCAACGGCTAGTTTTCAGGGTTACCAGTCGAATGCCATTTTACCAGTCGACTGGTCCAGCCCTGAAATCATTCTGTGAGTTTTATCAGTTGACTGCCTCCCAGGCAGTCGACTGCCCCACTCACACACCTAGGGTATCCCTTCCCGAGTACACTTCTCTGAGCACTCGACCCCTAGGATTCCCCGAGTACAATCACACATCACTCGTACCCACACGACTCGACTGACTCCTCATCCGCAGCCTCGACTATTGCCTTCGCACCCTCTTCATCTTCGTCTCCCGTCCCTCGGATGCACGCAAGCCTCCATGCCATCCTTCAAGCATGCCGCGAAGTCCGCGCCCATCAGCTCATCGTCCCTGCTCTCCAAGGTCCCTCGGGTGCACACAAGCCTCCATCTTGTCTCCATGCCACCCTTCACCGTACCGAGGTCGTCCAGTTAAGTCCATATGTGTAACCTGTATAACCTACACACTCAACATACACATATAAGAACATAAGGGTAAACCTAACATAAACCCTTTGCCCAAACATCAAAACACTTGGTTACTTCTGACCACAGATTGCCTCAACAATTACTTCGATTAGTCCCTAATTTAATCCATCATGTAACCCTAAACAAATCTGTTGGATCGAGAGAACCGATAGAGGGGGGTGAATATCGAAAATCGTTCGGATTTAGGGAAAGAGAAATTGCACAGCGGAAGATAAAAAAACAAACACGCGAACACTGTAATTTTTTACTTGGTTCGGAGCCTAGGTCGACTCCTACTCCAAGGCCCACGATCGTTGATCGTTTACTTTGGGCAATTCTATATGAGGCGCAAAAGCAGTTTATAGTATTGAGTTACAAATATAGCACAGTAAACTTTAACAAAAAGGAAAACTCTTCTTTTACCGACGTCCGATGTAGGTTGTCTTTTTCGGAGCAGCAGGACGTCGTCGGCTCGAGTTGGGAGGTTTCCGGAGCGAGGCGCGAGAGCAGAAGAGCGTAGAAGCATTGATTGAAAGTGTTGTTTGAAGCTTGGAGTCGAGGGCCCTTTATATAGGGCATGGGGGCGCCCGGGACGTCGAGGGCGCCCCCCCCCCACATGGCGGTCGATCTGTCTCTAGCTCGGTCAACATCTGATCCCTTCAAAATCGGGATCAGGTTTGACCGGGGCGCCCGGAGCCTCGGGGCGCCCGCATTAACCGGGTCAAGCCTTCATCCTCTTGGCTTCGTGAGGGTGTGCTTCGGCAGCTGGCACTGGGGGCGCCCGCGACAGGCGGGGCGCCCGGAGCATCCGGGGCGCCCCGACATATAACTGTCGAGGCGTGTTTTCGCTCCTGCTGACTTGGGTTGACCTTGGGGGCGCCCGGAACATCCGGGGCGCCCTGCTCAGCTTCTGCCTCACTCCTTTGAGGTTCTCTGCGCTGCAGATTCTCAGTCCTTCGGTCCTGCATCCAGGGTTAGTTCAAAAAGCAGTATTATATTATTTTATACAGCCTTAGCTGTCTTGGTTCTGACTTTGGGTCTCCAAAATGGAACCCTAGGTCGAACCGACGCCTACTGTTCCCTCGACGGGGAACGCATCCTCACCTACTCCTCTCGGGAGATTGTACCTGATGCCAACTGCTCCTTTGGTTGGACTTTTGCCTGGCGGTCCTTTGCTAGGTCTTGGATACCAAGCTGTCCTTCGCCCGGTGCCTAGCATTCCTTCGCTAGGGCTTCAGTCCCAAGCTATCCTTCGCCTGGCGCCTAGCAGTCCTTCGCTAGGGCTTTTCGCTCTGGCATTCCTTCGCCAGTGCCTAGCAGTCCTTCGCTAGGGCTTTTTACCCTGGCATTCCTTCGCCAATGCCTAGCATTCCTTCGCTAGGACTTTTTACCCTGCACACTAGAGTGACATGTTAGATAACAAGTAAGACTTAACTTTTGAACCCTGTTGCCATTATCAAAACACAGGTTTGACTTTGGTGCTTTCTGCACCAACAATCTCCCCCTTTTTGATTTATGGCAATCCCAGTTCAAAAAGTTAAGTTTAATCAAAAGCATAAAAATTTATTCCCTCCCCCTGGAGAGAATCTCCCCCTAGATTTTTCAAAACTTCGTGAGGTTCTAAGTTTTAAAAAACTTTACTTAAATGATTTTGCACTTTGAAAACTTAAGTTTGGGTACTTTGGAAATCTTTTGATAACTTAAGTTTTAAAAGTACATAGAGGAGTTTTTGAAAGCATGAGTTTAGAGTACTTACAAAAAATTTGAAGCCTTAAGTTTAAAGTACTCAAAAGTTTTGAAAACTTTAAGTTAAGTACTTAGTAGGATTTGAAAAACTTAGAAATTTTTTTGAAAAGCTTAAGTACTTAGAAATTTTTTGAAAAGCTTAAGTACTTAGAAATTTTTGAAAAGCTTAAGTACTTGGAAATTTTTGAAAAGCTTAAGTACTTAGAAATTTTTGAAAAGCTTAAGTACTTAGAAATTTTTGAAAAGCTTAAGTACTTAGAAACTTGATACTTTTTGAATAAAGGATAGAGTTTTTTGAAGAAATTTGAAAATTTTAAACTCTCTCTTTCTCTCTCTTTTTTTATCTCTCCCCCTTTGCCATATATCAAAAAAAAATAGATAAATATAGCAGGAATTAAATTACAGGACGGAAATAAATTTTATGAAAAAAATATTTGCATGACTTTGCTGTACTGAACCAAGACTTAGACCAAATCAGTTGATTTTCTCTTGTAGAGACCTGTCTAACCCATTTAGCTACTCACTAACTGTTATAAGCAGTAGTTTTCGCTAGGGTTAGTCAAGTTAAGTGTTTCTGTTCAAGTTAGATTTTCTAAACTTGACACTTAACTTGATTGCTGTGTAAGTAATATTTAGTGCCCCAATTACTGCAGATGCACTGACTTAAAGCATCTTGAATTAAGGCAAAGACCTAAGCATCTCAACCCTTTCTAGGTTATCAATCAAAAGTACCATAAGGTGCTTGTGAGATGCTGGCTTCTAAATTTATAGGTGCATGCAGTTCTAGAGTTAGGGCCTAGGCTAAGTACATTTGCGAAAAAGCCCTAGTTTTGAAAGGGGGTAGTTTTGAAAAAAAAAACTAAGTCCGAAAAGATTTTAACACAAACTGAAAAAACAACAGTTTTTTTTTCAAAATTCTTTTAGAAACTGATTTTAAAATAAAAAATTAAAAAATAAAAGTAGAGTTAACCTATTCTACAGAGCACAATCCTAACTGCCTTCTTAGTGAGCTGAACTCAGACTCAGGTAAGGGTTTTGTGAATATATCAGCTAAGTTGGATTTTGAGTCTATATGTTTAAGTACTATCTCACCCCTGGCTACATGGTCTCTTACGAAGTGATGTTTAACTTCTATGTGTTTTGTTCTGGAATGTTGGATTGGGTTCATCGTTAGATTAATTGAACTTATATTGTCAATAAATACTTGAGTTTGGGTGTAGTTGAGCTGGAAGTCCTTAAGAGTGTGCATCATCCATAAAAGTTGTGCTACACACTCTCCTAAGGCTACATACTCAGCTTCAGTTGTGGACAGAGCTACACAGTGTTGTTTTCTGCTACACCAACTTACTAGACTATTTCCTAACAGTTGGCAGCTTCGACTTGTGCTCTTTCTATCTAATTTACAACCAGCATAGTCAGAATCCGAGTATCCTGACAAATTGAAGGTTGAGGTTCTAGGATACCAGATCCCTACATTTAGGGCGTCATTTACAAAGGTCAGATTCAGTTTTTTTGCCTCGAGAGAGGGAAAAGGTATGGTGGGGGCGCCCGCGTGGTTCCGGGCGCCCGGGACTTTATAGGAAAAGACAAGTTTTATTTCTTGTCATCGTTTGACCATAGTTTAATCGGTTTGACCAAGGTTTGAATTGCTTTGACTGCTTTAACTTGTGGTTTGACTATTTTGACCATGGTTTGACCATGTCCTTAACTATAGAAATGTAGGCATTTAAAGTATTTCCAATTGAATCTTAATCTTACTGTCTCACCCAGTCTAGGGTTTTCAATCACGTTAGCCTTATAGGTTTTGTGAGACAGGTTTTGATAATAAATTATTTTTGAGAAATTATTATTTATTTTGAAAACCTTAATTAATTTTTGAAAACTTTTCAATTTATTTTGAAAGAAAATGTTTGAATCTATACTTAACTGAAAATTATGTTAGATTTGAATTTAACAAAAAGTAATTTGAATTTGAAATTCAAAAATTGGCTTCCAGGTCTTGGCGAGGCACTAGGCCTTCTTTGGTCGTAGCCTTATTGGATCATCAACCCTTTCCTTGACAAAGTCGTTTAATGAAATTTCATTTTCAAAATTAATCTTTGAAAAAGTTCTGGTCTAACTAGTTTGGATTTTGGATCGGTAGCTTCGGCTAGTTTCACCAGTCTAAAGAGACCAAGTAAACTTGATCTTATTAGAATTGGTTTCCCTAACGTACTATCATCTCACCTCCACCCAATACTATGTTTTCAAGTTTCAGTTAAGTTTGTTCAGTCCTTATACTAACCTAAGTCTAAGCATGGTAAATTGCAGAAATTTAAATAAACAATCAATCAGGCAAATTGCAAGAATTAAATTCTATTTAACAATAAAAATAATTTTTAACTTGGCTCCCCCTGGACTATAGCCACGATAATAATTAGGCAAGATGTGAATCTTGTCCTTGGGGATCCAATACTGATTTGATCCAGTTGGTTTGTTCAAGTACAGTTTAGGTACCCATGCCTGAACTTTACCTCTGGACTGATTCAGTACAGCAAAATAAAATCTTTGTCGGGATTTGGTTCTATACCCAAGTCCGGATCGATTTAGCACGGACTTCTGCTTTCCAAGAATCATGTCAAGACCCTTGGAACCAGAAGTGAATCATTCTAAGGCCGCTCTAAGATCCTTAACCTGAGTTTTCAGGGAGGAGTTCTCTTTCTCAAGTTTTTCAACTTGAGTAGGAGTTCCTTCTTGAACTTTCTCGGTTAAGGATTTAGAGTCAGCTCCCTCTTTCAGGAGTTTTACTTCCTGTCAGAGGGATTCGACTCGGAGTTTGGCTTTCGCCAAATCTCGAGAAAGATAAGAAATAAGATCATTTAATTGACTTCTATTGAAACCACTTACCTTGATTTCGCCGTCTTCTGAAAAGGTTAGTCTGCCGTCGTCCTCTTCTGATTCTGACTCGGTCTCGACTTTTTCTGAGGCGGTCAGGGCTAGTAGGTTTGACTGGGGTGCTTCTTCTTCTTCTTGTGATGAAGATTCATCCCAGGTTGCTTGGAGTGCTTTCTTTCTTCTTGTCTTTTTGTTCTCCTTTAGGTTTGGACACTCCGTCTTGTAGTGGCCCTTCTTCTTACACTCGTAGCAGGTCATGTTGGGCTTGTTTTTGTCACTTGCGGGTTCAGCTGGTTCGTCCCTTCTTCGGCTTGTTTTCCGTTTGTTGGCTTGGTTCTTCAATTTTTTATAGTAGCTTTGGGCCAGTCGGACCAGCTCAGATCGATCTCCTTCTTCATCTTCTGCGTCTGAGTCTGAGTTAGACTCGGGTTCAGGTTGAGGTTTCTTCTTTGTCGATCTTCCAGTTTTTCCTGCAATAAAGGCAATACCTTTCTCGGCCATATTGCAGTTAGTCTGTTCATGAAGTTCTAACTCAGAAAACAATTCATCTAATTTAATTTTTGAGAGATCCCTTGAAACCTTGTATGCATCTACCATAGATTCCCACAAGGTATTTCTAGGGAAAGCATTTAGAGCATACCTTATTAGGTCACGGTTTTCAACCTTGTGACCTATAGTGTGAAGACCGTTCATCAATTCTTGGATTCGTGCGTAGAGTTGGGCTGTCGTTTCATTGTCGGCCATCTTGATGGTGTACAGTTTGTTAAGGAGCAGATCTCTTTTACTGATCTGAGTGTCTGATGTTCCTTCGTGCATCTCGATCAATTTTGCCCATAGCTCCTTGGCACTGTTGAAGGGGCCCACCCGGTTCAGCTCCTCTTTTGTTAAACCGCATTGTAGGGTCTGAGTTGCCTTTGCATCGGCTTCTATTTTGCGCTTCAGAGCGGTGTCCCATTCTGAGTAGCTTTGAGGTAGTCCTTCAGCATTTGTGGGAATCTCCAGTCCGGACTGGATGATGATCTACATGTCCACCTGAGTTTTCAGGTGGACCTCCATTCGACTTTTCCAGTAGGAAAAGTCTTCTCCACTGAAAAAAGTGGAGGTCTGGCGGTGCTGAATCCTTCTTGCATGGCCATTTAATCTGAAAAAAAAAGAAAATGAACAAGAAAAAATTTCCCAAGACTAGGTCTTGGATTAGTAGTGCGGGATAAGAAAAATAAAATATCGAGGGGTGTTGCACCAACTTGATTAACGAAAGAAATTCGAACGAAAAATTTAGAAGAAATTCGAACAAAAAAAATATACAGAAAAGAAAAAAATCCGAAAATTTTCAAACTGGTGGTTGCACCAAGTTTGAACTTCCCCGCTCTGATACCACTTGTTGGATCGAGAGAACCGATAGAGGGGGTGAATATCGGAAATCGTTCGGATTTAGGGAAAGAGAAATTGCACAGCGGAAGATAAAAACAAACACGCGAACACAGTAATTTTTTACTTGGTTCGGAGCCTAGGTCGACTCCTACTCCAAGGCCCACGATCGTTGATTGTTTACTTTAGGCAATTCTATATGAGGCGCAAAAGCAGTTTACAGTATTGAGTTACAAATATAGCACAGTAAACTTTAACAAAAAGGAAAACTCTTCTTTTACCGACGTCCGATGTAGGTTGTCTTTTTCGGAGCAGCGGGACGTCGTCAGCTCGAGTTGGGAGGTTTCCGGAGCGAGGCGCGAGAGCAGAAGAGCGTAGAAGCGTTGATTGAATGTGTTGTTTGAAGCTTGGGGTCGAGGGCCCTTTATATAGGGCCTGGGGGCGCCCCCCCCCCCCCCACGTGGCGGTCGATCCGTCTCCAGCTCGGTCAACATCTGATCCCTTCAAAATCGGGATCAGGTTTGACCGGGGCGCCCGGAGCGCTCGGTGCGCCCGCATTGACCGGGTCAAGCCTTCATCCTCTTGGCTTCGCGAGGGTGTGCTTCGGCAGCTGGCACTGGGGCGCCCGGGACAGGCGGGGCGCCCGCGACAGGCGAGGCGCCCGCGACAGGCGGGGCGCTCGAAGCATCCGGGGCGCCCCGACATATAACTGTCGACGTGTGTTTTCGCTCTTGCTGACTTGGGTTGACCTTGGGGCGCCCGGAACATCCGGGGTGCCCTGTTCAGCTTCTGCCTCACTCCTTTGAGGCTCTCTGAGCTGCAGATACTCAGTCCTTCGATCCTGCATCCAAGGTTAGTCCAAAAAGCAGTATTATATTATTTTATACAGCCTTAGCTGTCATGGTTCTGACTTTGAGTCTCCAAAATGGAACCCTAGGTCGAACCGATGCCTACTGTTCCCTCGACGGGGAACGCGTCCTCACCTACTCCTCTCGGGAGATTGTACCTGATGCCAACCGCTCCTTTGATTGGACTTTTGCCTGGCGGTCCTTTGCCAGGTCTTGGATACCGTGCTGTCCTTCGCCCGGTGCCTAGCATTCCTTCGCTAGGGCTTCAGTCCCAAGCTATCCTTCGCCTGGCGCCTAGCAGTCCTTCGCTAGGGCTTTTCACTCTGGCATTCCTTCGCCAGTGCCTAGCAGTCCTTCACTAGGGCTTTTTACCCTGGCATTCCTTCGACAGTGCCTAGCATTCCTTCGCTAGGACTTTTTACCCTGCACACTAGAGTGACATGTTAGATAACAAGTAAGACTTAACTTTTGAACCCTGTTGCCATTATCAAAACACAGGTTTGACTTTGGTGCTTTCTGCACCAACAAAATCCACCACACATAATCAACCTTCAAGAATCACAATAACACCATTAACTCAATTTCTCCTAAATATAACTTTCAATACTGTTTACTCACATTCTATAGCAGGAAATGGATTTGAAACATAAGATATTAGAGAAGA
This sequence comes from Boesenbergia rotunda, assembly GCA_024364735.1. NCBI lineage: Eukaryota > Viridiplantae > Streptophyta > Magnoliopsida > Zingiberales > Zingiberaceae > Boesenbergia > Boesenbergia rotunda. Next base: position 46,568 of record JAGFNQ010005714.1, read on the forward strand.
ACTTAAAGCTGTTGGATTTGAAACAGAATATTAAAACTTCATCCCTTTTGGGTAAACAATGGTAATAAAGTGTAAAACCAACAACAGTCTGAAACAATGCCATGTTAAAATCACTGAATTGCGGCAGCCAACATATGAGAAAACTGTTTCGTATAAGCAAAACAGCTTTGTCTGAAAACAGGCAAATCAACATGTCGAAACACAGTATCAGACTTCATACCATTAACTAGTGGTAGAGTATATGGTCATAGTTACCTAATAGACCATCAAATCTCTTTTCAAAGAAATTGCTAACAATCAAACCTTCCTCACCTTAAATGCGTCGGTGCCCAACCTAACAGTCGCAGAGGAGAATCGGAGTGAAGAGGAAGAAGGCAGGGCTCTGAGGTGACCTCGATCACGCAAGGAAAGGAGGAAGAAGAGAACCGTCCACTCGGCGTTGGAGTCTCTCGCGTGGAGGAGGCGATCACGCAAAGGAACAGGAGGCTAGGGTTCGCGATGGGGCAGCGTCGGCTTGCTTGGTAACAGCTGCGACGTCGGCGACCTTGGCTAGGGCTCAGCGGCGTCGGGGAGAAGGAAACGGCGCAGAGAAAAGAATCGTGGAAAGGGGAGATGAGGGAGTTAATGAGAGAGTTAGGTTTTATAACTTAAGTTTTGGCTTTTTGCAAACTACCCCTTCAAGTTTTCATATTCCCAACAAGTCCTCTAATTTTTTAAATTCACCCCTAAAAAATCAGTATTTAACATAAACTATATCAAATCTAAATTAATTCTCATTTGAATCAATATATTTTATATTTTCGCTAATATTTGATGGATTGTATTACACTTTAATTGAATTTTAATTCAGCATCTTTATTTTTCAATTTATTTATTTATTTTATTAAAAATTTAATAGTTATTAAAATTTATACAATAATAATAATAATAGAAGCGTAGGTTATAGTACTGACACCTCCCTGTACCCATCACTGACCGAAGCCCTCCTCTGCAACTTGATGCCTTCAACCAAACTGTACACGTCAGTCCACCTTAATTTATTGGAAGAGAATAATCCAAATAAGGATTTTTTTTTTTAAAGAATTAAGATTTTTTTCACTGACCGAATCCCTCCGCTGCAACTTGATGGATTCAACCGAATTGTATACGTCCGTCCACCTTAATTTATTGGAAGAGAATAATATCCCCAATCTTAAATTGGCTTTTACATATACTCTTCACTTGATTAATTCTATATATTTACTCCCTGATAAATTAAGTATAAAAGAGTGAAAATTCAGTATATATTATAAAGATTTGAGTATAAATTGTTTGAGATTTATTACTAATTTAAGAAATTTGAGTACAAAGTTTCGATGACCCTTTATGTGAAAATCTTGATTTGATGAATATAAAAGAGTGAAAATTCAGTATATATTATAAAGATTTGAGTATAAATTGTTTAAAATTGAGTATTAATTTAAGAAATTTGAGTATAAAATTTCGGTGACCCCTCATGTGAAAATCTTGATGTGGTGGATGCAACCTCACATACTCAAATTTCTAAATTTTATACTTAATTTTTTTCAAATAATACTCAATTTAAATCAATTCATACTTAAATTTTGATAATGTATACTGAAATTTTTACTATATACTGAAACAATGTACACTCAATTTTTTTTAAATAATACTCAAATTTCTTAAATTAGTATTCAATCTCAAACAATTTATACTCAAATCTTTACAATTTATACTGAATTTTTACTCTTTTATACTGATAAAAAAAATAACACACAAAACTGTCTTGTCAATCTCATCAGGGAGTGCATGCAAAGAAATTTTCGATTGGAGAGTACATGTAAAACTGAGTTTGATATTGGAGAGTTTTCTCAAATTTTCTCATAATATAAATAAAAAAATTATGCCACGTTTGATTTATTTTATTTTTTGATTTTTATTTTTTAAAAAATCATATTTTTTTTATTTTCTAAAACAATAATTTTCTTTTACTTTTTACTTTTTCAGAACATGTTATATTTTTTTTAAAAAATAAAATTGAAAAATATAAATCAAATATATTTTTTAAAAAATCAAATTTTTTTTAAAAAAATAAAAAATAAACTTACTAGATACCACATAATTTTTTAAAAAAATTAAGATTTTTTCACTGACCGAAGCTCTCCTCTGCAACTTGATGGATTCAACCAAAATGTACACGTCCGTCCACCTTAATTTATTGGAAGAGAATAATATAAATAAGGAAAATTTATTGTTTTTAAAGAATTAAGATTTTTTCACTGACAGAAGCCCTCCTCTGCAACTTGATGGATTAAATCAAATTGTACACGTCAGTCCACCATAATTTATTGGAAGAGAATAATACAAATAAGGAAAATTTATTTTTTTTTAAAGAATTAAGATATTTTTAAAGGCGATTTTGGTAAGATCTGGTTTTATAAATAAGGGCGTTGTTAAATGCATCTAAATAAAACTATAAAATAATACAACGAGCAACAAGCCAATTTTTGCCCATCTGTTATGTATTGCTAACTATATTAGACGTGGTTGATTATTGGATCTCCAACTTAAAACATGAATAATAAAAATAAACTTTAAAAATGATAAATTAGTATATACAAATAAATTGGCATGTTAATAGGAATTTACTTTAAAATATTAATAAATTTTATAGGGTAAAACTTAATTAATCCTATGGCCCATTCGCATTACACCAATAGGTAGACTTGATCATAGTTTGAATCGATGATTTGACAGTTTGACTATTTCGAACAATTGGTTTTATGATTTGGAACCGTCGATTTGACTGTTCTTGACGGGTTGACCCTTAATCTTAACCATCAAAGATGATTACGATTCACTATTCAGAGGATTCGCTATTCAGAACTACCGGTTCATGATTCGTCACGGTTCACACGGTTCAAAATTATTATATTAAAAATTTTAAAATTTAAAATTTAAAATTTATTTTAAAAACTTGCACTTATTTAGTTGCTATTCTCTTAGGGTATAGGAAAATCAAAACTTACATAGTTTTTTTTTTATATTTTTACTCTTTTACATCAATAACTTCCATTTCTCGTGCTCATTATATTTTTTCCTTCGGTACCAAATTCTTCAACTTCATCATCTAAAAGTTGTATTCCTTGGATTCTTTTCTCAGCTTCGGTCCAATCATCGAGTAATGTTTGGGCTTCTAATGAGTCGGGAGACAAAGTCGATCGTTATTCATCTATTATGTTGCCGCCGATACAGAATGTTTACTCCATAGTAATAGATGACACTGGATAAGCTAAAATTTCTTTGGCGATGATGGAAAGACAAAAAAGCTTTAAGCCTTCTGTGACCACCACTTTAGGATATTGAAATTTTCAGTATCCGCTTCATTAATATCAAAAGAAGTCATAAAATAATTCTCAGATTCCTGTATGAAACTTGAGGATCCTCGTGGATATTTCATCTGTTCTTTGAATAAAAGTTATGCTTTTGTAAGTTTTAAATTACTATAATAGTTTGTTGTGTTTTAGAAATATTAATTTGTATTCCATATTTTACATAATATTAATTATAAATATCATATAAATAAATTTTAATATTATAAATAATATTAATTGGATTAGGGGAAGAATAATCTTTAATTGAAATTAAAGCATCATGTTATAAAATTAACATTTTTGGTAAAACTTCTAAATTAAATCTATGATCTAAAGTAAATATAATTAAATAAATTTTAAGAATAACATAAAATATTTTTCCTATTTAATTTTCATAGCTAAAATTGTCACGACCCAGAGGCACATGCTTACTCTAAAATCGGGCAACATCTCCCCTATATGGCAGACAAGTTGGGACATATACTACATCATCTCATCCATATAGGTTAGCCACAAACAACTAGCATCACAAAATAAGGAAAATAAACACAACCACGTAGTTAAGATCAAAATAAGAGATAACGGGTGGCTCAACCATCTTAAACATAAAAGAAACCACAACCAAAGAGAACTCCACAACGAACAAACCTGACTAATAAAACATGACTACAAATTAGCCAAGACCATACCAGATAATAAAATAAATGCGGGAACGAAGAAACTATGGAGAATCAACTCTGAAACAACGCCAAAAAAAATAACCCGGTGGAACTGAGGGGCTGGCAACTGGATCATTTCCTGGCTCCAAGCAAAACATCTACCTGTTACCTGAAACAAAAAAAGGGTGGTAGCGGTGGTGATTCCGGGCGGACTCTGTGGGTATATGAGTCGACAAATAGCATGGCATAATAAAGATAAAACAAGTAGAGAAAACAACAGGTATAGTCTCTAAGAAATATAAGAACATCTAAACATGTATAACATATAAAACAACATGACATAAAACAAAACGACAGCTCAGCATGTACGAAAAACCTCATGATATCACAATATCAAAACATACATGCATGTCAACCAAATGCAGTAAACAAAGCTCATATAAATGCAACAACAACAAAAAAATATATAAATGCAATATATGCATATGATGCAATGACATGTATCACGCCTGACGCCAGTCAGGCCGCCAACACATCACATCTGTGTGACTGAGTAGGTAGGGATGTGACAACTGTACGCACTCCAACGAATACGACAAATATGTGTGGTTAAGTGGGCAGGATGCTGGGGAGCCAACTACTCCAAAACCCCGATATATAGGGGGAGCTATCAACATCTCTAGTATCCATCGAAAGCAACGGTGAGGGTGTCTCTGCTTGCCTACAACTGCAACATGTGTGGCATAAAAGGACAGTTGCTCGCACTCTAGCAACTACCACGACAACAAGTGGTCGAGTGAACTGAGCAACTAAATGACTAACGACGGCTTAACCATATGAAAATCCAACAGTCGTTAGTATGCAACGTGCAGGTATGGTGCATGCTACAAGATGCATGAACAGCCAGAAAACAACGATGCAACAAAATCCAACAAGTATCCATGATACAGCGATACAATCAACTAAGTACGAAAACCAACGATTATGCATTTACACTACTAGGTAGGATATTTCTAATGCCCAATAAACATAATTGTGTTTAATGAACCTCTAAGTACTCGAGTACAAGCGGTACTTTACAGAATAGAAATTCAATAGAAGACTGTACGGATACGAAATTTCAAATAACTCGAAGATCAACGAAGAAAATATCAACGGCGATGTTAAAATAACAACCGACAAAGAACAAGGTCAAGCAACTATTTAGATATAAAACAACCATGTTTAAAGGTAAAAGAGCTACATGAGTACAAAGGAGAAGTACCCGCCTTTTATTGTAGAACGTGTCCAAATAAATTTCCTGTCCAAGACCTTGAATCCAATCAGAGTCCTGTACCAAGATTAGAATTAAACTACTTATACATTTAAATAAATTAATCAAATAAAATACTAAACACGATTAGGATACATCCTAATTACAACATACATTCAAATCATAAAAAACAGGAAGTTCCTAACATAATTAGACTTAAACACAATCACCCATAGCTAAACCAACAGCCTGTCCAAACTCCCCACAAGCTTAGGAAGTAGAGCCTAACTCTTAAGGCTTATGGCAACATATCAATCCCAACTCAAACTCGAAAACTAGTGCTGAAATTTTAAAACAAATCAATAACCGAAGCTATTCATAAATTTTTCTACATTAAGAACAATCTGTTCACATACCAAATTGTTACAAAAACAATACTGCTTCATGTTTGATTTAATACCACAACCACAACCTTTATTCCTACAACAATAGCCACAATCAACCATGCAACCGATGTACATACAATCTACTATGCAATTTCGACCTAAAGTAGAAGCAAAACCAACCTCCCAACCTGATCTTATCTCCTGTACAAAAACTAAACAAGACTTAGTTTATTAAAAATGAAATCTAAACATAATAACCTTCTGTGAACTGCAAACTCACAGGTCAAATTACAGCCACTCGAACCCATGAAAGATTGGTGAAGAAATCTTATCAAAACAACACCAATTCCCTAGTAAAACCTAACAAAAAGTTTTCTTACCTCCTATGATCGCCGCCGGTAGATTTCTCTCGGTAGAAGTGGTGAGAAGAAGCAATGAAATCAAGAGGTTCCGTAGCTTCCTCTCCGGCAACATCTAATAGTGGCCGACGGGCTCAGGCAGTGGGAGCTTGCAGCGGTTCCTTTTTGTGCGATGAGAGCAACTTGACTAGGGCTTGTGGTTGGCTTGCCCATGAGAGAAAGGGGCCGGCGACTTCAAAGAGGAAGAGTAAGGAGAAGAGACCGTGCGAAGAAGACTGTAGAGGAGGGCTGGGTCGCGCGAGGGAGGAGAAAGATCGCACGACCTCGAGCGTCCGGCGATTTTGGGCATTCGACGTCGAACAGAGGGAGTCAGGGGGAAAATAATGGGGAAGAGAAGAGGGGTTTAGGGTTTTTATTAGTATTTTTTACATAATAGCCCTCCAAGTTTGGTTAATTCCAATTAAATCCTTAATTTTCGATTTTTAGCCTTTAAACCCACCAAACTTTCAGTATTTAACAAAAATGCAAAAGATAAAGATTCATTATTAATATATTTATTTAAAACTAATTGTCATGACCCCAGAGGCATATGCTTACTCGAAAATCGGGTAGCATCTCTCCTATACGACGGACAAGATGGGGCAAATATAAATAACACACCACCAATATAGCTCAGCCACAAGCGGCTGGCATCACAATAATAAATAAAAGACACATCCACGCAACTTATATCGAAACAAAATAAATGGATAGCTCAGCCATCATTAACATTAAGAAAGTCTACATACCAGTAATAACGACAAAACCAAACCCATACTTGACAAATAAAAATAACTGCATAAATAAATAGACACTAAATCAAACCAAACCAAACCGACACGGTGGGACTGAGGGGCTGGCGACTGGATCCTCTCCTGGCTCCAAGAAACGCAACTACCTGCTATCTGAAACAAAAAGAGAAACTAGGGGTGGTGAGTCCAGGCGGACTTAGCGCGTATATGAGTAGACAATAAGCATGACATAATAAAAGGTATAATAGGTAGAGAACCAACAAGGTACAATTCATAAGGAATATAGGAACACCTAAACATGCATAACATATATAGAACAACATGTTATAAAATCGAATAACAACTAAGCAGTTATAAAACAACGCAACAACAATAAAACCAAGATATACATGCATGTCAATCATGTGCAACAACCATAGCTCATATAAATACAACAATCACAAGAAAATGCATAAACGAAATACGTATGCATATGATGCAATGACATGTGTCACCCCTGATGCCAGTCAAGCCGCCAACACATCCCATCTGTGTGATCGAGTGGGTAGGGCTGTGACAACTGTACGCACTCCAACAAATACCACAAAAAGGTGTGGTTGAGTGGACAGGATGCTGGGGAGCCAACACTCTAAACTTCGGTACATAGGGGGAGCTATCAACAGCTACAATATCCCTCGATAAACAACGGTGAGGGTGTCACTGCTTGCCTACAACTGCAACATGTGTGGCATAACAGGACAGTTGCTCGCACTCTAGCAACAACCACGACAACAAGTGGTTGAGTGAACCGAGCAACTAAATGTCTGACGACGACTTATCCATATGGAAGCCCAACAGTCGTTAGTATGCAACGTGCAGATATGGTGCATGCTACAAGATGCACGAACAACCGAAGAAACAACAATGCATCAAAAATCCAACAAGTCAACGATGCATCAATACAACAAACCAGAAATCGAAAAACCAACGATTATGCACCTACACTACTAGGTAGGATATTTCTAATGCCAAATAAACCTAATTGTGTTTAATGGAATTCTAAGTACTCGCGTACAAGAGACACTTTACAGAACAGAAAACCAACAGGGGACTGTACAGATACGAATTTGGAATACTTGAAGATCAACGAAGAATAAGTATCGACGGCGATGTTAAAATAACAAACAACAGGGAAAAAGGTCAAGCAATCTAGTAGATATAAAATAGTCATGCTTTAAGATAAAAGAAACTACTCGAGTACAAAGGAGAAGTACCCGCCTTTTATTGAAGAATTTCGTAAATGAGGACCTTCCACGATCAACCGAACGAGTCCAAATTCAAGGTCCTGAGTCAATACATAAGTTTAGCTAATTATAAAATTAACAAATTAGCTAAATGAAATACTAAACACAATTAGGACAAATCCTAATCACGACTTCTATTTAATTACATCCCTTCCAACCACAACAGATCAACAACTTCCCTTAAGATCAGAATACAAAACTTCGATTGAAGTTCACATAACACAAAACTTCGATTAAAGTTCATGGCATGCATGCTAAGCCAAGAAAACAGATTAAACTTGGTATGCTATAACGGCTCACGGCACACATGCAAAGCCAAGAAAACAAATTAAACTTGGCCACTCCTGTAGCGGATCACTCAGATGCAATGCCAAACAAAAACAGTGGCATCGCATCAATTGCACATGCTTTCACAGGAGGTGAACAAATATCTTGTAGTTCTACCGAAGACTCAAGCACTGCTGAAACCATTGAAATCTTATCTGAAGCTTTAAATGATCACAAACACATTAAGCCTAACATGGAAAGCATGGTGAATGCTACTGACACAACTGTCGATTCATGATTTTATTCCATTTAGTTTGCTTCAAAAGAACCCTAAAGCAGAACTTATCCACCTGCTCTTACCTACTTGCTGCCGGCGATGAAATCCAAGGAAAAATTCTTGGTCGGCAGAACCCTACAGAGAGAGGGAAAAATTTGAAGGTGAAAGAGGAAAAGAGGGTTGCTCGAGAAAAAATAGAGAGGCAAGGGGGAGGAAGTAAACCGGCGATCAGCGGAGGCAGGGCACTTCGGCTTGCTCACGTGAAGTGGAGGTTTGTGACGTCGAGGTTGGCGTCAGCCTGCCCGTGGGCGTTGCGTGGAGAGGAACCGCACAGCGGCGTCGCTTGCTCGGGAACGGCGGCGGCGTCAGGCGGTTTCGGCTAGGGCTCGGCGTCGAGGCAGAGACGGAACGGCGGAAAACTGAATCGGGAGGATGTTTTTAGGGTGTTTATATTTGTTTTTGGCATTTTGTAAATAAGCCCAATAGATTTGGAAAATTACAACTAGGCCCCTGCCATTATAAAAAATATGATATTTAACATTCTCCCCTACTAACAAAAATTTGGTCCCCAAATTTCACTAGGAAACCACAACAAGCACTTGTCAACCATAAAACCAACCCAGACTAGTCCACAACCATAAACCATAAACCACAACAAGTACTGGTTAACAACAAGAGAAATCAACAACCCATATATAATATGAATACGGAATGAAAAACAATCATACGCACCTCAAGTAAGTAGATGAGGGTAGCGAGCTCTGATAGTATCCTCGAGCTCCCAAGTAGCTTCCTCATCAAAGTGGTGCTGCCAACCAACTTTAACCAATCGAACAGTCTTATTCCTCAACCGATGCTCTTTGCGGTCCAGAATCCGCATAGACACCTCCTCGTAAATCGCGTCTGGCTATAGTGTGACTGGCACCTCCGATAACAAATGTGTAGGATCTGGTACATATTTCCTTAGCATGGAAACATGAAACACATTGTGAACTCCAGCCAAAGGCGGTAGTAACGCCAGACGATAAGCGATAGCTCCAATCCGCTCCAAAATTTGGAAAGGTCCAATATAGCGTGGAGCTAGCTTACCTCGCAGCCCAAACCTCTTCACCCCTTTCGTGGGTGATACTCGTAAGAACACGTGATCGCTCATGGAGAACTCCAAGGGTCTGTATCTCCGATCTGAGCCTCTGACAGCCTACGTCTGATAGTATGTACAAGCTCGGCGTCATGCTGAATACTCTGAGGACCTAGCAATTGAGATTCCCCAACCTCCTCCCAGAGGGTGGGTGTCCTGCAAGCTCTACCATACAACGCCTCGAAAGGTGCCATCTGAATAGCCAAATGATAGCTATTATTATAGGCAAACTCAACCAAATGCAGGTGATCCTCCCAGTTGCCTCCAAAGTCCAGAACGCAAGATCTCAACACATCCTCCAGTGTTTGAATGGTACGCTCAGACTGTCCATCCGTCTGCGGATGAAAGGCTGTACTGAATCGAAGCTCGGTACCCATGGCCTGCTGCAAACTCTACCAAAACCGCGAAGTGAAACGCGGGTCTGTATCTGATATGATGCTAAGAGGAACACCATGTAATCTGATAATCTCACGGTAGTACTGTTGGATCGAAGAAAACGATAGAGGGGGGGGGGGGGTGAATATCATTATCAAACTTTTTTGGACAGTTAAAGAATATGCGCAGCGGAAAGAAATAAAGTACAAACGAACACAAGTCGATTTTTTACTTGGTTCGGAGTCGCGGTCGGCTCCTACTCCAAGGCCCACGGTCCTTGGCCGTTTACTTTGGGCAATTCTATATTCGGAAAGATTTTTACAGATTAAAAGTACAGATATAGAATTTGGAAAATTAAATCACAACACTTTCGTAAATTGAAACTTTACCGACACCCGAGATGGATCGAATTCCAGAGCAGAGGGTCGTCGTCAGTGCTGAAATCTCGAAATCAAACTTGGCCGGAGCACAGCGCTTGAGCAAAAGTGTTTGGAGCGTTGGAACGAATGGATGTCGAAGCCTTGGGGGTGAACCCCCTTTTATAGCACCCATGGGGGCGCCTGATTCGTTGGGGGCGCCTGACACGTGCCTTCACCTGCGAGAACCTCAATCCGCAGGCTCGGTCAATGCTTATCCCCTTCGACTCGGCACCTGGGATGACTGGGGCGCCCAGGATCTCCTGGGCGCCTGGGTTGACCTGGTCAATTAGCTTCGTGGCAGATTTACTTCGATGGCTGCTTTGCTTTGACCTTGGGCGCCCGGGACCTCCTGGGCGCCTAGCCCAGTGTGGTTCGAAGCAGTCTTGCTTCTTGGTAGTTTTTGGTCTTGACCTTGGGCGCCCGTGACCTCCCGGGCGCCTAGCCCAGTGAACTACCCCACTCCTTTGGGGTGTCTGAGCTGTAGAAACACAATCCTTCGGTCCCTGTAACCAAGGTTAGTTCCAAAACAAACCAAGCAAGAGTGTTAGTCATTATTTACAGTCGTAGCTGTCTTGGTTCTGACTTCGGGTCTCCCAAATGAAACCCTAGGTCGAACCGACGCCTACTGTTCCCTCGACGGGGAACTCGTCCTCACCTACTCCTCTCAGGAGAGTTTACCTTTTGCCAACTGGCTCCTCCGGTTGGACTTTTGCCCAATCCACCTGACCAGGTCTTCGTGCCCAACTTCTGGTCAGGTCTTCTTGCCCAACTTTCGGTCAGGTCTTCGGTGCCCAGCCCCTTGCCAGGACTTCGTGCCCAGTCCTCGACTAGGACTTCTTTGCCCGACTTACGATCAGGTCTTCTTTCCCAGTCCTTGACCAGGACTTCTTTGCCCAACCCTTTGCCAGGACTTCTTGCCTAGTGTACCTAAGACTTTTCCTGCACACTCAGTAAACATGTTAGATCACAACAACATCTTAACTTCTAAACCCTTTGCCATTATCAAAACCCAGGTTTGACTTAGGTGCTGCCTGCACCAACAATCTCCCCCTTTTTGATTTATGGCAACACAATTCAAAAAGTTAAGTTAATGAAACAGGTAATGTAAAAGATTGTTAATTTCCTCCCCTTGGAAGAAATTCTCCCCCTGAGTTTTTCAAAAATACGTGGCATTTTTTGAAAACATTTCTAAGTCCTTGTTTATCTATGAAAGGATTTTTCAGGTTTTCAACACTTAGAAAATTTTCAAAAAGAATTTTCGAGCTAAGTACTTAGAAAATTTTCAAAAAGAATTTTGAATTAAGTACCTAGAAAATTTTCAAAAAGAATTTTCAAGTTAGAAAAATTTTCCAAAATATTTTCAAGTTGAGCACTTAGAAAATTTTCAAAACATTTAGTTTTAACACTTAGAAAATTTTCCAAAACATTTAGTTTTATTTTTTATTTTTTTTTAGAAGAGGAATTTTATTCCAAGAAGTAGGAAAAACACCATATTAGAAGGGGATCAAACCTAACCTTCTAATATAGAATTACAGATAATGACCAAACTGATTTTACAATAATAAAATCAAAAGGAATTTTTGTACAATCAGCCAGCTCTTCGAACAGTTTGTCTCCTTTTTGATGAGAAGCCCATACAATTCAGAATATTAGCAGGAAAGGAGAACCTCCAGATTCTTTATCTCATCTACCATTTTTTATCAATATCACAGCTTTTGCCAGTCAGTTGGCCAAGCTATATATCACTACGATTTAGCTAGAATCCAAACATAATACCAATCAGATATCGGAAAGAGCATCTTTCATCCTTCAACCTTCTCCAAGCATAATACCAACAAATATCAGACAGAGCATCCTTTTGCCAATCAAATTTCAGCAAGAGCAAACTTCAGGCAAGCAAAAACCTATCAACAAAGATTCAGAATAAGTATATTGAACAAGATCTTATAAGGAATCTCTATGGCTGCCTTATAATCATATCAATAAATCCCCTGATATTTCAATACACCAATAACTGCATCAGAATCATCAAGTAAATCCACTGATAGCCAATTTAAGAAATCTAACAGGATTTTGGCTAGGAATAATTTTGTATAGGGATAGCCATCTTAAATGTCCACCTTTAAATCATTAGACTTAGAAACCATATAAACAGAGAGACATATAAGCATACAGATCAGCAAATTCAGCATATGTAGCAAGGTCTCAAAAATTCGATGACTGCTATAGAACATAATCAAATAACCATTTCCAGCCCAACAAGCAGGTATATATACACTGAAATATCATATGAGCATCCTTTATCCTTCAGAGAGGACAAGATTTCAAAAATGTATATAACCCTGAAAGAACAAAAACGAAAAAACCTTCAGAATAAGTAGCCTGCCTTCAGCATGGGCTTAAAACCAATATTTTTGCTCTGCATTTTAGATCAATTCAGCATAGGCAGCCTTCAGCATAGGGCTTAAAACCAGCAACCTTGTAAACATACAGTTTTACAAATAATTCCAATTAAAATATCAAACTATTAAAATTTGGTCATAGAATTCAGATAGCCTTTTCCGAGTGTAATGCCTGTCTTTCGGTATGACATTATATCACCACATGGAACCAAGCCTGATATGTTTGTTTCAGAAGGTAATTCAGGAAATCCATATTTTTCTGATATACTTCATAAACATAATCAGTCCTGCAATTGATATACTGAGAAAAATCCAACCAAACCGACTAATACATTGAAAGAATTTCTGTATCTCAGCCTTCAGTCAATTTAAAAACAATAAGGTATGCTTGTTTCAGAAATAATCAGTCCAGCAAATTGATATACTGAGAAAATCCAACCAAACAAAGGGAGTGTTTGGGAGAGCTTCTGCTTACTGCTTTTTAGCTTCTAGCCATGCAAAAGTGCTTTTGAGTGTTTGGGAATGCCAGATTCTGCTTTAACTTCTGCAACTTTTACTCAAAAGCTAGAAGCAACAATTTGATGCTTTTTTCTGCTTCTGCTTTTTTGCTTATGGTGTAGAATTAAAAGTTGACATTTATACCCTTAATAAATTTATTATTTTACATAATTACCATCACATTTTTAAATAAAATCTTATATTTTTATATAATTTAAATTTTCAAAAAAAATTTATACATATTTGTATAAATTTATATAAATTTTATTATTTTATTATTTTTTATATTTTTATTAACTTTATATTTTTTAAAATATATATATATTATTAAAAAATAATTTTGATATAATATTTAAAATATAATATTACATATATAAAATATTATAGATCATGTATCAAAATTATATTTAGATAATTGAAAAAAATTAATTTTGATAGTTTAAGGATATTATTGTCATTTAATTAAAAATTAAGCTTAAAAGTGATTATTCACCAAACACTCAAACTTTACCTTGTATCAGCTTTTGACTTCTATTTCCAAACACTGCATGTTTTAGCTTCTTACTAACTTCAAGATAATCACTACAAGAATCACTTTTCAAGAAGTAAAAGCTCTCCCAAACACTCCCAAACTAATACATTGAAAGAGAATTTCAGATATTCAGTAACACATTCCTAAGCCTCCTTTAGCCAATGTTTATCAATTAGAGATCATTAAGCCAACTAATGAGAATTTCAGATATTCAGTAACACATTCATAGCCTCCAAGACATCTCCATAATCCAGTCAATTTTAACCTGCGGCTTCCAAAAAGAAATAAAGTCTGATGGACAGAGCTTCATTAGAGCCATCTTTTTTGGTTATAAGAATTTATGGACCATCTTAACATACAAAAGACCTATCCTGTCTATTTTACAAATACCATATAAATTCTTATCAATATCCTATTTAAGTATCACATTCTCCTGTTGCAACTTAAAAGCTAAGTTAGCCAAATAATCCGCAGCCGCATTTGCTTCTCTATATACATGTGAATAAACCACTGAATATTTCTTCACCAATAATCTGATTTTCAGGATAGTCTTCCTATGTTCCCAGCAAACTGATGAAGAATAAATTAACCGCAAGGCCACCAAGGAATCTGATTCCAACCAAATTGGAAGAAAATTATTATCAATACATTTAGTTTTAACACTTAGAAGATTTTCCAAGAGAATTTTGAATTAAGTACTTAAAAATTTTTTGAATTAAGTACTTAGAAAATTTTTAAAAAGAATTTTTGAGTTAAGTACAAAGAATTTTTGAGTTAAGTACTTAGAAAATTTTCAAAAAGGAATTTTTGAATTTAACTTTTTGAAAAAGGAGATAAAAGTTTTCTTTTATTTTTTAAAAAAATTTAATTTTTAAAAATTTAAATTTTAAAACCTTCTTTTCTCTCCTTTCCAATTTCTCCCCCTTTGCCATATATCAAAAAAATATTATAGCAAAAAAATTTGAGTAAGGAAAGTAAAGTGCTGTATTGAACCAATTCTAAGCATAAACTAGACCAAATCAATTTAAATTCTTCTCTTTCGAGTCCTGTCTAACCCAGTTAGCTACTTACTAGCTGTTATAAACAGTAGCTTTCGCTAGGGTTAGTCAAGTTAAATGATTTGATCAAGTTAGATTTTCTAAGCTTGACACTTAACTTGATTGCTGTTCAATTGGTATTTATTGCCCCAATTACTGCAGATGCACTGACTTAAAACATCTTGAATCAAGGCATAGACCTAAGCAACTCAACCCAGTCTAGGTTGTCAATCAAAAGTACCCTAGGTGCTTGTGAGATGTTGGCTTCTAGATCTATAGGTGCATACAGTTCTAGGGTTAGGGCCTAAGCTAAGTCCATTTGCGAAAAAGCCCTAGTTTTGAAGGGGGTAAGTTTTTGAACAAAACTAAGTCGAAAATCATTTTAAATTTCAAGATAAAAATGATTTTTCAAATAAAACAATCTTGAGAGGAAATATAAGTAGAGCAGTCCTATTCTACTAAGCATAACCCTAACTGCCTTCTTAGTGAGCCAAACTCAGACTCAGGTAAGGGTTTGGTGAAGATATCAGCTAAGTTTGTTTTTGAGTCTACGTGCTTAAGGACTATTTCACCCCTAGCTACATGATCCCTTACGAAGTGATGTTTATCCTCTATATATTTTGTTCTAGAGTGTTGGATTGAGTTCTTAGTTAGATTAATTGAACTTATGTTATCAATATAGACTTGGGTTTGGGTGTAATCAAGCTGGAAGTCCTTAAGAGTGTGCATCATCCATAAGAGTTGTGCTACACACTCTCCTAAAGAAACATATTCTGCTTCGGTTGTAGATAGAGCTACGCAGTGTTGCTTTCTACTGCACCAACTGACTAGACTATTTCCTAAAAGTTGACAGCTTCCACTTGTACTTTTTCTGTCTAGTTTGCATCCAGCATAGTCAGAGTCAGAGTACCCTGACAAGTCAAAAGTTGAGGTCGTAGGATACCAAATCACTATATTTAGGGTGCCCTTAATGTATCTAAGTATTCTTTTTAGGGATGCTAAGTGTGTTTCCTTAGCACAGGTTTGGTATCTAGCACACATTCCTACAGAAAATAAGATGTCAGGTCTGCTAGCAGTAAGGTAAAGTAGACTTCCAATCATACTTCGATATAACTTGAGGTCTACAGGTTTACCTTCATGGTCACTATCAATTTTTACATTTGTGGCCATAGGGGTACTTATGCTTTTAGAGTTATCCATTTTAAATTTCTTTATTAACTCCTTAGCATATTTGGATTGATGAACATAATTTCCATCCCTAGTTTGCTTAATTTGTAGCCCTAAAAAGAAGTTGAGCTCACCAACTAAGCTCATTTCGAATTTATTTTCCATTATTTTTACAAATTCTTTTAAGAAGTTTGAGTTGGTGAATCCGAAAATTATGTCATCAACATAGATTTGGACAATGAAGATGTCTTTTTCTAAGGTTTTGACAAAAAGAGTTGAGTCAATTTATCCTTGGTTGAATTCCTTAGAAATAAGGTAAGTTAATAGACGTTCATACCATGCCCTAGGTGCTTATTTTAGTCCATACAGTGCCTTATTGAGTTTGTAAACGTAGTCAGGTTTTTCTAAGTCCTCAAAACCGGGGGGTTTGTTGAGGCAATCGGCCCTTAAATGATTGGAAGATCATGGTTTTGATGTGTGTGGTTGAATATGTTTAAGGTTAGAGTGTTATGTTGTATTTGATATGTGTGATTGAGTTTGCAGGACTTGGAGAATCACACATGGTGGACATATCCGAGGGACGAGAGCCGAGGGAGGAGAGCTCCAAGGGCAAGCCTGGAAGTGGACTTCAAGGGCACACGTGAAGGGTGGCATGGAGGCAAGCCAAGGGAAGGCTTGCGTGCGCATCCGAGGGACGATAGCCAGAGGAAGAGGACTTCAAGGGGCGAGCCAAGGGAGCAGACCTGAAGGCACACGCGAAGGAGAAGGTCCGGAGTGGCTGGAGCTGAGCTGTGAGGCAGGGCAGTCAACTGGCCCTGTGGCAGTCGACTGCCAAAACTCACAGAAAGTTTGCAGCTTCGGACCAGTCGACTGGCAGTTGGGCAGTCGACTGGTATACCCCGAAACTAGCCATTGGCTAGCCGTTGGCTAGCAATTAATGCTAGGCCAGTCGACTGCTCCAGGGGCAGTCGACTGGTGCAGGCTGGACAGATTGCGAATCTGTCCTGTTCACCTATAAAAGGAGCACTTTTTGTACGTGCACGGTACTGTTCCGTACAGTGTCGAAGTGCTGCTCATGTGTAGAGTGATTCTTGCTTCCTCTTTCGTATTTCTACATCTGTAAAGAGGAATATCTTGCTGTAAAGGTTTCTCCACCTCAAGGAGACTTTTCGATAGTGAAAAGTGGTGCTCGCGTGTGGATCCTTGGACTAGTCACCCATCTGGGTGGATACCAAGTAAACGATAAGTGTTAGCATTGCTTTTAATTCCTTTGCATATTATTTCCGCTGCGCTAACAATTCTTAGAGATCCGAGATCCGAAAAAGTGCATTCACCCCCTCTGCACGCCTGAAACGATCCTTCAGGGTTGTCCTACATAGACTTCTTCTTTGATAAACCCATTCAGAAAGGCTGACTTAACATCCATTTGGTAAAGTTTAAATTCTTTATGGGCTGCAAAGGCTAACAACTTTCTAATTGACTCAAGTCTGGCTACTGGGGCATAGGTTTCGTCATAGTCTAACCCTTCGACTTGACTGAACCCTTTAGCTACTAAGCGGACTTTATTTTTAACTATTTCCCCATGGTCATTTAGCTTATTCCTAAACACCCACTTAGTATCTATAATGAATTTGCCCTCAGGTATAGGTACTAGTTCCCAGACTTGGTTTCTCTCAAATTGGGCTAACTTCTCTTGCATTGCTATGACCCAATCAGGATCAAGTAAGGCTTCCTCTATAGTCTTAGGTTCAATTTTCGAAATTAGTGCGATCTGACTAAGATTTCTATAGGAAGACCTAGTTCTGACTCCTAAGGTTGGATCACCCACAATTTGATCAGTTGGGTGACTGAGTCTGGGTTTCTTAGTTCTTCTAGAACTTGGTTCAACCTCAGGTCCGGTTGGACGGTTTGGTTCAGTATTTTGTTCAATTACTTGGGTTGGTTCAATTATTGGTTCAATTGACTCAGTAGTTGTTTCAATAGTCAGTTCATTTATTGGTTCAACTAGTGGTTCAATTGAACGTTCAATAATTTGTTCATTATCTTCCTGATCAATATTTGATGGATTCAGATTTGGATTATCAGATTTTGAATTAGTTTCCTCATCAAATATTAAATTCGTTGTTTCTTCAATTTTATTGATTTGTCTATTGTAGACTCTATAGGTCGTACTTATTGTTGAATATCCTAAAAATATTCCAGGGGTTGACTTAGACTGGAATTTTCCTAGGTAGTCCTTGGTGTTTAGGATATGGACTTTACACCCAAAGACCCTTAGGTAGTGTAGGTTTGGAAGTCTATGGTAATATAGTTCATAGGGAGTTTTATTATGTCGTTTATTAATTAAGACCCTATTTTGGATGTAGCAAGCCGTTCTATTTGCTTCAACCCAAAACTGGTTGGCTAGGTTGAATTCATTGAACATAGTCCTATCGGCTTCCTGTAGGGTTCTATTTTTCCTTTCTACTATCCCATTTTGCTGGGGGGTTCTAGGACACGAAAATTCGTGAATATACCCGTTTATCTTACAAAATTCCTCAAATCTTTGATTCTCAAACTCTCCCCCGTGATCACTCCTAAGTCTCTTGATTTTGGTATCATTTTGATTCTCAATTACCTTACATAGGTTAATAAATAGATTTAGGGTTTCATCCTTAGTTTTTAGGAACCTTACCCAAGTAAACCTAGAGTAATCATCGATAATGACTAAGTAGTACCGGTTTCCACTTAGTGACTTGGCTCCATGTGAATCAAATAGGTCAAGGTGCAGGAGCTCAAGTGTGGTTTGAGTTAGGTCTGATTGAATTTGTTTGTGATTAGACCTGGTTTGTTTACCTTGGTTACATGAGTTACATATCATGTTTTCATGGTTCTTAATTTTTGGTATTCCTCTAATTAAACCAAGTTGGGTGATTTTCGAAATTAATCTAACATTTGTATGACCTAATCTCCTATGCCAGAGGTTGGATTCTTCTAATTGAGTTAAGAGGCATTTAGGTACTAAGGGTAAACTTATAGTATAAACGTTATTTTTCCTAGTGCCCTTAAGCATGATTTCTGAGTCTTGCAAATTTCTAATCAAGCAGTCAGAGTTGGTAAAGGTAACTACATAGCCAGTATCACATAATTGACTTATACTCAGCAAATTAAATTTAAAGTTCTCAACCAAGAGTACCCTTTTAATTACAAAATCGGATTTGAGTTCAATGTTACCTGACCCAATGACTTTGAGTGTAGCATTATTGCTGAATGCTACTGAGCCTAGGTTCTTGAACTTGAGTTTGGTGAATTTCAATTTGTCTCCAGTCATGTGTCTGGAGCATCCGCTATCCAACATCCATTGGTCCAAATCATTATGTTCCTACACATAAAGTATTTATTGATTTGGATCCAATTAGAATTAAGGATAGCTTAATTAATTTTCACAACCTAGTCTGTCTCACCCAATCTAGAGTTATCAATCACGTTAACCTTATGGGTTTTGTGAGACAGGTTTTAATAGAAATGAAGATTTTAATTTGAAATCATGGTTAATTTTGAAAGGTTGAATTAATTTTAAAAACACGTTAATTAAATTTTAAGTTTATTTTGAAAAGTGGTTGAATCTAAGATTAATTGAAATTTGTGTTAGATTCAAATTTGACAAAGAGTAAATTGAATTTGAATTTCAAAAATTGGCTTCCAGGTCTTGGCGAGGCACAAGGCCTTCTTTGGTCGTAGCCTTATTGGATCATCAACCCTTTCCTTGACAAAGCCTTTTAGTGAAATTTCATTTTCAAAATTACTTTTTGAGAAATTCTGATCTAACTAGTTTGGGTCTTGGATCAGTAGCTTCGGCTAGTTCCACCAAAAACTGGCTTCCCTAACGTACTATCATCTCACCTCCACCCAATACTAGGTTTTCAAATTTCAATTAAACTATAACCAGTTCTAGATCTAAACATGATAATTTGCAGAAATAAATAAGCAATTAAGTATGCAATTAAAATTAAGAAAAAAAATTATCTAATTATAAAAATTGTTTTTAAATTGGCTCCCCCTGAACTAAAGCCACGGTGATGATTAGGCAAGATATGAATCTTGTCCTTGGGGATCCAATACTGGTTTGGTCCAGCTTGGTTGTTCAAGCAAAGTTTGGGTACCCATGCTTGAACTTTGGGTCTAGATTGGTTCAATACAGCATAGTATGACCGTTGTGTCGACTTGGTTCGATACCCTAACCCAGATCGATTTAGAACGGACTTCTGTTTTCCAAGGATCATGTCAAGACCCTTGGAACCCGAAGTGAATCGTTCTAAAGCCGCTCTAAGGTCCTTGACTTGAGTTTTCAAGGAAGAGTTCTCTTTCTCAAGCTTCTCAACTTGAGTAGAGGTTCCTTCTTGAATCTTCTCGGTCAAGGATCTAGAGTCAGCTTCCTCTTTTAGGAGTTTTACTTCCTATCGGAGGGACTCGACTCGGAGATTGGCTTTCGCCAAGTTACAAGATAAGTTAGAAATTAACTTTGATAATTCAATTTCAGAATAACCTCTTACCGTTTTTTGGCCGTTTTCCGAGATGGTGAGCCTTCCGTCGTCCGGCTCCGATTCTAATCCGGTGTCGATATCTTCCGAAGCGATCAAGGCGAGAAGATTTGACTGTGGGGCCTCTTCTTCTTCTTCGGAGGAAGATTCATCCCACGTGGCTTGAAGAGCCTTCTTCCTTTGAGTCTTCTTGGCTTCCTTTAGATTGGGGCACTCCGATTTGTAGTGCTCCTTCTTGTTGTATTCGTAGCAAGTGATGTTCGGTTTGGTTTTTGAAGTTGAAGGTTCAGCTGGATCTTCCTTTCGTCGGCTGGCTTTCCTTCTGTTGGTTTGATGCTTCAGCTGCTTGTAGTAGTCCCGAGCTAGCCGCACCAACTTGGATCGATCCCCTTCGCTGTCTTCTGAGTTGAGTCTGAGTCAGACTTGGGTGCAGGTTGAGGCTTTTTCTTGGCTACCTTTCCTTGAGGTTTACCTGCAAGAAAAGCAATACCTTTCTCGG
Source organism: Boesenbergia rotunda (assembly GCA_024364735.1). Classification (NCBI taxonomy): domain Eukaryota; kingdom Viridiplantae; phylum Streptophyta; class Magnoliopsida; order Zingiberales; family Zingiberaceae; genus Boesenbergia; species Boesenbergia rotunda. The sequence continues at coordinate 67,803 of JAGFNQ010005714.1, forward strand.
CCAAAGTGCAGTTAGTCTGTTCGTGTAACCCTAATTCTGAAAACAATTCATCTAATTTAATTTTTGAGAGATCCCTAGAAACCTTGTAAGCATCTACCATAGATGCCCACAGAGTATTTCTTGGGAAAGCATTTAAGGTATACCTGATAAGGTCACGGTTTTCTACCTTGTGACCGATTGTGTGCAGGCCGTTCATCAGCTCCTGGATCCTAGCGTGGAGCTGTGCTGCTGACTCGCCTTCGTTCATTTTGATTGTGTACAATCTGTTCAGCAGTAGGTCCCTTTTGCTGATT
>JAGFNQ010005714.1:71224-94723 GCA_024364735.1 Boesenbergia rotunda
GTCATGTGACCGGAGCACCCGCTATCCAACATCCATTGGTCCAAATATTTATGTTCCTACACATAAAGAATTTATTGATTTGGATCCAATTAGAATTAAGGATAGCTTAAATTGATTTTCACAACCTAGTCTATCTCACCCAATCTATAGTTATCAATCACGTTAACCTTATGGGTTTTGTGACAAAAGTAAAGATTTTATTTTGAAAAACATGAATAATTTTGAAAAGTTGAATTAATTTTAAAAATGGTTTAATTGAATTTTAATTTTATTTTAAAAAGTGGTTGAATCTAAGATTAATTGAAATTTGTGTTAGATTCAAATCTGACAATAGTAAAGTGAATTTGGTATTCAATAATCGGCTTCCAGGTCTTGGCGAGGCACTAGGCCTTCTTTGGCCGTAGCCTTATTGGATCATCAATCCTTTCCTTGACAAAGCCTTTTATTGAAAAATCATCTTCAAGTTACTCCTTGAGAGATTTTGGTCTAACTAGTTTGGGTCTTGGATCGGTAGCTTCGGCTAGTTCCGCCAAAATTGCTTCCCTAACGTACTATCATCTCACCTCCGCCCAATACTAGGTTTTCAAATTTCAATTAAACTATTTCAGTCCATAGTCTAACCAGTCCTAGGTCTAAGCATGATAATTTGCAGAAATAAATAAACAATCAAGCATGCGATTCAAATTAAAAAAAATTATCTAATTATAAAAATTGTTTTTAAATTGGCTCCCCCTGGACTAAAGCCACGATAATGGTTAGGCAAGATATGAATCTTGGCCTTAGGGATCCAATACTGGTTTGGTCCAGCTTGGTTGTTCAAGCAAAGTTTGGGTACCCATGCTTGAACTTTGGGTCTAGATTGGTTCAATACAGCATAGTAGGACCGTTGTCTCGACCTGGTTCAATACCCTAACCTGGATCGATTTAGAACGGACTTCTGTTTTCCAAGGATCATGTCAAGACCCTTGGAACCCGAAGTGAATCGTTCTAAAGCTGCTCTAAGGTCCTTGATTTGAGTTTTCAAGGAGGAGTTCTCTTTCTCAAGTTTTTCAACTTGAGTAGAGGCTCCTTCTTGATTCTTCTGGGTCAACGATCTAGAGTCAACTCCCTCTTTCAGGAGTTTTACTTCCTGTCAGAGGGACTCGACTCGGATTTTGGTTTTCGCCAAGTTACGAGATAAGTATGCAATTAACTTTGATAACTCAACTTTAGAATAACCACTTACCATTATCTTGTCGTTCTCCGAAATTGTGAGCCTTCCGTCGTCCGGCTCCGATTCCGATCCGGTGTCGATGTCTTCCGAAGTGGTCAATGCGAGAAGATTTGACTATGGGGTCTCTTCTTCTTCGGAGGAGGAAGATTCGTCCCACGTGGTTTGAAGAGCCTTCTTCCTTCGAGTCTTCTTGGCTTCCTTTAGATTGGGGCACTCCGATTTGTAGTGTCCCTTCTTGTTGCATTCGTAGCAGGTCACATTTGGTTTGGTCTTCGAAGTTGAGGGTTCAGCTGGATCTCCCTTTCTTCGGCTGGCTTTCCTTCTGTTGGTATGATGCTTCAGCTCCTTGTAGTAGTCCCGGGCTAGCCGAACCAGTTTGGGTTGATCCTCTTCACTATCTTCTGAGTCTGAGTCTGAGTCAGACTTGGGTGCTGGTTGAGGCTTTTTCTTGGCTACCTTTCCTTGGGTTTTACCTGCAAGAAAAGCAATACCTTTCTCGGCCAAAGTGCAGTTAGTCTGCTCATGTAACTCTAATTCAGAAAATAATTCATCTAATTTAATTTTAGAAAGATCCCTAGAAACCTTGTAAGCATCTACCATAGATGCCCACAGAGTATTTCTTGGGAAAGCATTTAAGGTATACCTGATAAGGTCACGATTTTCTACCTTGTGACCGATTGTATGCAGGTCGTTCATCTGCTCCTAGATCCTGGCATGGAGCTGTGCTACTGATTCACCTTCGTTCATTTTGATTGTGTACAATCTGTTCAGCAGTAGGTCCCTTTTGCTGATTCTGGTGTCGGAGGTGCCTTCGTGCAACTCAATTAGTTTGCTCCAGAGTTCTTTAGCACTTGAAGGGACCCACCCGGTTCAGTTCTTCTTTAGTTAATCCGCATTGCAGTGTTTGGGTTGCCTTTGCATCAGCCTCGATCTTTTTCTTCAGCGAGGCGTCCCATTCTGAGAAGTGTTGTGCCACTCCTTCAGCATTCTAGGGGATTTCAAGACCAAATTGGATTATAATCCACATATCCACCTGAGTCTTCAGGTGGACTTCCATCCGACTCTTCTAGTAGGAGAAGTCTTCTCCACTGAAGAGTGGTGGTCTGGCTGTGCTGAAACCCTCTTGCATGGCCATTATAATTTCTGTAAAAAAAAAAAAATAAAGAAACTCTGTCCCAAGACTTGGTCTTGGATTAGTAGTGCGGGAATAAAATAAAAAAATTAATCGAGAAAAAGCGATCGAGTGGTGTTGCACCAACCTCGATTAACGAGAAAAATTCGAAGGGAAAAAAATTAAAAATTTCATAAAATCGAAAAAATACTCTCAAATTGGTGGTTGCACCAGATTTGAGCCACCCGCTCTGATACCACTTGTTGGATCGAAGAAAATGATAGAGGGGGGGGTGAATATCGTTAAAAACTTTTCGAACTGATTTTCGGTAGAGGGTGCATTTAAATTTATTTATCCTTTTGTTTGTAACTCTTGCACTGTAAGACGGGTTTCTCCGCCTCCAGAAAGTCCGGAAAGGAGACCATTAGTGGACGGGTGTTCCCGTGCTTAGGCCATGGATGTATTGACCCTGGGGGGTCGGGAACCAAGTAAAATCCCGTATGCAATTTGTGCCGTTCTTTATTTTTCAGCTTTATTTTCCGCTATGCTACTAACTTTGATTAGAACGAATATCGAAAAGTTTATGAAGTTTCCGCGAAGATTTTACAGTCGATATTCACCCCCCCTCTATCGACGGCACCGGTCCTACAATTGGTATCAGAGCCAGACCGCTCTTCACCGGACTAACCGCCGACGGAGCAAAGACGTCAGGAGTTGAGGGGGAGCCCAGGGGTGAATCAGGTACAATCTTTTTTAATGTCAGTTTTTAAATTTTATATTACATGTTTCAAGTGCAGGGAGAGAGGGCACTATAAAAATCAGTGCCCTACTCGTAAGGCTTGAACTTCACCATCGGAAGCAAAGGAGGCACAAGCGCTCGGAGTCCGGAGGGATAAAAGTCACGTACGATGCTTCAAATGCGAAAAGTACAGACACTACAAGAATAAGTGTCCGGCCAAGGTACGGAAAATTTACGTTCTTAGAAATTTTCAAATTCCTGCACAATCATATGGTAATTTAGATAATTTTTCTGATAAATTAAAATTACTGCACTGTCAAATTAACAATTTGCATGCTCAATTAGAAAATGTAGATGTTGCTAAAATATCAAAAATTAATTGTTTAATCCTTAATGTCAATTCAATGATTTCTGAAATTAATTTTGACAATATTAAAATTAATTTTGATAATACTAAAATTAATTCTGATAATATTAAAATTAATTGTGATAATACTAAAATTAATTCTGATAATATTGAAATTAAATTTGATATTTTACTGCTAATATTGAAATTAAATCTGATAACTCTGAATTCAAATTTGAAAATATTACTGATAACTCTGAATTCAAATTTGATAATCTTACTGATAATTCTGAAAATTGTGAGATTAATCCTGAAAATATTGAAAATATTTCTGAGGATATTCTTGAGGCTATTAAAGATAATGCTGAGGATAACTTTGAGGATATTGAAAATGAAATTCTTTTAGATGATAATTTAATTATAGATAATGTTGAAGATTATTACAAAATATTAACTAGTGGCCCAAATTACTCACCTACTTTAGGATATTGAAGGATGTAATTTTGAGGATGAGGAGGAAAAGGAATTATCTGAGATCTAGGCTATAGTTAATAAAGTTCACAAAGATTCAAATAAATCAGAAGTATTAGAAAAACTTGAAAAGATAAATAAAGAAGAAATAGTAAAGGAATCAGAAATTTTTGAAATAATGAAAATGATGAAGCTAAACCCACAATTATTATCTAACCCAGAAATGTTAAAATTTAAATCTAATTAAATCTTAACAATTTTTACCTTAATTATTTCAATCTTAAATAATTCTTAATTAACTTAATTTTAATTATCCTTAATTAACTTAATCTTAATTCTTATTTAATTTAACTTTAATTAATCTTCAATTAATTCAAATTCAATTAATGTATCTTGCAGGTACCTAGAATGAAAGTCGGTTCGACCTAGGGTTTCGAGGAAATCCGAAGTCACAACCATTTCGCTAAGGCTAAGGTTGTATATGTGTTTGCTTTGTATTAATGTATCTTGCAGGTACCTAGAATGAAAGACAAAGCAGGCAAACAACACACCACGCGGCTGGAAGCCAGGCTGCTAGGCGCCCCCATCATCCAGGGTGCCTCAATGAAAGGAAGCAAACCACGCTCTTCATTCAGGCACCCCCTATGTTATAGGCGCCCTGGTTGAAAGCTGTATCTGCTGCTGCGAGTTCAAAGCAGAGATAAGCTTTGACCAAGATCAATGAGGCGCCTGGAAGGTCCAGGGCACCCTGGTCAAGAGTGTTATCTGCTGCGGCGAGTTCGGCGCGGAGATAAACTTTGACTAAGCCCTCTGAGGCGCCCCAGTGATCACAGGCGCCCTAATGAAGACTATAAAAGGGGCTTCGACCCTTAAACTCGAAACACAACTTTCTGAAACCATTCTAAGCTTCCCAAGTGATGAAAAAGCGCTAACGACGATGTTCTACGACCAGGAGGCTCCAGGAGGAAGTGCGCGGCACTTCGGAGGTCCAGATCGGCCGAGTTTCAATCTGTTTGTTCGGTTTGAGTTTGCATTCTGCATTTAAATTTATTTATCCTTTTGTTTGTAACTCTTGCACTATAAGACGGGTTTCTCCACCTCCGAAAGTCGGAAAGGAGACCATTAGTGGATGGGCATTCCCGTGCTTAGGCCTTGGATGTACTGACCCTGGGGGGTCGGGAACCAAGTAAAATCCCGTATGCAATTTGTGTCGTTCTTTATTTTTCAGCTTTATTTTCCGCTATGCTACTAACTTTGATTAGAACGAATATCGAAAAGTTTACGAAGTTTCCGCGAAGATTTTACGGTCGATATTCACCCCCCCTCTATCGACGGCACCGGTCCTACAATATGGTCAAATATGTCGACAATTTATTGAGGGTTAAGAATTTCAACATTTAAGGATGTGCCTATCGTATTAGTAGTAGTACTCGTACCTGCTACTACCAATTGGGTGCGGTCATATCAACACTAATGCACTGGACCACATCTGAGTTTTGTCCTCTCTTGCTCCTAGAGCCCTTTGCATACAATCGCTTAACTCTCTCTTATAATAAGTTTGCTTATGTAAGATAATTTATTGTATACGTTATAATACGTTATAACCTACAGTAATATGTGGTTAATTTCTTACAAATATGTGGTGAAGTTGTGTATAGGGCCCCTTACAGTAATAAGGATCTACTCTCGAGAAGAAATCGAGTATGATAACGTGGTTCATTCGGGAACTACTGTATATATCAGAACTACGGATGTTGTTGGGTTGAACGATGTGAAGAATAATGTGAATCTTGTATCTTTAAACTTGGTGTGCCAACTAGTGATTGGGTAGACGCAAGAGAAGCGTAGGGGACCCATAACCTATAGAGTGCGTCAAAGATTAACAGACTCGCTTGGTCACTTAGTGCGTGTAGTATTCTTCAGTATTTGAACTGATTAAACAAGGTATTCTTCATTGCCCGCACTTAAGTAGGAAATTTGGGGGACCAGATTTTTGTTAGTGGGGGAGAATGTTAAATCTGAAAGAAAATGTAAATGTTTAAGAAATCTAATTGTAAGTGGGGGGGCAAGTTGCAAATACTAGAAAGAGGAGGGTTTAAACGCAAAATGCCCCACTTAAGTTCTGTTTCGAATCCTCACCAATTCCTCCTCGATCTCTTGCATTTTCCATCACTAAGGCTATCACCCAAACCCCTCTTCCTCTCCTTCTTGCTTCAATGTCGATCCACCCGATGTCCACCAAGCGAAGCTGCCTTCGTCGCCGGGGCAACATGAGCAAGGACCGTGGTTGGCGTCTACATCACCACCGTGAGTGACAAATGAATCACCGCCTCCTTGTCTAGGGTTGTGGCCGATCGTGATAGATCGTGGCACCCAACTAGAGGGGGGGGTGAATAGTTGCTTTCGATTTTCTCTACAAAACTTATTAGCCAAACACAAATAAAACCAATAAAAATGATAAGAACAATGCTAACACCTTTGATTACTTGGTATCCACCTCAGAGAGGTGACTAATCCAAGGATCCACACGCACGCACAAGCTCCACTATGAAAAACCTCCTTCAAGGTGGAGAAAACCTTCACAAGGTTGCCCACTTCCTCTTTACAAGATGGAATTAAGATTGAGAGGAAGAGCTGGAGACTTTTAGCACAAACAACACCCTGGTACCCTCAAGAACCGTGCCTTTGTCTTGCCCAAAAGTCACCCTTTAAATAGAGTAAAGGATGACTCAAAAAACCATCCAGCCCGATACCAGTCGACTGCCCCATGGGCAGTCGACTGATGTCTCGGGAAGTTCTGGCAGTCGACTGATTTCCTCCCAGTTGACTGCCCAGCTTACACAAGCACTCCTCCCCACTCCAACGACCCTCCTTCACGCGTGCCTTCAAGTATACTCCCTTGGCTTGCCCCTTGAAGTCCTCTTCCACCGGCTATCGTCCCTCGGATGCGCATACAAGCCCTCGGCTTGCCTCCATGCCACCCTTCACGTGTGCCCTTTGAAGTCCACTACCCGGCTTGCCCTTGGAGTTTTCTTCCCTCAGCTCTCATCCCTCGGATGTGTCCTCCACGTGTGACTCATCATGTCCTGCAAGGCTTATTCACACATATCAAAACAATATAACACCCTAACCTTAACCATATTGGCACACACACATCAAAACCATGATCTTCCCGATCATACTTGGGTCGATTGTCCAACAATCTCCCCCTTTCTGATGTGTGGCAATATGTTTAAGTTAGGGAAAAACAACAACAATTGAAAATACAAGACATAGTAAAAACCAAGAGGTAACCTCCTCCTTAACCTATGCCCTCTCCCATTTTCAATTTTCATCATAACCAAAGTTTAACCACAAGTTAAGTTCCAAACCTAACTTAAACCTCCCAATTCTCCCCCTTTGACACTATCAAAAGGATTGCCTGAAGCAATATTAACCAATGGCATCAAATGGGAGAAGTTTTCATTTCTGAAAAAAACCCCAATTTCCTGAAATCAGAAATGTCAGTCGACTGCTCCTGGGGCAGTCGACTGATATTCTTTAGTCTGAAATTTCAAGTTTTGTGCCAAATTTTAGAAACTCACCAAAAATTCAAAAAATTCAAAAATTATGAAAATTTGCAAACATATTTCATATGATATATTCTAACAGGGAAAAATATTACTTCACGAAAAATTCAAACATGTTTGACTTTTTGATAAAAGTTCAAATTCCTTGAAAAACTCTAACATTGTACCAAAGTTTCAACCTAGTTTTGAAATCATACATTTTTCAAAATCATGGCATATCAAATAAACACAGAAATATTTTCAAATTGTTTAAAATGTTCAACTATGATCTTTGGGCAAGATGTCCATTAATTAAACATTTGTTTTCCCCATAGTTGGTCTATTTTTAATACTTTTGATACATCTAATAACCCATCAATATGCCATAAGCATAAGTGAATCATTTGTATCATCCTAAAGGATCATGCACCACCTTCCTATTGTTTTAATCCAAGGCCCATCCTATACTTCTACAAAACACATACCAAGTCCCTTCTTAAAGATGTGAATTCCGCTTCGGGAATAGGTTTGGTAAATATCTCGGCAAGGTTAGACTTTGATTCAACATAATGCAATTCTATGTCACCCCTTGCCACATGATCCCTAATGAAGTGATGCTTAACTTCAATGTGTTTTGTCCTAGAATGATGAACCAAATTTTTAGACAAATTAATAGTACTTACATTGTCACATAAAACCCTAACCTTGGAGCAATGAAGCTCATAATCCTCGAAGGTATGCATGATCCAAAGTAGTTGAGACACATAACCATCCATTGCTACATATTCATCCTCGGTTGTTGATAAGGCAACACATGGTTGCTTCCTACTACTCCAACTAACTAAATATGACCCAATATATTGACAACCTCCACTAGTACTCTTCCTATCTAATTTACAACCCGCATAATCCGAGTTGGTGTATCCAAATAGTTCAATGTTTGGAGTCCTAGGATACCAAAAACCGACATTAAGAGTACCCTTAATATACCTTAAGATCCTCTTTACTACCACTAGGTGAGACTCTTTGGCAGATGATTGATACCTTGCACACATACCTACCACAAATAATATATTCGGTCTACTAGCGGTTAGGTACAATAAGCTACCAATCATGCTCCTATATTGTTTTGGGTTTACTACTTTTCCTTCAAGATCACTATCCATTTTGACATTTGTTCCTATAGGGGTAGATACTACCTTAGCATTTTCTAATTCAAATTTCTTTATGATTTCCTTAGCATATTTGGTTTGATAAACATGATTCCCTTCATTTGTTTGTTTGACTTGTAATCCCAAAAAGAAAGTCAATTCTCCCACAAGACTCATCTCAATCTTATTTTCCATACATTTAATAAACTCATGGAGAAATTCACTATTTATTAACCCAAAAATAATATCATCAACATAAACTTGGGCCACAAAGATGTCCTTATCCTTAGACTTTAGGAATAAAGTTGGATCAATTGTACCTCTCCTAAAACCCTTGGATACTAAAAATGATGAAAGTCATTCATACCAAGCCCGAGGAGCTTGTTTCAATCCATACAAGGCTTTTCTTAGTTTGAAGACATGACTAGGGTAGTTTGGGTTTTCAAATCGGGTGGTTGCTCTACATATACTTCTTCCTTAATGACCCCATTAAGGAATGTCGTCTTCACAACCATTTGATGAAGTGTGAAACCCATATGAGCGGCATATGCTAATAAAAATCTAATAGACTCTAATCTAGCCACAGGGTTATATGTCTCATCATAGTCAAGACCCTCAACTTGATTAAACTCCCTTGCTACCAACCTAGCCTTGTTTCTGTTAGTAATATGAGAGAAGTGTCCTAAGGCAATCGCCTTATGATGTAAACATTTATTTTAATAAATGATAATTCACTATTTGAGTATACATGTTTTGTGTATTTGATTGGGATCTTAAACTCATCTACTGAATGTCCGCAATACAACTCACAGCATAAGAGAATTTGTGATGGGATCACAACTAGTGATTATCTCTAATGTGCAATTGTGAAGTATTGAAATTATCCCTAGTCGATGAATTGATAAAAATGGACACTATCAATTCTGTTGAGACTAGCATGGGTTATTCTCTAATCAGCTGATTCTCACTGGCTGGTGACATTGGGATGTCCGGAGATAAACATGGATGCTAGTTAAGGGAACTAGTTCATTGGAGTGACTAGCTGTAAGACTTCATATGGGAATCTACATGTAGATATGTCAATGAAGATCTTGCTGCGGCTTAAGTGCGATGTTCCTTTGACTTGCGGTGTTCAAGTCATCTTGGTCATGGAGACTTATACTTTGACATCTCAAGCAAGCATCTCCAAGGAGGTGTGGACCCAGGATGATTGGGTATAAGCCGAAGTGCCCGAAGATGTTTGAACAGCCTACAAAGGATTCACCACTCCTTGCGAGGAGATGTATACCCAGGCCTATCGTCGGATTGTTACTCAAAGCCTCTGGCCAGAGCATATCATGTTAAGAGTGCGAGTCTCTTAAATACATGAGAGTAATTAGAAATCCAAAGGACGAGAAAGACACTACTTGGGCTAGGTGTGACGTAGTCAGCCTAGTGGGGACTGACACCATAGACCGTGTCCTGAACCAAGTGGGTATAAGGTGGTGAAGGGAATGAGGCACGATTCATTAGAGCTGCTGAAGGGTTTCAGAATAATTTCTTCTGGGGTCAAACCGTTGATCTTTCGATTAATTGGGGATCATGATGTACTACTAGGTGCCACTCATGATCGTTCTATAATTAATGGGTTAATTATAGACGGCCAACATAAATCGAAAGCCTATTTAGTCACACGCAATACGAGTAATCCGAGGGATTTAAAACGAGTTGAAAATTGGATTTTCCGATCAAGAGAAACAAGTCGAATCTGAGTTAGTCAGAGGCGCAATGGAAGCTAAAAATGGCTAAGTCTTTTGAAGGCTTTTTGGGCGAATTAAATGAGTTTAATTCGCGACCGGTTCGGGTCGATTTGGGCCGGCCAAAGAGGGTATTATCCCTCTTTGGGTGGCCGGCCAAGAGAGGAAATAAACCAAGTTTATTTTGGTTTAATTAATAAAATAAATCTAGTATGATTTGTTTTATAAATTATGGATAAATAAATTTGTATAAGGAAATTTATATAAATAAAATTTATATAAATTTATTCTTTTATGGAAGATTAAAATAATCCATGAATTGGTTTATTTTAATTTTATAAAATCAATTATGAATTGATTTTTCCATAATAAGAAAGTTTATAAATTTCTTATAAAATTTATTCCATAATTTAAAGAGAAGAAGAATTAGTTTTATTATAAATTAGTTTATAATAAAACTTGGTTTAAACGGAATAATTAGTTAAGAAAATTTATAGGATAAATTTCTTATAACTAATTCCGTTTAGAGGGAGACTTAGCAAAGAGTTGCTACTATATAAAGGACCCAAAGGCTAGCCCTTTATGAATAACATCAATCAATTAATCAAGAGATTAATTAGAGCTCTCTCTCTCTCTCTCTCTTTTATTCTTCTCCTTCTCCTTCTCCCCACCTAGGGCCGGCGCCCTTCACTTTGTGAATTAGGGCCGGCGCACCAAGCCCTCCTCCAAGGGTGAAGTTGGCGTGAGCTACAAGAAGAAGGAGAACCCGAACACGAAGAAGAAGAAGCGGATAGCGACTCCTCTCTTCTCGGAATTCGATTCCGTTACTTCGTTGGTTAGTTTCCTTTCTTTCCTCTCTTGATCTTTCAAGTTGTGCCTATAGAGAATCTAGTAGTTCTCGTCGGCACAAAACTCGTGACTTTGTGAAGTCATCCCGAAGAGAACTCGGCGTGGACGCGAATAGAGGCGGAGCTTCCAAGGGACGCTACGGTTGGATCTCGTCCCTTACTTCAAGTTACGCGAGGTATAAAAGTAAATTAGTTTACTTTTCCGCAAAGTTTTATTTTATGATTATGTCAACACACCATAAGATTGCATGCTAGATACGAAGTTAAAATAATTTAAGAAATTATTTTATGCAAACTCTTCCGCTGCACGTAAAAATTTTAAATTTTACGAACTCGTATCCTTGTCGACATGCACCCGGTCCCAACAGTTTCTAGTAATTTTTCCTTGATCATCTAACTTGTTCCTAAAGACCTATCTTGTGGTGACAATGTTACAATCATTGGGTCTAGGAACTAACTCCCATACTTCACTCCTCTCAAATTGATTCAATTCTTCTTGCATGACTATAATCCAATCCACATCACCTAAAGCTTCATTAATAGATTTTGGCTCATGTTGGGAAATCAAGGCAATTTGACTACTATGTTCCCTAAAGTAAGACCTAGTCCTCACCCCTTGAGTAACATCTCCAACTATTTGATCAATGGGATGATCTTGGTGGTGCCTTAGGGTCCTAGAGATTACAGGCTCACTTACTACATGATGGTCATCCTCTAATGCACTTCCCCCTCCCCCTTAATCAATGCCCCCCAAATGTAAGTCTTGAACTTCTTGGGCAAGGGGTTGGCTTTCTTCTATTTCCTTATCAATAGAGGATTTCCTAGGATAAGTGCTATTAGACTCATCAAAATCTACATTGGATGACTCCTCAATCACCTTGGTTCTTTTGTTATACACTCTATATCACCTACTAGTGGATGAGTATCCAACCAACATCCCCTCATCCGCCTTAGATTCAAATTTCCTCAAATCATTCTTAGTGTTCAAAATATAGACCTTACACCCAAAAACCCTAAAATAGTGAATTTGTGGAATTCTCCCATTCCACAACTCAAATGGGGTTTTTCCTAAAAACCTATGAATTAAGACACGATTTTGGATGTAGCAAGCGGTATTTACCGCTTCCGCCCAAAAATAGCTAGGTAGAGAATAGACATTCATCATGGTCCTAGCGGCTTCTTGTAAAGCTCTATTCCTTCTTTCAACCTCACTATTTTGTTGAGGGGTTTTCGGACATGAAAATTCATGTTTTACCCATTTTCTAAACAAAAGTGTGAGAAGTTTGAATTTTCAAACTCCCCACCATGGTCACTCCTAATTTGGTTGATCTTGAGGTGTTTCTCATTTTCAACCCGTTTACTAAATCCTACAAATATCTCTAAAGTATCATCCTTATGTTTCATGAAATACACCCTAGTATATCTAGAGTAGTCATCTACAATTACCAAGCAATACTTACTCCCTATCATTGAAGGTGAACTATGGCAATCAAACAAATTCAAATGCAATAATTCTAATGGTAAAGAAGTGCTAGTTATGGTTTTAACTTTGTGTAATGATTTTGATAGCTTACCCTCTTAGCATGCATCACACATCTTGTCCTTTTCATACTTGATCATTGGGGAGCCCCTTTACTAACTCCATCTTGGACACCCTTGCTATATTTTTCATATTTATGTGACCGAGCCGCCGATGCAACAAGCATCCTTCTTCTTCTTTAGATATGAAACACTTAGAAGACATGTTAGAAGCATAAGAAAGAATGAGATAATAAAGGTTTGCTTCTCTATATCCTTCTAACATGATATTTTCGTAGCCATTTTATCTAATCAAGCACTTTCTTGCATTGAACTTAACCCTATACCCGGCATCACAAAGTTGATTCACACTAAGCAAATTAAACTCCATATCCTTAATTAAAAGTACATTAAGAATTGTGATTGTAGGAGATACCTCAATGGTGCCCCTACCTATTATTTTGAGTTTCTCACTATTTCCGAAAGATACTGTTCCTTCTCTTAGATAGCTAATGGTGGAGAATTTGTTGGATCGAGTAAACACGATAGAGGGGGGGGGGGTGAATATCGTGAAAAACTTTCAGATTAATAAAAGAGAATACGCAGTGGAATTAAAATAAAACACACGGAACACAAGTGATATTACTTGGTTCGGAGTCGCGGTCGGCTCCTACTCCAAGGCCCACAGTCCTTGACCATTTACTGCGGGCAATTCTATATTCGTGCAAAAGGTTTTACAAAGATTGTTACAATAGTAGTGCAAATAAAGAAAATTATACTCTTCGTTACCGACGCCCGGTGTGGATCATACTTCGGAGCAGAGGGTCATCGTCGGCGCTAGAATCTTGAGATCGGAGGTTTCCTGAGCAGAGCGCTTGAACTAAGAGCGTAGAGGCGTTGGAAAATTGATGTGTTGAATCCTTGGGGCCGAGCCCCTTTTATAAGTCTCCTGGGGGCGCCCTGGACGCGTGCCTTCGGATCCGAGAAACCTCATCCGAAGCTCGGTCAGTGCTTATCCCTCTAGAATTGGCCTCGGAGCTTACGGGGGCGCCCTGAGTTAACTTGGTCTTCTTGGCTTCACGGCTGAGTTTGCTTCGATCAAAACTTAGCATGGACCCAGGGCTCCCGGGACATACCGGGCGCCCGGGACCATGAGGGCGCGCGGGTCCTTCAGGGTGCCTGGCCTAGTATGCTTTCGAAGCGATTCTTGCTCAACTGCTCGTTTGGCTTTGACCTTGGGCGCCTGGGACCTACCGGGCGCCTAGCCCAGCTACTGCCCCTCTCCTTTTGGGCGTTCTGAGCTACAGAAACTCATTTCTTTGGTCCCTGCATCCAAGGTTAGTTCCACAACAAACAAGGCAAGAATGTTAATTAGTTTTTTACAGCCGTAGCTGTCTTGGTTCTGACTTCGGGTCTTCCAAATGGAACCCTAGGTCGAACCGACGCCTACTGTTCCCTCGACGGAGAAAGCGTCCTCACCTACTCCTCTCAGGAGATTTTTGTAACGACCCGAAAAATTCTCTTAATATTTCCTTAAAATATTAAGCATGTCTAGATAATTTTCCGAGGAACCTAGAAATATTAATGCGAACTTTGGCCGAGAAAATCCATGTTTTCTCATTTAAATTGGGAAAAAGGGCACTAATGGGCCTTATATGGGCTTTTTAGTACCAAAATTATTAGTGGATTTTAGATGAAAATTAATATAAATATAAAGGGATTTTAATGGGAAATATTAACATAATTATGGGGGAATTTTTAGAGGATTTTCGGAATTTTAGGGAAATAAAAAGAAAAATAAAATAAAAATAAGGTGCATGGACCAAGGATTGAACCTTGGACCTCTTGTACAACCATGCATGCTCTAACCAACTCACCTAGCAAGGGAATGTTATGAGGGAATAATGTGGATATTAGTTAAGGCTTAGAAGAAGATGAAGGGTCATGGAAAGACTCTTCATTTACCTCCTTAATGGGTTATAAAGAGGGAGGTTTGGGAGTTACCTTCTCCCTTCCATCAATTGCACTTTCTCCCCTCCTCCTTCCTCATCCTAGCCGAAACCTCAAGGAGAGGTTCTCCCTTGGAAAATCTCCACAAGAAGGTCTCATCTCCAAGATCTAAGGGTTTTCCAAGGATACAAGGACAAGGGGGTTCAAGTGTCCAAAGGATTTACAATTTCCTTCTCTTTTAAGGTTTAAAAATCAAGATCAACCAAGGTAAGACTCCCTCACCTGTGGTATAATAGTTCCTTATGTTTTTAGCATGATATATTGGTTGATTTTTGGGATTTGATCTTAAAAGAAACAAAAACCAAGAACGCTAGTCCTATCGGTTTCGGCCACTAGAATTTTAGGGTCAATGATGATGCTAAAAATCTTCATAATGTTGTTTAATGTTCTCTCATGATGTTTAGAGATTAAATATAATTTTTGAGAATTTTTGGGGTACCCTAGGATACCCTAGGGTTTCGGCCAACATCAAGAACCCATGAGTAGGGTTGGGTCTAAAACCTCAAGTATGTGTTTTATGTATTATCATGATATAAGGGAGATGGAGGGTGTTTATGTGAATGTTTCACATGGCCTAGAGACCCTATAGGATTCGGCCAAGTACCCTAATAGGGTGGAAAGTTAAGACTTATTTCACGTAAGGGCCCCAATGGCCCTATGGTAAGGTAGGGTTGCTGTTTAACAATTGAATTGGGGTTTTAATGGAATTTTTCTATGCCCCCATGGCCTTGAAGTTTCAGCAAAGAGCAAGACTAGGGTTAAAGGATTAGGGTTGGCCTTATGTATGGAATCAAATGTTTCCTATGGCCTAGTATGTATGTATGAGATGTTGTTTAGGAAGTTATGTGAAGTTTCATGGACCTAGGGTTCCTTGGGGATTTCGGCCAAGGACCTAACCTAGGGCTAGGGTTGGGTTAAACCTACAAAGATGCTTGGGTACAGGTTACTAAGATGCATGTTTAAGTAAGGTGGAAGAATTTCTATGTTAACCAAACCCTTAGTTTATATGTCATGAATTATATGTTAGGTCATAAATGTTTGGACATGTGCCATGTTTTATGAATGATATGTATGTATGCCATGTTTTGTGAATGATATGTATGTATGCCATGTCTTATAAATGATATGTAGGTATGCCATGTTTTATAAAGGAGATGTAGGTAGGCCATGATTGATGAATAATTTGTAGGTATGTCATGCTTTATGAATGATGTGTACATATGTCATGTTTAAGAATGAAAATGATGAATGAAGTTAAAGTTCATGCCTTTGAGGTTTAATGATGATATGGAATGAAAATGAAGAATGAAGTTAAAGTTCATGCCTTCAAGGCATAATGATGATGTTAAGTATGATGAATGAATGAATGAATATGCTATGAATGATTATGAATGAAAAAGCATGTGAAAGCATTTTATTTTATTTTATGGGCTTATACCGGACCTAAGTAAGGTCCACGGTTCTGGACTACCGATGAAGCTGTCCACGGTTCGGGATTACCGATGAAGCTGTCCTTACGGTTCGGGACTACCGATGAAGCTGTCCTTACCCTAGTAGGTCGAGATTAGCTACCTCGTATTTACTTAGGGATGCGCGCATATGATGTATGAATGTGGTACAAGCGAGGGCCCAATGAATGTTATGATTATGTTAAAGTATTTAAAAGCATGTTTTAAAGATTAAGCATCCTTATATATGTATGCACAATTGCCACATGCATCCGTCCATGTTATGCATTATATCTATGATAAGAATAGTATGCAAAGTAAGTTTATGCAAGGTATGTTTATGCAAATGATTTTATTTATGTTCATGCTAATTTATGATGCCATGATTTAATTATGTTTATGCTAGGTTAGGATGCCATGATTTTATTTATGTTCATGCTAGTTTAGGATGCCATGATTTAATTATGTTCATGCTAGGTTAGGATGCTATGATTTTATTTATGTTCGTGCTAGTTTAGGATGCCATGATTTAATTATGTTTATGCTAGGTTAGGATGTCATGATTTTATTTATGTTCTTGCTAATTTATGATGCCATGATTTAATTATATTTATGCTAAGTTAGGATGCCATGATTTTGTTTATGACCATGCTAATTTATGAAGCCATGATTTAATTATGTTTGTGCAAAGTTAGGATGCCATGATTTTATTTAGGTTCATGCTAAGAATATTTATGAGATTATGTTTACTATGTTTATGTCTATGCCAAGTATTATGCCATGCCATGAATGTTTTTTTTATGTTCATGTTTATGCCATGCTACGAATGTGATTAAGTTATGTTCATGCCATGTCGAATGTATGCTAAGTGATCATAAAGGCTTATGTTCTAAGTAAAGCACTAAGTATGTTAATGTTTTATGTGCTCATGATTAAGTGATGAATGGTTTTAGTGAGTAGGAAAGAGTCTTACTAAGCCTGTGTGCTTATAGTCTTATTTCCTTATACCGCAGATCACGCAAGGGGACAGTAAGGAAGCAGCAGGAAGGGCATTAGAGCTTGTGTGTGATAGTGACTTGGCCAAGAAACAATAAGTTTGCTCGTCTTATGATAGAACTTTACCCTTACTATTTTGTGCTTGAATGTGACTCTATGACATGATGCTAAGTATGACATGATGCTAAGTATGAGATGATGCTTTGCATGACATGATATGATGCTAAGTATAAGGTTAATATGCCAAGTTCCCATGTTATGATGTTAGGAATGGTAGTAAGTGCATGTTGGTGTAAGTTAAAGGTTTTCGCTGCATTTTGATGTCTACATGCCCTAAGTATGTTAACGTAACGCCGCTTTATGAAAAAAGAAAAAAAAAGCGGGTGTTACAAGTTGGTATCAGAGCAGTTACCATCTCACTACACACACATCAAGTCTCTTCCTGCCGCTTCCAAGTAAGTACCTCTTTACATATCTGATAGTATTAAGATGTTTTATGATTTTAAGATATGCAAGTATGAACGATAGTTATGATGAAAAGTACCTTAGGATATGTAATGATGAACAATATTTTATCTTCTTTTATGAATTAAATAATTAGAATAAGGTAGGGGTAGAAAAAAACTGATATTGGCCATACTTGTCCTTGGTGAAGAAAAGCATGGCTAGAAGACAGAGTAACCGGCTTAACGAGACGACTCCAATGCCTGACCTGATGCAATTAGTAACCCAGCTCCAACGTCAAGTTACCGAGCAGCAGCAAACTATTAACACCTTAATGAACCAACAGGAAAATTCTACTACTCCACCAGTGAACCAGACTGCCATACCTGTGGCGCCTACGGTTACGCACACTCCTCCGCCGGGCTCGACCACTGTGGCACGACAGGAGGCTTATTTGATCCAGTGGTTGAGACTGAAACCGGAAAATTTTTTGAGTACTGGTGAACCATGGGACGTCCAGGCATGGTTCAAGACGGTAGAAAGTACACTGGAACTGCTGGACTGGCCTGAGCATGAGAAGGTTAAGTGTGCATCATTCTGCCTTTCTGGGGATGCCAGAATGTGGTGGGAGAGGGTCAGGACCAAGAGACAGGTAAACCAGATGGCGTGGGCAGATTTCGAATCAGAATTCTTTGAAGAATTCTTGAATATGTGGGTTACAACTAAACACTACGATGAGTTTATGAAATTCCAGCAGGGCAACCTCTCGGTCAATGAAGCCGTGAAGAAATTTAATCGACTGGCTCGTTTGTGCCCTGAGCTGGTCCGCACGGAGAAAGAGAGGGTCCGACTTATGCTGAAGATGTTACGGCCCGAAATAGCTCTGAACGTGGCTGGTGGAGTTAACAGACCCCAGACCGCCGAGGAATTGTTTAGTAGTGCTTTACTCACTGAGCACTATCTGAATAGTATCAATCAGCAAAGGAAGACGATGAATGAAAGTAAGAATCAAGTTCATTCCAAGATGCTCGATTCATTCTCTCATTACCCTTAATGTTCCTTCCATTAATGATTGCTTAGGAGGACAAATGTCCCAGAGCACCCAAGCTAATTGGAAGGGAGATCAAGGTGGTAAACGAAAGCCATGGAACAACTCTCAAGGGGGCCCAGCAAATAAACAGCCCAAGCCATCCCCATGCGCAACATGCGGGAAAAACCACACCGGGGAATGTTGCAAGGGTACGAACCGGTGTTACATTTGTGGTGTGGAGGGGCATATGGCTGCTTACTGCCCTACCAAGAACCAGGCCTCTCCCCAACCACTAGCTCAGTACCAGGGGCACCTGCGAAATTACACTACATGCCAGCCGAGCTGGAGGGTAGCCCGCTGTTGGAGGTCCCTCCAACAGAGACAAATGCCAGGGTTTTCTCAGTTACCAAGGAGGACGCTGCGGAAGCTTCTACGGTTGTCACAGGTCAGATACTTATTTTCAGTCAGTGTGCTACTGCATTATTTGATACTGGGGCAACACACTCGTTCATTTTGGTACCATATACCAAGAAGATAGATAGGCTTCCGCAAGTGTTAGACTGCAGGTTCTTAACAACTCTACCTTCGGGGGAAATAATGACATCCACTCATGTGCTGCATGCGGTGCCGGTCGGAATTGCAGGAAGGGAACTTTACTGCGATCTGATAGTACTCGACATGCAAGATTATGACGTTATAATGAGAATGGATTTCCTGAGTAAATATGGTGCTTCTATTGAGTGTCGTAAGCGAAAGGTGGTCTTTCGACCTGAGGCAGGTTCTATGTTCGAATTCATCAGAGAGCCAAGGAAAAGAACCGGGAAATATTTATCAACTCTCCAAGCTCAGAAGATGTTAGACAAAGGACGTACTGGATTTCTAGCATATGTGGTTGATGCCAGTCAGGTGAAGGACCAGAGGTTGGAAGACGTCCGGGTGGTATGCGATTACCCAGAGGTTTTCCCAGATGAATTACCAGGATTAGCCCCTGATAGAGAGGTGGAATTTGAGATCGAATTGGTTCCTGGTACCAACCTGATCTCCAAGGCACCTTACCGTATGGCGCCGGTTGAATTAAAGGAGCTTCAGGAACAGTTACAGGAGTTGCTGGATAAGGGATTTATTCACCCTAGTCATTCCCCGTGGGGAGCTCCGGTACTGTTTGTGAAGAAGAAAGACGGATCTATGCGAATGTGCATAGATTACCGAGCGCTGAACAACGTAACGATCAAGAACAGGTATCCCCTTCCGAGGATAGATGACCTGTTTGATCAATTAAAGGGAGCCACTGTGTTCTCAAAAATTGATTTGAGGTATGGTTATCATCAAGTCAGAGTCAAACAGGAGGATACTCCAAAGACGGCTTTCCGAACAAGGTATGGGCATTTTGAGTTTGTGGTTATGCCCTTCGGCGTGACGAATGCTCCTGCTATGTTTATGGACCTTATGAATCGGGTATTCTCATCGTTTCTCGACAAATTTGTGATCGTCTTCATCGACGATATCCTTATTTATTCGAGGACCCAGGAAGAGCACGCTGAGCACCTAAAGGTAGTATTGGAGATTCTTTGGGAAAAACGACTGTACGCAAAATTTTCCAAATGTGAGTTCTGGCTCGATCAAGTGGGCTTTTTGGGCCATATTATTTCTAAAGACGGGATTATGGTTGATCCAATAAAGATTGAAGCTGTAAATAACTGGGGCCGGCCGAAGAACGCCAGCGAAATCAGAAGTTTTCTTGGGCTGGCAGGTTATTATAGGAAATTTGTGGAGGACTTCTCGAGGATTGCAGCCCCTTTAACGGCTCTCACCCGGAAGGAGAGGAAGAATGAATGGACGGAAAACTGTGAAAGGAGTTTCTTGGAACTAAAAAGGAGGCTTACCAGCGCTCCAATCCTTACCCTTCCAGAATGCAATCAGAGCTTTGATATGTATAGCGATGCCTCCAAACTAGGACCTGGAGCTGTACTTATGCAGAATGGAAAGGTTATTGCCTACGCCTCTAGACAACTCAAGGAGTACGAACAGAATTACCCCACTCATGATCTGGAACTGGCCGCGGTGGTATTCGCTCTTAAGATATGGAGGCTGTTGGGACCGGGTGCATGTTGACAAGGATACAGGTTCGTAAAATTTTAAATTTTTACGTGCAGCGGAAGAATTAGCATAAAATAATTTCTCAAATTATTTTAACCACGTATCTAGCATGCAACCTTATGATGTGTGGACATGATCATAAATTAATACTTTGCGAAAAAGTAAACTAATTTACTTTGTACCTCTCGTAACTCGAAGAAATGGACGAGATCCAACCGTAGCGTCCCTTGGAAGCTCCGCCTCTATTCGCGTCCACGCCGAGTTCTCTTCGGGATGACTTCGTAAAGTCACGAGTTTTGTGCCGACGAGAACTACTAGATTCTCTAAAGGCACAACTAGAAGATCAAGAGAGAAGAAAGGAAACTAACCACCAAGATACGGAATCTAAATTCCGAGAAGGGAGGAGTTGCGATCCGCTTCTTCTTCTTCTTGGTTGGCTTCTCCTTGGTGATGATGACCCACGGCAACCTCAAGGGAGGGTGGTGCGCCGGCCCTAGGGTAGATGTGCGCCGGCCCTAGCAAGTAGAGGAGGGCGCCGGCCCTAGGAGGAAAGGAGAAGGAGAGGGAGAGATTAAGAGAGAGAGGGAGAGAATTAATCTCTTGATAACTCTATTGGGAATTAAAGGCTTGCCTTTGGTTCCTTTATATAGTAGCCTCTCCCTTGCTAAGTCTCCCTCTTAACGGAATTTTCATAAGAAATTTATCCTATAAATTTTTTTATGAATTATTCCGTTTAAGCCAAGTTTTACTATAACTAACTTTATAATAAAACAAATATATCTCTCCTTTTATTATAAAATAAATTTTACAAGAAATTTATAAAGTTTCTTTATTATGGAAAAATCAATTCATAATTGATTAAAATAAACCATTCCATGGATCATTTTAATTTCCAAAAAAAAGAATAAATTTCTATAAATTTATTTATATAAATTTCTTTATACAAATTTATTTATCCATAATTTATAAAACAAATCGCGCTAGATTTATTTTATTAATTAAACCAAATAAATTGGTTTCTCCCCATTCTTTTGGCCGGCCAAACCAAAAAGGATTGGCACCCTCTTTAGCCGGCCCGATCGCGAATTAAACTCATTTAATTCGCCCGATAAACCTTCAAAAGACTTAGCCATTTTAAGTTTCCACTACGCCTCTGATTAACTCAGATTCGACTTATTTCTC
The DNA here is from genome assembly GCA_024364735.1 of Boesenbergia rotunda. Lineage (NCBI taxonomy): Eukaryota > Viridiplantae > Streptophyta > Magnoliopsida > Zingiberales > Zingiberaceae > Boesenbergia > Boesenbergia rotunda. The sequence continues at coordinate 93,113 of JAGFNQ010005714.1, forward strand.
TTGATTAGAAAATCCAATTTTCAACTCGTTTTAAATCCCTCGGATTACTCGTAGTGCGTGTGACTAAATAGGCTTTCGATTTATGTTGGCGGTCTATAATCTACCAATTATAGAACGATCATGAGTGGCACCTAGTAGTACATCATGACCCCCAATTAATCGAAAGATCAACGGTTGACCTCAGAAGTAATTCTGAAACCCTTCAGCAGCTCTAATGAATCGTGCCTCATTCCCTTCACCATCTTATACCCTCTTGGTTCAGGATAAGGTCTGTATGTGTCAGTCCCCACTAGGCTGACTACGTCACACCTAGCCCAAGTAGTGTCTTTCTCGTCCTTTGGATTTCTAATTACTCTCATGTATTTAAGAGACTCTTACTCTAAACATGTCATGCTCTGGCCAGAGTCTTTGAGTAACAATCTGACAATAGGCCTGGGTATACATCTCCTCGCTACGAGTGGTGAATCCTTTGTAGGCTGTTCAAACATCTTCGGGCACTTCGGCTTATACCCAATCATCCTGGGTCAACACCTTCTTGGAGATGCTTGCTTAAGATGATAAAGTATAAGTCTCCATGACCAAGATGACTTGAACACCGCAAGTCAAAGGAACATCGCACTTAAGCTGCAGTAAGAACTTCACTGACATGTCTATATATAGATTCCATATGAAGTTTTACAACCAGTCACTCCAATGAACTAGTTCCCTTAACTAGCATCCATGTTTATCTCCGGACATCCCAATGTCACCAGCTGGTGAGAATCAGCTGATTAGAGAATAACCCATGCTAGTCTCAACAGAATTGATAGTGTCCGTTTTTATCAATTCATCGACTAGGGATATTTTCAATACTTCACAATTGCACATGTAGAGATAATCACTAGTTGTGATCCCATCACAAATTCTCTTATGCTGTGAATTGTGTTGCAGACATTCAGTAGATGAGTTTAAGATCCCAATCAAATACACTAACATGTATACTCAAATAGTGAATTATCATTTATTAAAATAAATGTTTACAATCATAAGGCGATTGCCTTAGGACACTTCTCTCATATCACTAATAAACTCTCACTTGGCATAATGCCAATCGCTACGGTATCCAATACCACAGGCTCTAACATGACCCTCAAACTTGTTCTGAGGCAAGGCCTTAGTTAAAGGATCCGCTAAATTCCTTTCAGTGGGAATTTTCTCAATTTGTATATCATTCCTACTTTTAATCTCTCTGATCAGATGATAGCGGCGAAGCACGTGTTTGGATCGCTGATGAGACCTTGGTTCCTTTGCTTGTGCAATAGCTCCATTGTTGTCGCAGTAAACTGGCACTACTTCATCAATGGTTGGAACCACACCAAGTTCGGAGATAATCTTCTTGATCCAGACTGCTTCCTTTGCTGCTTCCGAAGCTGCGATATATTCTGCTTCCGTGGTAGAATCCGCTACGGTGTCTTTTTTGGAACTTTTCCAACTTACTGCGCCTCCATTCAAAGTAAATACGTATCCAGACTAAGATTTGGAGTCATCCTTATCTGTCTGGAAACTGGCATCTGTATACCCACGTATTACCATATCTCCTTCTCCATATATTAGGAACACATCCTTAGTTCT
>JAGFNQ010005715.1:0-153352 GCA_024364735.1 Boesenbergia rotunda
AGCCGGCAGAAGAATTATGCGGACAAGCGACGTAGGCCGCTGGAATTCCAAGTTGGAGACCTTGTCTTCCTCCGAGTGGCTCCTATGAAAGGAGTTATGAGATTTGGGAAGAAAGGGAAACTAAGTCCGCGATATGTAGGGCCGTATAAGGTCCTAAAGAGAGTTGGCCAGGTAGCTTACGAGCTGGAACTACCGCAGGAGATGTCGGCGATTCACAGCGTGTTCCACGTCTCTCTGCTTAGAAATGCACGCCCGACCCAGACCAGGTGATCGAACACAGACGGTTCAGATCCAGGAGGACCTAAGCTTTGAGAGTCGGCCCATTCAGATATTGGACCGAGAGGTTAAGAAACTAAGGAGCAAGGAAGTGCCCTTAGTAAAGGTCCTGTGGCAAAGTCAGAAATTCGAAGAAGCCACCTGGGAAAGAGAAGATGAAATGAAACGCAAGTACCCCGAGTTGTTTTAGTTCGAGGACGAACTTTCTATAAGGGTAGGGGATTGTAACGCCCCAAATTTTTGGGCTTGTTTTTTTTTTCTTTTCTCAATGCAATTGTACGACTTTATTTGATAAGAAATAAAAGTCCCAATATGTGATTTCATAAAACCCCTATATGCGATTGCATAAATTTTAATTGATGATTTCATGTGATTGCATAAGAGTATGATTTCATGTGATTACATTATGATGTGATTATGCAAAATGCGAAGTATGTAATTTCATGATTGATTATAAGATTTGATTAAGAGGGATTATGAAATTACATAAGGAGTGAAATGTGATTCATGAATCACATATGTGATTTCATGAATTCGAATTCATGAAATCATATGGAATGGAATGGGCTTAGTGGGCTTATGCTTGATTAAAACCAAGAGGAGCAAAAATGTGCTCTCACCAAGGATTGAACCTTGGTACTCTGGCAAGCAAAGCCTTGAGGAGTAGACTTGGTGACCATCTCACCAGGGGAGAAGATGTTGAGAAGGAAGTAGGGAAATCCTTGTTAAGGGTTAGGGAAGGTGAAGAGGTGGAAGAAAACTCTTGGTGAAACACCCCTTGGTGAAAGGGTGCTTAGTGAAGAGGCACCATGCCTCTTCACTAAGTATAAAAGGGGGAGGAGAGTGTGAGAGCACAATCACTCATTCCCTCCTCTTGCTATTGCCGAGAGCCCCCTTCCACTCCTCCCTCCAAACACTAATCTTCCTCCCCTCCCCCAAGTGGCCGAAAGCCACCTTCTTCTCCCCTTCTCCACCGAAGCCAAGCAACACACTCCCCTTGTGGTTGCCGAAACCCAAGGTTAGGGTTGACATTCCCTAAACTCCCTTGAGTACCTCTTGCAAGACAAGGAGCATTCAAGGATCTCAAGGGCAAGGACCAAGGGCACCATCCCTCCAAGTTAAGGGTACCATCCCTCCAAGTTAAGGGTACCATCCCTCCAAGTTAAGGGTACCATCCCTCCAAGTTAAGGGTATACCCTAAGGATTTAGCGAAAAAGGTAAGTGCCCCTCGCCTGTAGCATAATTGTTTGCGAATAAGTTGCATGATGTCCTCTAAAGTTTCGGCCACTACCCTAACCAAGGGTTAGGGTGTGCCATATGCTACTACATGTTTGATTAAATGCTACATAATGTATGGAATGTTGTATGATAAATTCTTGATGACATGTATGTTTCGGCCAACCCTAAACTAGGGTTAGGCCTTGGACAAAACCCCATGCTATGATTGCTTCCATGATGCTTGATATGATTATGAGGAAATACAACTCAATGCAAGAGGTCCAACCTCTTTACAACATTCGGCCAACCCAAGAATAGGGTTAGGTCCTAAACCTATTTACATGCCATGCTACCCTAATGAATGCTTATGATATTGCATGCTTTGAATGACATGAACCATGCTTGTATGATCTAGGAAAGTGAAGAATGCATGATGATGATTTTCGGCCAAGGGAACCCTTGGACCTTATTTATGTTCACTTTTCATGAAAGCATGTTATACTATGATATGAATGAAATGCATGAATGAATACCTATGTAATGCATAAATAGTTATCATGGATTATGAGTTTATGTATGATGAAGGCCAAGGCCTAAAGTAATGCTCCCTTGAAAGGAAGGGACTAAGAGCATGCTTAAAAGGGAAATGTACATGATAACTATGTTACTTTATGATTGGCTTGTACCACAAACTCTTAAATGAGTTCATGATGGGTCCTAGGCTGAAGGACTTTTTGAGAAGGCCTAGAGACCCCCAGGCTGAAGGATTTTCAAGAAGGCCTAATAAGGAACCCTTCTAGGTCAAGGCTAGCTACCTTGTGCCTAAATAGGGTTCATGTGCACAAAACTAAGGGTACAAGCCGGGGCCCCCAAAAGATGACTATGTTATATTCAAGTACTATGTATATGTTTTCAAAAGGAAATCTTTTCATAAAATTACTATGCTCACTATGTCTACCATGCTTAATGATCCCATGTCTTAACACGTTATGTTTACCATGCTTAATGACTTCTATGCTTAACATGTTATGCTTCTATGCTATACTTGATATGCTTACGAATTGACGACGTTTTGTGAGTAGGACAAGGCCTTACTAAGCATTGCTTATAGTTTTAGTGTTCTTATGCTACAGGACACTAACTAAGGAAGCTGCAGGAAGAAGAGCAAGGGAAATGTGATAGTGACGGTGGATTAAAGATCTTGCTCGCTCTATGTTTTGTTTTCAATTTTGAAACCTAAGGATGTTATACACCTTCTTCTGCACACTACTCTAAGATTGCTCTTATGTTTGGCATTACTCTACTTCATGATAAGTTTTTGCTATACTTGTGAACAAATGATGTCTTCATCTTGATTGTATGGATACACCACTCTATTCGATTATGCTAAAGTAGTTGATATGATACTTCCCTCATAACATACTATCTTGTTTATGCTCATGATCCACTAAAACTCTATCATACTTGCCATGCCTAGTTATGCTTAGATCACTTATGATATTCGGCCATCACTTGCTGGTTTGAGTCCTCTCATGTTCAACACCCTTATGCTCCCCATGTTGCATGCCACGATCATGTTAAAACCTTCCATATGTTTAGATCCTTACTTGTCAATATTGTATCATGCGCATGGACACCACATACTTTATGCATTTCATGAAACTTGCTCCTAAATGCTATAATGCCCATACATGTTTCGGCCTACTCATGTATAAAATTTGTTTTTAAACCCTAGGCTTCATGCTCTCACGTACAAGCATGATCTACATGCTTTCAAGTCTTATGCTTCCGCTCTTGTATGATCGCATGCATCTAAAGCTTAGATGGAAATGAATACATGAAGTAGTCATGTTAACATTACGTGAATGATGTTATGCTTCCGCTATATGATGCATAAAGTAGTATAAATATAAGCATTAGTAAAGATGTTATGAATGTTAAAGTAACGCCACAAATCCTTAGAGGATTTAGGGCGGGACTTTACATTACAAGTACTTCCCATCATCTATCATAAGGTATGATTCATACTTGCATATTCCAGAATCATAAAAGAACATAAGATATGCATAAAGGTACTTACTTGGAAGCTGCAGGAAGGAGGCTTGATGTGTGTGTAGTGAGATGACAAACGGCTCTGATACCAACCTGTAACGCCCGCCTTTTTCCCACACCTTATGATGTGGCGAGAAAACGACATTACGCTAACATACATGTACGCATATAAATATCTTAATGCAGCTGAGTAAATTTTTTTTCTTAAACACATGCGTTTAACCATGCAACTACTACATGAATCATATATATATGCCTACATTATCATTCATGAACATGGTGACATTGTAACTTAGCATATTACTGGCATACATAGCATCATGATATAAACATTCCATAACTTATTCATAAGCACCATAAGTATCAAGTAACTTATCCATAAGCATCATAGGTAGTAAGTTATTTCTTAGGCATAACTATCATAAGTATAGCATAGAACCAAAGGAGGCATTTCAAACACAAGACATGCGATAAGTGTAAATAGAAGAATCCTTTGCCATGTCACTGCCACACACATGCCCTTGCCCCTCCTGCCGCTTCCCTTAGTAACCTCTTGCTTGATCTACGGTATAAGAAAAATAAGACTATAAGCACATAGGCTTAGTAAGACCCTTTCCTACTCACGAAAATTCATACGTCACATAAACATAAACATAATGCTTAAACCATACTTATCATGGCATAATTCTTGACATGAACATAAACATAAACATACTTATCATGACATCATTCTTAACATGAACATAAACATAAACATACTTATTATTGCATCATTCTTCACATGAACATAAACATAAACATACTTATCATGGCATCATTCTTAACATGAACATAAACATAAACATACCTATCATGGCATCATTCTTAACATGAACATAAACATAAACATACTTATCATGGCATCATTCTTAACATAAACATAAACATAAACATAACATAAACATACTTATCATGACATCATTCTTAACATAAACATAAACATAAATATACTTATCATGGCATCATTCATAACATAAACATAAACATAAACATACTTATCATGGCATCATTCTTAACATAAACATAAACATAAACATAAACATACTTATCATGACATCATTCTTGACATGAACATAAACATAAACATACTTATCATGACATCATTCTTAACATGAACATAAACATAAACATACTTATCATGGCATCATTCTTCACATGAACATAAACATAAACATACTTATTATTGCATCATTCTTAACATGAACATAAACATAAACATACTTATCATAGCATCATTCTTAACATGAACATAAACATAAACATACTTATCATGACATCATTCTTAACATAAACATAAACATAAACATACTTATCATGGCATCATTCTTAACATAAACATAAACATACTTATCATGACATCATTCTTAACATAAACATAAACATAAACATACTTATCATGGCATCATTCATAACATAAACATAAACATAAACATACTTATCATGGCATCATTCTTAACATAAACATAAACATAAACATAAATATACTTATCATGGTGTAATGCATAACATGGATGGATGCATGAGTCAAATACGTATATCATAAGGATGCTTAATTTGAAAACCATAATTATAAATACTTAAACATAATCATAACATCATTGAGGTCCCCGACTTGTACCACATACATATATCATAAGCGCGCATCCCTAAGTAAATACGAGGTAGCTAGCCTCGACCTACTAGGGTAGGAATAGCTACGGTAGTTCCAAAAACCGAGGCGTTCTTAAGGTGCCCATCCCTGTTGGACAGCTACGGTAGTCCCAGAACCGTGGACAGCTACGGTAGTCCAGAATTGAGGCGTTCTTAAGGTGCCCATCCCTTGGACCCTTTCTTCGGTCCGATACGAGCCTATTCTTAAAAATAAAATACTTCACATGCTTCATCATTCATAGAACATACATAGCATAACATAATCTTGTTTCATGAAACATGACATAAGAATAGGAACAGCTACGTAGTTCCAGAACCGTGGACAACTACGGTAGTTCAGAACCGAGACGTTCTTAAGGTGCCCATCCCTTAGCATGACATAAACATACTTAACATTTCATCATTCATACTTAACATCATTATGCCTTAAAGGCATGAACATCATCATCATTCATCATCTTTATCCATAAGGTATGTCATGCATACATCATTATGACTTAGAGCCATGAACATCATTTTCATTCATCATCTTCATTCATAGAACATGACATACATACATAATCAGCATCTTAATTCATAAGGCATGCATGATCATGGTACATAGGGCAAACATACATAGATATTTTCATACATGATACATATTACATAGCATACCTGATCATGGTATCTATCATAAAGCATTCATGGGTAGGATTCATATGGACATGATACATACTACCTAGGTTCATAGGATAAAGTTTAAAACGTTCATGATTAAACATAGCACATAACCTAAACATACAAATCATGATACATAACACATGAAGCTAGGGTTTTTAGGTGACATAAAAATTCTTACAACATGCTTAAACATGTGCATACATCATAGTAACCTATAAACAAGTATTCTTGAGACCTTAACCCAACCCAAACCCTAAAACTTGGAGTTGGCCGAAAGTTCCATAGGATGAGGCTCCATCGTTTAAATCAATATGAAAGGTTCCATGAGTAAAAGAGAACCCATACATTACATACAAAGCCATAGGGAGCCATTAAGCCCTATAATTGGAGCTAACCCTAAGTCCTAGCCCTACATTGGGACCTTGGCCGAAACCCTAGAGGGTCACAAGCACATGGAAAAATTCCTATCATTCACAATTAAGATCCATTAAATCATAGGAAAACATAATAAACATGCTTGAAGGGTTAGATATCATCCTATCCATGACATGTTGATATGGACCGAAACCCTAGAGGACTTTAGGGTGCCACAAACTTTCCCTAAATCATAATCTATACCTTACTTATCATAATAAAATATTCAGGTGCACAAAAGAGAGTTTACATCATCCCTAAGCCCAATATCAACCCTTGGCCGAAACCCTAAGGGTCCTACCTCATGGTTTTCTCAACTTAGATCTTAAACAAAAGTCTAAATCTTGATAGACATCAGAGAAACAATTATACCACAGGTGAGGGGGTCTTACCTTGGGTTATCTTGATTATCACCTTGAATAGAGAAGCCAAAAGAAAACTTCCTTGACCTTAGACTACCCCTAGCCCTTGTAGCCTTGTAGAAAGCCCTTAGATCATGAAGAAGAGGTCTCATTGTGAAACTTTTCCAAGGGATAACCCACTTTGTAGGTTTCGGCTAGGAGGAGAAAGAAGATGGAAGAAGGAGTTCTTTGGTGGAAGAAGAGACAAATGCTTAAGTGCTAAGTTGTCTCTTCCATTCCCCACTCTTATATACTAGATGAAGGAGGCAAGTGAAGAGACATGATGCAATGACTCTTCACTTCCTTTAGCCACAACTAAAATCCCTTCCCTTTTCCACTAGCACTCCCTTGCTAGGTGAATTGGTTAATACATGCATGGTGGTACACTAGGTCCAAGGTTCAATCCTTGGTGCATGCACTTTATTTTTATTTATTTATTTTTTATTATTTTCAGCAATGCCCCCCTAAAATCCACCCATAACTATGCTAATATTCCTAATTGAAACCCATTTCTATTTATATTAATTTCTACCTAAAATCTCCTAATAACCATGGTACTAGAAAAACCCATGTAAGGTCCATTAGTACTTAGCTTCTTAATTTATATGGGAAAAATCCTAGATAATTATGATAAGGTTCATACTAGTATATCTAGATTCCTCGAAAAACTATCTAGACATGATCAATAGTTTAAAGAAAATATTGAGAATATTTTTCGGGTCGTTACAAGTACGTCCAAGGCCTAAGCATGAGAAACGTCTGCCCACTAATGGTCTCCTTTCTGAACTTTCTAGAGGCAGAGAAACCCGTCTTACAGTGCACGATTTACAATAAAAAATATTAAGGAAATTAAATACGGAAAGTAAATCAAACCAAACAATGAATCGATGATCCCGGTCGATTTGGAAATCCGAAGTGCCATGCACTTCCTCCTGGAGCCTCCTTGGTCGCAGGGCTTCGTCTCTAGCACTTTTCTTTCACTCGGAATGCTTAGAATGATCTCGGAATCGGTGTACAGAGTTGAAGGGTCGAACCCATTTTTACACTCATGTCTAAGGCGCCTGAGTTGCTGTGGGGTGTCTCATAAGCCTTGGTCAAACCTCATCATCGCGCAGAACTCGCAACAGGGATAAGATCCCCTTCCCAGGCGCCTATATCAACACAAGCGCCTGGGAGCCCTCAGGCGCCTATGTTAACAGGCGCCTGGGAGGGCTGCCCAGTCCAGGGTGCCCTAAACGTCTAGGGCGCTTGTATTGATACAGGCGCCCTAGAAGTCCTTCCAGGCAACTTTTTCTTCTTTGTTTGCTATTCTGTGTTGCCTCCAACTTTAGGTACCTGCAATACAATCACAGACAAGACAAATATGCAGATAATCTTAACCTTAGAGACTTGGTTCTGACTATGGATTTCCCGCGAATTCCTAGGTCGAACCGACGCCTATGTTCCCTTCCCGAGGAACGCGCCTTTCACCTACTCCTCTTAGGAGAAGTTTTGCCAACCGGCCCATCCGGTTGGGCTTTTTCCCAGCTTCACTCACCAGGACTTTTGCCCAGCTTCACTCAGCAGGACTTTGTGCCCAGTCCACGACCAGGACTTATTGCCCAGCTTCACTCACCAGGACTTTTGCCCAGCTTCACTCACTAGGAATTCGTGCCCAGTCCACGACCGGGACTTATTGCCCAACCCTATGTCAGGACTTCGGTGCCCAGCCCTCGACCAGGACTTATTTCCCAATTTGTCGAATCAGGTCTTCGTGCCCAACCCTTGGTTAGGTCTTCGGTGCCTAGCCCTCGGCCAGGACTTAGTGCCCAATTCTTCGAACCAGGACTTATTGCCTAGGTTAACTAGGACTTTCCTTCACTTTGGTACTCCTTTCTTGACTAACCCTTCCTTGTTCTAATGTATCACTAACTTAAGCATATTGTTAAACATTGAAACACTCGAGGAGGACATCACTGATGCTTCTTGCACCAACAGTTTTCTCTTGTGCTAACAATTGTAGGAAGAAGTTGAATTCGGGTGACCAAGCTATTCACCCCCTCTAGCCGTGCCATCGGTCCCAACAAGTTGAATTAGAGCGCAAGGTCGCCTTCAATGGATTAATCAGCAAGAAGAGCAAAATCATCAAAATGGCTGGCTCGTACATCCAACCGCCAAAATTCGAGGGAGAATTCTCGTGGTGGAAGAAGAGGATGGAGGTATTCTTCAATACCAACTTTGATATTATGCTAATAATAGAAAACGATTTTGAAGTGCCTAGGGATCAAGAAAACAAGTTACTTGAGAAGATATGATAGAGCAAGAAGCAAAGGGATGATTACTTAGCGAATTCAAAAGCTTTGCACCATCTACTAAGTGTGCTTCCCCAACAAGAAGTAACAAGGATTGATAGCTACTCAAGAGCCAAAGACTTATGGGATACGCTAATAGAGCTTCATGAAAGCACTTCGGATGCAAAAATAGCAAAGAGAGATCTTCTCCGGTCTCAACTCAACAACATCAAGCTTGATAAATGGGAGAAGGTATCAAATTTGCATGCTAGATTTAAAGAAATACTTAATGGATTAACAAGTGTAGGAGACAACTTTCAAACTGAGACACATTGATGAATTCCATCAATGCATTTCTAAGAACATCAAATTGGAGCTCAATGGTGGATTTATACTACATATCCAAGGATCTAGAGAAAACTTCTCTAGAATAATTCTTCTCAACCATGGAGCTCCATGAAACTCGGATTGGAGGAGCAATTGAAGAAACCTACAAACCGAAAAGTATAGCCCTTGTGGCAAATAAGGGAAAAGATAAAAAGAAGAAGGCTTCCTCATCCGACTCAGAAGAATCAAGTGCATCCATGGATAGTGATGTGGAAGCCTACATGGTATGAAAAATGAGGAAAACATTTAAACATTTTCTACTAACAAATCTTATAATAGGAAAAGTTCAAGGAGCAAGAGTAGAACAAGGAAGATAATATGCTACAATTGTCAAGGAGAAGGACATATGAGAGATGATTGTCCACTCTTGAAGAAGAAGGAAGGAAAGAAGAAAGAAGAAAAGAAGAAATCAAAAGAGAAGGGGAAGAAGGTGCAAAATTTAAAGGCTACACGGGATGAGTCTTCTTCATCTGAAGAGGAGGAGCATCATGTATTCCATTTTGCATTAATGGGAATTGAAGACATTACGTCCACGTCATCCAAAATTAAAGAAGAGAAGAGCTCAAGTGAAGATGAAGGGAGCTCAAGTGAAGGGGGAGGCTCAACTTCGAAATCGGATGTCTCGGTAAGTGAGGTATATAATCTACCCACTACCACTCTAGTTAAGATAATTTCTGGCACTAATGATGATTTGTTTAAGGCTAGAAAGAAGATTAAATGTTTAAAACATAAAATTTGCATGCTAAATGAAAAATTAGAGTCCATGACAATTTAGAATAATATGAATGCTTCTGCTTTTATTTCAAATGATTCATGCTTAGAAGAAGAAATAAGGAATTAAGGAAAAAGGTAGATAATCATACCAAAGACCATAGAAAATTTGAAATTGGCTCAAAAACCCCTGACATGACCATTGAGAGCCAAAGGGCAAGTTTCAAGAAAGAAGGATTAGGCTACGTTTGGTATACTTATTTTCCATTTTCATTTTCTGAAGAAAATGTGGTTTTCTGGAAAACGTGTTAGGTTTGTATTTTCTAGCCTTGTTTTCCAGAAAAAGATATAGCGTTTTCTGGAAAACTAGAGAATGAAATAAAGTAATTTTCCAGAAAATGAGAAAATACGGTTTTCTGAAAAATAAAAATAGAAAATGGAATGAACCAAACACCCCCTTAGGTTTTGGGAAATCTAGCAATGGAAAAACTTAAACATTGCCTACTTGCTAGAAGACAAGCAAAAACCAAAACCCTAGAAAGAATATGGATTCCCAAAGAATATTTGGTCAACCCAATTAGGAAATATTTCTATTGGGTGCCAAAAAGAATCCTCAAGGGTTATAGGATTTAGGTTTAGTCAACCATGTTGTTAAAAATTTCAAAATTTTTAAAATTTGGTTGGCTTGAGACCTTAAGAGGGAGTATTTAGCCCAAAATAGAAATTCATGATAAAATGGGTTAAATAGGGATTACCATTGGTACATCTCATATTGCCTTGATTTATGAGTATTTATGCATATGGGATGTTAGGATGGTAAAAATAATTTACTCATACTTATGACATATTGATGAGTTATTAGATGTAACACTTTAGTAATCATAGACCAACTATGGGGAAAATAAATATTTAATAATGGAAATCTTACTCATAGATCATAGTTGGATATTTCAAATGGTTTGAAAACAATTCTGTGGTTTATTTGCCATGACTTAGATTTGGAAAACATATGGGTTCAAAACTAGGACATGATTTTGATACAAAGTTGAGTGTTTTCCAAAGTATTTGAGTTTTAGTCAAAAAGTCAAACATATTTGAATTTGTCATGAAAATATATTTTTCTCTGTTAGAAAACATCACAAGAAATATGTTTGCAAAATTTCATAATTTTTTGAATTTTCTAGAATTTTCAATGCATTTCTGAATTTCAGCTCAAAATGCTAAAATTTGAGCCTGATAAGTATCAGACGACTAGTGCAGAGGACCAGTCGATTGAAGATTCTATGAAAGGGTAATTCAATAAGACCAGTCGACTGGTAACTGACTCAGTAGATTGGTACTTGTATTTTCTGATTTCTATGTATATTCAGATATTAAAACTGTGTCCCTACTTGATATCATTGGTTAATATTGCTTGGTGCAATCTTTTTGATAGTGTCAAAGGGGGAGAATAGAAAGGTTTAAGTTAGAATTTAACTTAATTCTTTATGTTTGTGAAAAAAATTGAAAATCATGTGTTAAGACATAGGTTAAGGGGGAGGATTCGTGTTTATGTGTCTTAATATACTATGCTTTTAATTTTCAATTGTTATCTTTGTACCTAACTTAAACATATTGCCACACATCAAAAAGGGGGAGATTGTTGGTGCAATCGACCCATGTTTGATCGGGTAGATCATGGGTTTTGATGTGTGTGTCAATATGATTAAGTTAGGTTTTCATGTTGATTTAATATATGTGCTTGAGTCTTGCAGGACATAGTGAACCACACATGAGAAATAACGGAGTTAAGCATTCGAGGGACAAGAGCCGAAGGAAGAGGACTTCAAGTGCGAGCTGAGGAAGTAGACATTAAAGGCATACACGAAGGCTGGCATGGAGACAAGCCACGAGCTTGTGTGCGCATCCGAGGGACGAGAGCCGAAGGAAGAGAACTTCAAGGCGCAAGTCAAGGAAGTCGACTTCAAGGAATATGCGAAGGGTGAACTCCAGAGAGGTTGAGAGTGAACTTGTAAGTAGGGCAGTCAACTGGCAAGGGAACCAGTCGACTGACACTACTGAGATCGCACTGTAGCAGTCGATTGGTATGATAACCAGTCGACTAATCTTTCTGTAAGGTCGAACAGCTGGAAGCAGTCGACTAGCCCTGGGGGCAGTCGACTATGTTAGGATTTTACCGTTTGCTAGAGGGGGGTGAATAGAAATTTTTCGATCTTCTACCTACAACGTTAGCATGCGCAAGCAGAAATACTAAATATAAAACAAAAAGAACGCTAACACAAACCGTTTACGTGGTTCGGAGATGAAACTCCTACTCCACGGCTGTCCGTAAGGTGAATGATCCCGATCCTTCGGTGGATGATTCCCCGGAACACCTCCGGCTAGCTCTTGTAGCTTCTTGTGGGTAGAGAAACCTCGCCACAAACCTTGGACAATCCCTAAGCAATACTAGGCTACTAAAAAGCTCTAACCAAGATAGTTTCGCCAAGAAGAAACAGCCATAAACGAGCTCCATTAAATAGAGCTCGAGGCTGATATGACCGTTACCAGTCGATTGGTCCACTACCAGTCGACTGGTCGAATTTGAATCTCAATTCAAATTCTAGTCACCATCAGTGGACTGGTCCTGGACCAGTCGACTGATCACTCTGTTGACCCTATCAGTCGACTGGTCCCTCACCAGTCAACTGGTCCACTCCCTAAGTCTAGGGTTACCCTTCCCAACTACATTTCTCTCAACACTCGAACCCTCACGACTTAGCCCCCGACTACAATTCCCTCAGCACTCGAAACCTCACGACCTGGTTGACTCTTCATCCAACAGCCTCGATCTGTTGCCTTCAAGCTCTCTTCGACTTTGGCTCCCGTCCCTCAGATGTGCACACAAGCTCTCGGCTTGCCTCCATGCCATCCTTCACGCATGCCTCGATGTCCGCTTCCCTCAGCTCATCGTTCCTGCTCCAATAGCCTTGACCTGTTGCCTTCAAGCCCTCTTCGACTTTGGCCCTCATCCCTCAGATGCGCACACAAGCCCTTAGCTTGCCTCCATGTCATCCTTCACGTACGCCTCAAAGTCCGCTTCTCTAGGCTCATCTTCCCTTCTTTGTCCTTGGTCCCTTGGATGCGCACACAAGCCCATGACTTGCCTCCATGTCACCCTTCACCGTACCCGAAGACGTCCAACCAAGTCTATGTGTATCTTGCAAACCTGCACACTCACATACACATATTAGATTAACATGAAACCCTAACTTAATCATATTGACACACACATCAAAACTCATGATCCTCCCGATCATACTTGGGTCGATTGCCCCAACAGACTAGTTTGTTTAAAATCCAGCAGTTGGACTAGCCGTTGGCTATCCATTGGTTGGACACCAGTCGACTGGCCCTGGGGGCAGTCGACTGGTGTTGGGGCGAAGCTGTTTGATTAACAACTCTCTCCTCTATTTAAAGTAGAGATTGAAACTTGAGATAGGTTAGCAATTCACTGTGAAATCTTTACTCAAGTGCTCAAGCTCCAAGTGTTCCTCTTCCTCCTAAACCCTAGCTCAATCTTGTAAGGAGGAAGAGGCTTTGTGCGAGGTTGTTCTCCATTGAGAAGGAGAAAGCTTTAGTCGGAGATTGATGGGGCGTGATCCACCGAAGGATCAAGGGTTCGTCCATCTCAAGGACACGCCGTGGAGTAGGAGCAAGCAATCTCTGAACCACGTAACCGGTAACTAGTTAGCATTGTTTTAATTGTTAGATTAAGTTTTTGCTTGTACTAACGATTATAGGAAGAAGTTGAATTCGGGTGACCAAGCTATTCACCCCATCAAGTCGTGCCATCGGTCCCAACATATACAAGCATAAAATTGACTGAAGTTGGAATAAAACAAAAATAACTCGAAGTTGATGAGATGTAAGCAAAAGCTACTGAAATGAAAGGAAAGGTTGCCTTAGCCAAAGTTCAATTAAAGGAATATACAATCCTTTTGAAGGACACCTCGCAAATGACACAAGAGGAATATATCATCCACCAACATCCATGTCAAGAGATTAGGAAGAGATGGAATATGTAAATTTTATTTATTATAAATTATTATACTTTTTCAATTAATGTAATTTTCGAACATTGTCGTTTTAAATTAATGTAATTTTTATATTACTTTACTTTTTAAAATTTATTTATAATTTTTGGTCAATTAATATAATCGTTGGAACTAGCCATTGGAATATAGCTATTGTAATATGACAATTAGAATATAGTCATTGTAATATAGCTATTAGAATATAGCCATTGACAAGAATAACAAAATAGACACCTTGTACTCTATAATTCCTCATTCTCCAAGTAGTTGATGAATTCGTTTCCTCTTCATTCTTTATTCTTCAATCATTGTGCTCTACAATTCATCATTCTTCATTAGCTCTGAATTCGTTTCCTCCAAATATGTCTCAATCTTCAAGTAACACCACATCCGACTCGACAAGTGAAGATGAAGTCCATGTTGAAGATGTTGATGAAGGTTATGATCCAAGGAATGAGCTAATGTCATTGATACTTCAACAAAGCTGACAAATAGTTGAAGCATATCAAAATAATAACGAGATGCAGTAAAGAATAAGGTTTATCCAAAGAAATCGTGAAGCCAAATATGTGAGACTCTTCAATGATTATTTCTCCACAAATCTAGTGTATCCAGATCAAATATTTTGAAGATGATTTTGTATGTGAAGAGATTTATTTTGTCACATAGTGCACTTGAGAGTCGTTCATCGTATTTTCAGCAGAGGGATGATGCTGCGAGTAGAAAAGACTTGACACCACTAAAAAATACACAACTGCAATTTGCCAATTAGCTTATGGAGTCCCAGCCGACCATCTTGACGAGTACCTACGCATGGGTGAATCAATCATCATCCAATGCCTTTTCAAGTTCTGCGTTTATATGGTTGAACTCTTTGGTGATCAATACTTGAGAAGGCCAAATGCTGATGATGTTTAACGCCTTCTTCAATGCATAATGAGAGGCACAACTTCCCTGGAATGGTAGGCAGCCTTGATCGCATGCATTGGGAATGGAAAAATTGTCCAGTTGCTTGTAAAAGTCAATTTACAAGAGGACATGGATCACCAACAATCGTCGTTGAAGCGGTCGCGTCTCAAGATTTGTGGATATGGCATGCATTCTTTGGTGTCGCAGGTTCACGTAATGATCTTAATGTGTTGTATGAATCTCCCATATTCAATAACGTCTTGCAAGGAAATACCCCGGAGATTAATTTCACGGTCAACGACACTCAATATAAGAAGGGGTATTGTCTAATTGATGGAATATATCCAGAATGGGCTACTTTAGTAAATGCTTTTCCTTACCTGAAAGATCCCAAGAGGAGATTGTTTAAGGAAAGACAAGAGGCTACAAGAAAAGATGTTGAATGAACATTTGGGATACTTCAAGCTCGATGGGCAATTGTCAAAGGTCCAACTCGTTATTGGTATAGAAAAAAGTTAAAACATATTATGCAAGCATGTATTATTTTGCACAACGTGATTATGGAAGATGAGACGGATCACGTGACAAATTGGTACAACGATGAAGGTGACGAACCCGCACAACCCGTCCAAGGATAAAATAAAGGATTTCATGATTATCTCCGGATAAATTCCCAACTACGTGACAGTCATGTGTATCACCAACTTCGTGCTGACTTAGTTGAACATATTTGGTCACAATACAATAACAACCCCTGAATTAGTACTTTATTGTTTCGCTTTATGTTTAATTAATATGCTATTTTTAATTATATGCAAGTGTATTTTTTTATGTTGTACTCTTTTATTTTAAATTTATAATAATATTTTACTTTCAAATAATGATAAATATATATGAAAATATTATTATTATTTATTTTAAATAATAATCATTTAAATTGGTAAATGAAATTGAAAATAAAAAATATGTATGCGAGAGAATATATATGTGAGATAATGTGTATGTGGCATGTGAACCTCACAAATAATAGGGATTGAATGTTAAACGAATGTAAGAGAATGAAGATGTTAATGTTAATGTGTATGTGACATGTGGGTCTCATATTTTTTTATGAGGTGGTAGGTGTTATAATGTAAAAGGTGTTAACGATTGCGGATGCCCTAAGAAGAAGGAACATAAATAGAGTGATGAATAGGAGAGCAATAATTATATCTTATTTAGTGATTCTCTTTCAGGGACAAGATTGTTGGTGCAGGTAGCACCTAAGTCAAACCTGGGTTTTGATAATGGCAAAGGGTTCAAGAGTTAAGATAGAAGTCCAGGCGAAGGGCAGCTGGGCAACTAGCGAAGGGCAGCTAGGCAACTAGCGAAGGGTTGCTAGGCGTCGAAACCCTAAGACCAGGCGAAGGATTGCTAGGCACCTAGCGAAGGACTACTAGGCATCGAAGACCTAGCGAAGGGCTATAAGGCACCTGGCGAAGGGCATGCACCTAGCGAAGGGCTGCTAGGCACCTGGCGAAGGGCTGCTGGGCAAAAGTCCAACCGGAGGAGCCAGTTGGCAAAAGGTAAACTCTCCTGAGAGGAGTAGGTGAGGACGCGTTCCCCGTCGAGGGAACAGTAGGCGTCGGTTCGACCTAGGGTTCCATTTGGGAGACCCAAAGTTAGAATCAAGACAACTACGACTGTAAAAACTAACTAATATTCTTGCCTTGTTTGTGTTGGTACTAACCTTGAATGCAGGGACCGAAGGTGTGTGTTTCTGCAGCTCAGAACGCCCCAAAGGAAGAGGGCAGGCAGCTGGGCTAGGCGCCGGGGTGGTCTCGGGCGCCCAAGGTCAAAGCCAAACAGTAGTAAAGCAAGAAGCGCTTCGAATCAACACTAGGATAGGCGCCCGGGAGGTCCCGGGCACCCAAGGTCAAGGCCAAAGATGAGTCGAAGCAAAATCAGCCACGAAGCCAGTGAACCCAGTCAAGCTGGGCGCTTAGGAGGTCCCGGGCGCCCCAGTCAGCTCAGAGCCGATTCGAAGGGGATAAGCGCTGACCAAGCTTCGGATAGAGGTTCTCGGATCCGAAGGCACGTGTCAGGCGCCCCAGACGTCCCAGGCGCCCCAGGAGCACTATAAAAGGGGCTCGACCCCTAAGGCTTCAACATCACTTTTTCCAACGCCTCCAAGCTTTTCATTCAAGCGCTCTGCTCCGGCAAACTCCGTTCTCGACATTCCAGCACCGACGACGACCCTCTGCTCCGAAGTACGATCCACATTAGGTAGTCGGTAACGAAAAGTGTAATTCATTTACTTACTGCACTATTCTTGTATTAAATCTGTAAACCTTTGCGCGAATATAGAATTGCTTGCAGTAAACGGTCAAGGACCGTGGGCCTTGGAGTAGGAGCCGACCGTGACTCCGAACCAAGTAAAAATACTTGTGTTCTTTGTGTGTTTTAATTCCGCTGCGTTTTCTCTTTCTTATCCGAAAAGATTTTCACGATATTCACCCCCGCTCTATCGTGTTTCTCGATCCAACAAGTGGTATCAGAGCGGGGTAGCTCAAATTGGTGCAACCACCAATTTGGGAATTTTTCAGATTTTTACGAATTTTTTTAAATTCTTTTTCGATCGAACTTTTATCATTAATCGAGGTTGGTGCAACACCACTCGATAATTTTTTTTCTCCCCGCACTATTAATCCAAGACCAAGTCTTGGGAAAGTTTTGTTTGTTTTTGTTGCTATTATTTCAGAATCTCTAATGGCCACGCAAGAGGGCTTCAGTACAACCAGACCACCACTCTTCAGTGGGGAGGACTTCTCCTACTGGAAGAGTCGGATGGAAGTCCACCTGAAAACTCAGGTGGACATGTGGATAATCATCCAATATGGTTTGGAAATCCCGAGAAATGCTGAAGGAGTGCCATAATCTTACATCGAATGGGACACCTCACTAAAAAGGAAGATCGAGGCGGATGCTAAAGCGACCCAGACACCTCAATGCGGTCTAACCAAAGAAGAGCTTAACCGGGTGGGACCATTCAACAGTGCAAAAGAACTTTGGGGTAAGTTAATTGAGTTGTACGAAGGAACCTTCGACACCCGAATCGACAAGAGATACCTACTGCTAAACAAACTCTACACTATCAAAATGAACGATGGCGAGTCAGCAGCCCAGCTCCATGCTAGAATCCAAGAGTTGATGAATGGTCTACATACAAACGGTCACAAGGTAGAAAACCGTGACCTGATCAAGTATACCCTTAACGCTTTCCCAAGAAATACTTTGTGGGCATCTATGGTAGATGCATACAAAGTTTCAAGGGATCTGTCTAAAATCAAATTAGATGAGTTATTTTCTGAACTTGAATTACATGAGCAGACTAACTGCACCCTGGCCGAGAAAGACATTGCTTTTGTTGCAGGTAAAACTGGAATGATGACCAAGAAGAAACCTCAACCTGCACCCGAGTTTGACTCAGACTCAGAAGACAGCGAAGGAGATCGACCCAAGCTGGTTCGGCTAGCCCGGGACTATTACAAGGAGCTAAAAAATCAGACCAACAGAAGGAAAGCCAGCCGAAGAAAGGAAGAGCCAGCTGAACCTTCAAATGAAATGACCAAACCAAATGTGACCTGCTACGAATGCAAAAAGAAGGGTCACTACAAGACGGAATGCCCCAATCTGAAGGAGACGAAGAAGACAAGAAGGAAGAAGACCCTTCAAGCAACATTGGACGAGTCTTCATCCGAAGAAGAAGAAGATGCCCCACAATCGAACCTGCTCGCCCTGACTGCTTCAGAAGAAATCGAGACTGAATCAGAATCTGAGTCGGACGACGGAAAACTCACATTTTTAGAGGATGGCAAAATCACTGTAAGTGGGTTTTCTAGAGTTCAATTATCAGAGTTAATTGCTTATCTATCTCTCGACTTGGCGA
The DNA here is from genome assembly GCA_024364735.1 of Boesenbergia rotunda. NCBI lineage: Eukaryota > Viridiplantae > Streptophyta > Magnoliopsida > Zingiberales > Zingiberaceae > Boesenbergia > Boesenbergia rotunda. Next base: position 18,992 of record JAGFNQ010005715.1, read on the forward strand.
AAGCTAAAATCCGAGTCGAATCCCTCCGACAGGAAGTAAAACTCCTGAAAGAGGGAGCTGACTCTAGATCCTTAACTGAGAAGGTTCAAGAAGGAACATCTACTCAAGTTGAAAACCATGAGAAAGAGAACTCCTCCTTGAAAACTCAAGTCAAGGACCTTAGAGCAGCTTTGGAACGATTCACTTCGGGTTCCAAGGGTCTTGACATGATCCTTGGAAAACAGAAGTCCGTTCTAAATTGATCTGGATTAGGGTATCGAACCAAGGCTAGACAAAGGTCATATTATGTTGTACTGAATCAGTCTAGACCCAAAATTCAGGCATGGGTACCCAACTGTGCCTGAACAACGAAGTTGGACCAAATCAGTATTGGATCCCCAAGGACAAGATTCATATCTTACCTAATTATTACCGTGGCTTTAGTCCAGGGGGAGTCAACTTAAAAACCATTTTTTTTTTGTTAAATGAATTTCTTTTTTGTTTTAAATTGCATGATTGCTTGTCTATTTATTTTCTGTAATTTACCATGCTTAGACCTAGGATTGGTTAGACTAAGGACTAAACCAATTAACTGAAATTTGAACAACATAGTATTGGGTGGCGGTGAGATGATAGTACATTAGGGAAGCCTTTTCTAATAAGGTAAAGTATACACTACTTGGTCTCTTTAGACTGGTGAAACTAGCCGAAGCTACCGATCCAAGACCCAAGCTAGTTAGACCAGAATTTCTCAAAAAGTAACCTTGAAAATGAAATTTCACTAAAAGGCTTTGTCAAGGAAAGGGTTAATGATCCAATAAGGCTACGGCGAAAGAAGGCATTGTGCCTCGCCAAGACCTGGAAGCCAAATTTTGAAATTCAAATTCAGTTTACTCTTTGTTAAATTCGAATCTAACATAAATTTTTAGTTAATCTTATATTCAAATATTCTTTGTCAAAATAAATTCAAAACTAATTGCTTTCAAAATTAATTTAACTTTTCAAAATTAATCATGGTCTTTCTAAATACTTCTATTAAAACCTGTCTCACAAAAACTCATAAGGTTAACGTGATTGATAACTCTAGATTGGGTGAGACAGACTAGGTTATGAAAATCAATTTAAGCTATCCTTAATTCTAATTGGATCCAAATCAACAAAACTCTTTATGAGTAGGAACATAAAGATTTGAACCAATGTATGTTGGATAGCGGGTGCTCCAGACACATGACTAGGGATAAATTGAAATTCACCAAACTCAAGTTCAAGAACCTAGGCTCAGTAGCATTTGGCAACAATGCTACACTCAAGGTCATTGGGTTAGGTAACATTGAACTCAAATCTGATTTTGTCATTAAAAAGGTTCTTTTGGTTGAAAACTTTAAGTTTAACTTGCTCAGTATAAGTCAATAGTGTGATACTGGCTATGTAGTTACCTTTACTAACTCTAACTGCCTGATTAGAAACTTGCAAAACTCAGAAATCATGCTTAAGGGCACTAGGAAAAATAATGTTTACACTATTAACCTACCCTTAGTACCTAAATGCATGTTAACTCAGTTAGAAGAATCAAACCTCTGGCATAGGAGATTAGGTCACACTAATCTAAGATTAATTTCAAAAATCACCCAACTTGGCCTAATTGAAGGTATACCTAAAATTAAGAACCATGAAAATGTTGGTGCAATTTGCACTAATAGTTAAACCTGAGTTTTGATGAATGACAAATAGGTTAAAGTTAGACTTGCTTTTGGTTTTGACCTCTTTACTAAGTGTGCAGGGTTGAAAGACTTAGGACCTGACACCAGGCTGAAGTCCAGGGTGGTTGAGTCCTGGCGGGAAGTCCAGGGTGGTTGAGTCCTGGCGAGAAGTCCAGTTGGGTTCACGGGGCCTGACAACTGGCTGAAGCCCAAGTTGGTTGAAACATGGCAAAAAGACCAGGGTGGTTGAGTCCTGGCAGGAAGACCTGGTGGGTTAAGAAGTTGAGTAGAGCTGCACGAGGTAAGTGAGGTAAGTCACTGGAGGAGCGAACCAGTGAGGACGAGTCCTATTTTAGGACTGTAGGCGCGGTCCAACTTAGGCCCATTTTGGTGACCTCGGTTGAGTCCTGGTTAGATCCTTATCCAGGTTTGGACGGGGTCTAATTAACTCTAAATGCATTAACTCTATTTTACAGAATTTATTTAATTAGATTCTAAATGCATTAACTCTATTTTACAGAATTTATTTAATTAGATTTTGTAGTTGAATTTTATAAAATTATTCCTTATCTAAAGCCTTGGTGGAGGATAAATTATCATTTAAATTATTCGTATTTCCTTCTTTTTAGAGAATAAAATTATCCCTGCTAATGCTTAAAATTCTCACGTAAAGCTTAGCTGGAAGAATAAAATCTCCTTTTAAATTATTAATAAAATTGTAAGAGGATAAAACCTCTCGGTTAACTTTTCAATATTCTGTATTTATATTTTATTTAAATTATTTTCTTAATTGAAGCAAAGGATAGAAACATTATTTTTTTTAATTATTTTATCTTGTTGATGGATAAAATTTGAGCTGAGAAGATCATGGATCGAGGCACTATAAATAGAAGCAAGCAAGCCCTCTAACAGATAAGAAAATTTGATTCTGGTTCAAGCTTTGGCGCTCTCTTGCTTCCACGCTCCTCTGCTGCGGTTTGTGCTTTGACTCGACGCTGTCCGACCGCTGCTGGAAGATCGCTCCCAACACCCAAGCTGCTTCAGATAAATCTAAGTGTTGGGTAACGAATTTTTGTTCTGCACTTAAATTATTTAAGGGGGAAGTGTAGGGCTGTTACACTTCCGCCCAATCTTGTATTCGAATCACTCTATCGGTAGTTTGTCGGTAGAGGTTTTTAGTGGATTGCCCATAGGAAAGGTTCAAGGAACCTGGGCCTTCGAGTAGGAGTCGGCGAAGGCTCCGAACGAAGTAAAACTCCTCGTGTAATTTTTTTTTTATTATTTTTCGCTTTCGCATTTCGTTTTAATTTTTCCGCTGCGCACGTTATAAAAAGCATCGTACAATTTTCTATCGACTCTGATTTTATGACGAAGATTTTAAAAGTCACGTGATTCACCCCCCCCTCTCACGTGCATCGGTCCTACAAGTGGTATTAGAGCCAAGTTCGCTCTGTATCGGTGCAACCACCATAAGAGCCGGGGGAAATCCAATTCTTTTTCGTTTGTTTTTGTGTTTTCGCTGCACGATCTAAATTAGGTATTGTTGCCTAAATTTAGATATTTTCTATCGATTTTACTCGAATTTGGGCAACACCATTTCGAGTCGTTTTTTGTTCCTTTCTTCTCCTTTTCCTACCACACTACTAATCCAAGACCTAGTCTTGGAACAAGTGTTTTTGTTGTTGTCTATTTCAGATGGCTCAAGGTGAAGGATATAGTACTACCCGTCCTCCGCTCTTCAATGGGGAAGACTTCCCTTACTGGAAACGAAGAATGGAGGTGTACCTAAAGACTGATATGGATCAATGGTTCGCGGTGCAATCTGGCTACGAACCACCAATGGACGAGGGAAACAATGCACTACTGAAGCATGACAGATGGAACCTAGAAATGAAGAAAAGGGCTCATACTGAGTTCAAAGCACAGAACACACTCCAATGCGGACTAACCAAAGAGGAATTGAACCGTATCGGCCCAACTGAATCTGCCAAAGAACTTTGGGACAAACTGATTGAACTGCATGAAGGCACCTCAGATGCGAAGGTAACAAAAAGAGATTTGTTATTGAATAAATTATTTAACATAAAAATGCAGGAAGGTGAGTCTGCAAGCCAACTCCATGCCCGGATCAAGGACATACTAAATGGACTCCACCTCATTGGGCACAAACAAGAAAATAGAGATATTATAAGGTATGCACTAAATGCCTTTCCTAGAAACTCTTTATGGGCATCCATCATAGATGCTTATAAAATTTCTAGGAATCTTTCCAAAATAAATTTAGATGAACTATTCTGTGAATTAGAACTGCACGAACAAACTAACGCCAAGGCCGAGAAAGGATTTGCTTTGTTTGCAGGTTCTTCAAAAGAAGTCAAGTCGAAGAAGAAAATTCAAGAATCAGAAGAAGAGTCAGACTCAGACTCAGATGACGAGGAACAAATGGTTAACTTAGTAAGAAAAGTCCTCGCCAAAAAGAAAAGCAAATTCTCGAAAAGAGATTTCCAAAAGATAATGAAGCCAACCAGTTATGGAGACAAAAGCAAAATAACCTGCTTCGGTTGCAACAGAAAAGGACACTTCAAACATGAATGTCCCTATAAAACGGAGGACCAATCAAAGAAAAGCAAGAAGAAGAAGGCTCTTCAAGCCACCTGGGACGAGAGTTCGGATGACTCTGACTATGAACTACCAAAGAAGACATGCTACCTCGCGCTAATGGCAACTGGACCCGGGTCAGACTCGGAGCACGACGAAGATTCTGAATACGAGTCGAGTCAAGAGATCGGACTCTTTTCGGACGACTCGACTAAGGTATATTTAGATTCAGTTAATGAAAATTTTTTTAAGATTATTTCCATTTTAAATAAAAAATTACTTGCATCTGAATCTAGAATGACCAGCTCCTTAAGGAAAATCAAGACCTTAAGGAGCAATTAATTAATACCAGAACATTAACTGAACAAACTCAAAATCAAAAGACAATTGAGCTTGAAACTGAAAACTCCACTCTAAAGGGCGAAGTCTTAAAACTTAAGGATCTACTAGCAACTTTCACAACCCGATCCAAGAACCTTGACCTCATTCTTGGATCACAAAAGGGCATGTACAATAAATTTGGGATAGGATATAAATCAGGATCAGCCCAAAGATCCTTTATCTCCTTTATCCACCCACGCAAAAATCAACGAAAAGCGTGGGTTCCGAAAGCTTACCTAACAAAGCAAGTAGGTCAGAATCAACTTTATGTCCCAAAAAGGGACATCCACTACATTGACCCTAGACACCCAGTCTACAAGTTAGGGGGAAGCTCCAAATTAGTTGGCACCTCAAAGTCATCCTTTACCCGTCTGGGTACCTAGGACTAGTTTCAAAAGTTAGTCTGACACTTGACCTACTCAGTACCAGGGTAGGGCGAGCTAATAGTACGTTAGGGAAGCTGATCTAAGGAGTCAGGTAGGGGAAGGCGTCCTCTATTTGGTCTTCTTAGCCCAGTGGAACTAGCCGAAGCTACCTCGCCACATCCTAGACTAGTTAGACCAAGGAGTTTCAATAGGTAGGTTAAAAGTACAACTTCCTTAAGCGGTTTTGCCTAGAAAGTGGTTGTTGATCCAATAAGGCTTCGGCCAAAGAAGACCTCTGCGCCTCACCACGGCCTGGAAACCAATTATGGAAGTATACTTTTAAACTACTTCTTGTCAAACCTGAATCTAACAAAAGGTCAGATTAACTTTTATAAATCAAACTCAAACTTATCTCACACAAATCATAGGATCCCTTTGATTGACAACTTAGATCAAGTGAGATGAATAAGGACAACTAAAATCAAATTCAAAATTCAAATTAACAAAATCAAATTTCAAAATTCAAATTAACAAAATCAAATTTCAAAATTCAAATTAACAAAATCAAATTTCAAAATTCAAATTAACAAATTCAAAATTCAAAATTCAAATTAACAAAATCAAAGTTCAAAATTCAAACTAACAAAATCAAAGTTCAAAATTCAAATTAACAAATTCAAAATTCAAAATTCAAATTAACGAATTCAAAATAACAAAATCAAAATTAATAAAATTCAAATTAATTCAAAATTCAAATTCAAAAATTAATAAAATTCAAAATTCAAATTCAAAAATTAATAAAATTCAAATTCAAAATTCAAAATTCAAAATTAATAAAATTCAAATTCAAAAATTCATAAAATTCAAATTCAAAATTCAAATTCAAAAATTCATAAAATTCAAATTCAAAATTTAAATTCAAAAATTAATAAAATTCAAAATTCAAATTCAAAAATTCATAAAATTCAAATTCTTTAGGATGTTTAAAATTTTCTTAAATTTTAAAAAAAAAATTCAAAAACTTAACTTAAGTTCTAAATCTTTTACTTAACTGTAGGTAAATAAATGGATTATTGATAGTGGGTGCTCCAGACACATGACTGGGGATCCCACCAAATTTACAGAACTCAAGTACAAAAGACTAGGGACCGTTGCTTTTGGAAATAACGGTAAACTTAAGGTAATTGGCCTAGGTAATATTGAACTTGAGTCTGATTTTATAATTACAAATGTATTACTTGTTGAAAATTTTCACTTCAATTTACTGAGTATTAGCCAATTGTGTGACACTGGTTATAAGGTTAGGTTCCTATCCAATGAATGTCTGATCAAACACAATGACAACCCAAACATCACACTTAGAGGACTTAGGCACAATAACATTTATGAAATTAAGTTAACCTGTCCCTTAGAAAATTATCTTTTAACCCATAAGGATGAGACTTGGCTCTGGCATAGGAGACTTTCACACACTCACTTCAGAAAACTACCTAAACTAAAAGGATTAGTTAGAGGCCTAACAAAGTTATCTAACCTTGAGTCAACCTTATGTAACGCATGTCAACAAGGAAAACAAACTAGGTCAACCCACAAACCAACTAGTCAAACTCAAACTAAGTCAATTCTTGAATTAATTCACCTAGACCTATTTGACTCACATGGGGTAAAATTAATTAGTGGAAACCTTTACTGTTTAGTAATCATAGATGACTATTCAAGATTTACCTGGGTAAAATTTTTAAAAAATAAAGATGAAACTTTTGATATGTTTACTCAATTTTGTAAATTAGTAGAAAATGAAAAAGGGATTAAAATTAAAAGACTTAGGAGCGATAACGGCGGGGAATTCAAAAATCAAAAATTTAACCAATTCTGCTTAGAAAATGGCTACCATCACGAATTCTCTTGTCCTAAAACACCTCAACAAAATGGAATAGTAGAAAGGAAAAATAGAACACTACAAGAAGCAACCAGAACAATGCTAAATGAACACAATCTACCTAAATATTTTTGGGCTGAGGCTGTTAGTACAGCCTGTTATGTACAAAATAGAATAACTATAAATAAAAATCTAGGAAAAACAACTTTTGAAATCTATTATGAAAAACAACATAATATTAAGTATTTTAAAGTATTTGGATGTAAAGTGTATATATTAAACACTAGAGAACACTTAGAAAAATTTACCTCTAAGGTTGAGGAAGGTATCTTTGTAGGTTATTCCCTTACCAGTAGAGCTTATAGAGTTTATAATAAAACTACCCTAAGAATTGAAGAAACTACAAATGTAAAATTTGATGAAAAGTCTATCCCAAATAACCTTGATCAAACCACCTACCAACCAATTGATTTTGTTAGGTCTAGTACTGACCCAAATGAAAGCCAATTTGAGGACCGAGACCATGATCTGACTGAACCTGCACCTGAATCTGAACCTAACCAACCCAGAACTATTCGAGTTAGCTCAGCCCACCCAACTGATCAGATCATAGGCGATCCAGAGCTAAGGGTTCAGACCAGATCAGCCTTTAGGAACCTTAGTCAAATTGCCTTGATTTCAAAAATTGAACCCAAGTCTATAGAAGAGTCCTTACTTGACCCTGATTGGATCATAGCCATGCAGGAAGAGTTAGCCCAATTTGAACGTAGTCAAGTCTGGGACTTAGTACCCTTACCTAAAGGCAAGAAATTTATTGAAACTAAATGGGTCTTTAGGAATAAACTTAACGAACAAGGAGAAACAGTCAGGAATAAGGCTAGGTTAGTAGCCAAGGGGTTTAGCCAAGTAGAAGGACTTGATTATGATGAAACCTATGCCCCTGTAGCTAGACTTGAGTCCATTAGGATGCTTTTAAGTTATGCAGCCCATAAGGGATTCAAGTTGTATCAAATGGATATTAGGTCAGCCTTCCTAAATGGCCTGATTAAGGAAGAAATCTATATAGGCCAACCCCCAGGTTTTGAAAGCCTAGAATATCCTGACTATGTCTTTAAACTTAAGAAAGCCTTATATGGACTTAAGCAAGCCCCTAGGGCCTGGTATGAAAGATTGTCTAACTACTTAGTATCTAAAGGCTTTAACCAAGGCAAAATTGACCCAACACTATTTGTTAAAACTCTAAAAACTGATATTTTTATAGCTCAAGTATATGTAGATGATATAGTATTTGGCTCAACTAACTCAAATTTTTTACAAGATTTTATAACGGTAATGGAAAATGAATTTGAAATGAGTTTAGTAGGTCAATTAACTTTCTTTTTAGGGTTACAAATAAAACAGACTAGTGAGGGTACTTTTGTCTATCAACAAAAATACACTAAAGAATTACTTAGAAAATTTGGAATGGATAGTGCTAAAGAAATTAAGTCACCTATGGCTACCAATCAAACTATAGATAGTTAGCTAGTAACTACGGTTAGACATTCAAAATGGGCTAAACTTTCTTACTTGGTTCAGGAGGAGCTTGAGCTTATATTTTGTATTCTAACTCTCAAAAATGTTTAGTGAAAAATGTTTTAGAAAATATCTTCTTTAATTGAACAAGGATTAAAAAAAATTATCTTGAAAGTTTTTTCTCAAATTAATCCTGAAAATATTCTAAATGATCCTTTGAAAAGAAACTTTTAGAAAATCTTCTCTTTTTCATTAATTTGCCTTGAGATATTCTTTATTTTGGAAAAGATTAAGATTTTGAAGGTAGCCTTTTTAATTTTTGAAAATGGTGTTCGAAAAGTCATTTCTAAATTTACACCTAGTCATTTATTTTAACATTTTTGCTCTCAGATTGTTTGTGTTAAATTAAGAATTTGACTTACCCCTCTGAATCAGTTCAGAAACTTAGTATGCTTGTTAAGCATTTTCTCTTCCCCAAATACTTAAAGTATTTTTTACTTGGCTGGCATATTACTTGATTGCTTGTTTTATTTCTGATGCTTGCGCACTTATTATTTCTTTATTTTGATGAATGCCAAAGGGGGAGGGTTTAAGGGGTGAGTTAGAAAATTAAAAATTTCTGATCTTAGAGCATGTCATTTGCATATTATTCTTGGACACATTGCTTTATCTGGTATTTTCTAACTTTAACCCAGGTTGTCATTGCATCAAAAAGGGGGAGATTGTTGGTGTAATTTGCACTAATAGTTAAACCTGAGTTTTGATGAATGACAAATAGGTTAAAGTTAGACTTGCTTTTGGTTTTGACCTCTTTACTAAGTGTGCAGGGTTGAAAGACTTAGGACCTGACACCAGGCTGAAGTCCAGGGTGGTTGAGTCCTGGCGGGAAGTCCAGGGTGGTTGAGTCCTGGTGAGAAGTCCAGTTGGGTTCACGGGGCCTAAAAACTGGCTGAAGCCCAAGTTGGTTGAAACTTGGCAAAAAGACCAGGGTGGTTGAGTCCTGGCAGGAAGACCTGGTGGGTTAAGAAGTTGAGTAGAGCTGCACGAGGTAAGTGAGGTAAGTCACTGGAGGAGCGAACCAGTGAGGACGGGTCCTATTTTAGGACTGTAGGCGCGGTCCAACTTAGGCCCATTTTGGTGATCTCGGTTGAGTCCTGGTTAGATCCTTATCCAGGTTTGGACGGGGTCTAATTAACTCTAAATGCATTAACTCTATTTTACAGAATTTATTTAATTAGATTCTAAATGCACTAACTCTATTTTACAGAATTTATTTAATTAGATTTTGTAGTTGAATTTTATAAAATTATTCCTTATCTAAAGCCTTGGTGGAGGATAAATTATCATTTAAATTATTCGTATTTTCTTCTTTTTAGAGAATAAAATTATCCTTGCTAATGCTTAAAATTCTCACGTAAAGCTTAGCTGGAAGAATAAAATCTCCTTTTAAATTATTAATAAAATTGTAAGAGGATAAAACCTCTCGGTTAACTTTTCAATATTCTGTATTTATATTTTATATAAATTATTTTCTTAATTGAAGCAAAGGATAGAAACATTATCTTTTTTTTAATTATTTTATCTTGTTGATGGATAAAATTTGAGCTGAGAAGATCATGCATCGAGGCACTATAAATAGAAGCAAGCAAGCCCTCTAACAGATAAGAAAATTTGATTCTGGTTCAAGCTTTGGCGCTCTCTTGCTTCCACGCTCCTCTGCTGCGGTTTGTGCTTTGACTCGACGTTGTCCGACCGCTGCTGGAAGATCACTCCCAACACCCACGCTGCTTTTGATAAATCTAAGTGTTGGGTAATGAATTTTTGTTCTGCACTTAAATTATTTAAGGGGGAAGTGTAGGGCTGTTACACTTCCGCCCAATCTTGTATTCGAATCACTCTATCGGTAGTTTGTCGGTAGAGGTTTTTAGTGGATTGCCCACAGGAAAGGTTCAAGGAACCTGGGCCTTCGAGTAGGAGTCGGCGAAGGCTCCGAACGAAGTAAAACTCCTCGTGTAATTTTTTTTATTATTTTTCGCTTTCGCATTTCGTTTTAATTTTTCCGCTGCGCACGTTATAAAAAGCATCGTACAATTTTCTATCGACTCTGATTTTATAACGAAGATTTTAAAAGTCACGTGATTCACCCCCCCCCCTCTCACGTGCATCGGTCCTACAGAAAACATAATATGTGAATCATGCAACCAAGGTAAACAAACTAGGTCTAATCACAAACAAATTCTATTAGATCTAACTCAAACCACACTTGAGCTCCTGCACCTTGACCTATTTGATTCACATGGAGCCAAGTCACTAAGCGGAAATCGGTACTGCTTAGTAATTGTTGATGATTACTCTAAGTTTACTTGGGTTAGGTTCCTAAAGACCAAAGATGAAACCCAAAACCTATTTAGTGATTTTTGTAAGTTAATTGAAAATTAAAATGATACCAAAATCAAAAGACTTAGGAGTGATCACGGGGGAGAGTTTGAAAATCAACGATTCAAGGAGTTTTGTAAGATAAACGGGTATATATAGGAATTTTCGTGTCCTAGAACCCCCCAGCAAAATGGGATAGTAGAACGGAAAAATAGAACCCTACAGGAAGCCGCTATGGCTATGCTCAATGAATTCAACCTAGCTAACCAATTTTGGGCAGAAGCAATTAGTACGGCTTGCTATATCCAAAATAGGGTTCTAATTAACAAACGACATAATAAAATACCCTATGAATTATACTACCATAGACTTCCAAACCTACATTACCTAAGGGCCTTCGGGTGCAATGTTCATATTCTAAACACCAAGGACCATCTAGGTAAATTCCAATCTAAGTCAACCGCCAGGGGTCTTCTTAGGATATTCAACAATAAGTAGGGCCTATAGGGTTTACAACAAAAAGACTAACAAAATTGAAGAAACAACAAATCTAATATTTGATGAGGAAATTAATTCAAAATCTGATAATTCATGTGACGACCCCTCTTAACTTCTCTCCCTTAAAGCGGACGTCACTTTTACTTAACCTTAACTTTACCTTATTCGTAGCCTTAGGTTACAACTACTTAACTTCCCTTAACTTGCTCTAATTTTTTTTTCTTTTAAAAAAAACTTTCATTTTATTTGCTTTGCAAGGATTTGACCCCTAGACCTCTTAGTTGTAAAACTAAAGCACTAACCATCTGCCCTACAACACTTTTTTTCAATGGTACCAGTCGACTGATAGATAGTCAGTCGACTGGTGCATCGAACAGAAGGTTCTGTTCGATATCGTAGTCGACTGGTTCTGAAACAGTCGACTGGCACACCTGAAAAACATGCATTTCAGATCTGAAGACCATTTCCAAAGATCCACAAATCATATACTTTCAAGACATACAATGAAACAACTCCAAATCTAAACTCCATACTAGTTTTATAAGCATCTTAACAACTCAAAACGAATCCAATAACTTGAAATTAGGATTTCTACGAAATTTAACAAACTTATACACATGCAATCTCTACTAACTTTGTACCCAACTTTGACTCCATGTAAAGTTTAAATAAGGTGATCACATCCTACCAATCCAAAATATCAACCATGAGTTTCTATAAATCAAAATGCCTCTAAGACTTATCCCAATGATCTCTTCCACGGCTCCGCCGCCACTGAACATCAATGCAAGTCCCGTTCGCCTCCATAGCTTATGCTTTTTCTTTACCTTTATCTGCAATAGAAGGAAATGCAACTAATAAGCGAATTGCTTAGTAAGTAAATCCTAACTCACAAATCCATACGATAAATGATAAACATGCTCTTTTCAAAGAATGCTTACTTCAAAATACATGCACTTGAAAATATTTGCACATGGGAACTTTCATACACTTATCATGCTCAATCATGGTTGAAAACATTTACTAGCATCAAAACACTTGCAAACTTAACATGCTCATGATTTCTTTTGAAACTTACTAATGATACATTTCCATACTTTAAAACACTAACTTCTTTGCTCTTTCTCTTTAACATGCTTATAACATAACCATGTCAACATACATAACCAAAAACATGCACTCAAGGAAATTGAAACACTTACATATACTCATATACTTCAAAATAATAATCAACTTTCTCAGGCCTTGACACTGTACCTGGTATCAATGTACCAATGCGCGCATCCCTAATAGGTTTCGGGGTAGCTAGCCACCGCACCCTATTAGAGCTTCCTTCTAACTTTCTGTGGGCCTCTCATTTGCCCGGTACATGTCACTTTACAAAAGTAAAATACTTTCTTACTCAATATGCTTATACTTATCAAGCTATCTTTCTTTTTGCATAAATTTTGCACTACAAACTTTACCTTTCTTACTTAGAACTTTCATCGAGCACCTTGCGTGCCCTTAACCCAAAACTCATTTTTGGGACTTTTCAAGAACTTGGTCTTATCATACTTAGATCACACATACAAACCTACTCAAATTCAAGTTCTATGATAAGAACATATATTCTTTAGAAACTTGAATCACACAATAAGACAATATTCTCAAAGTATGCACTTAGATCACAAAATTATGGTTCAACAACGAGAATCTAGATACGAAACTACTTCTATTGCAGGTGAGTGATTTACTTACCCTTTCCTTGAAGAAAACTCACTAAGTATCTCGAAAATCCTAGCATAGGGCTCCTCTTCTCTTCCCTTGCGAGAAAACTTCACTCCTTGGCCCTAGGGAAGGAGCCCTAGGTTCTCTACTTCAAGAGGAAGAAGAAGGAGGAAGAAAACTCCCCCTTTTTCCCTGTTTTCGCAGCCTCCTCACCTCTGCTCGCGCGGCCTCCCGAAACCCTAAAAGGGGTCTTAACACAACTTAAGTGGAAGTTTAAATACCTCTTCATGAAAAAGCCTAACATACCTATAACATTATTTCGATCCTTTCTTTTTTGTGCTTGATACCCTTGCCCTTCTGGTTATCCGGATGCCCTTAAGGGCTTGCTTTGCCCTGTGGTCGCGGGATCAAACCTCCGCTCGACCCTTTTTTTTTCTTTTTATTTTAATTCAAAAAAATGCTAGAAAATTTAGAAAAATTCCTATTAATTCATGAAAATTATTGGGTGTTACAATTCAGATCTAAATCCATCAAATAGTAAACATGAAGATAATGAACAAATTGTTGAACTAATTGAACCCCTAAATGAACTAACTATTCAACCAAATATTGAGTCAATTGAACCAATAATTGAACCAATAATTGAACCAACCCATGTAGTTGAACCAAATACTGAACCGAACCGACCAGCCGGACCTGAGCCTGAACCAAGTTCTAGAAAAACTAAGAAACCCAGACTCAGTCACCCAACTGATCAAATTGTGGGTGATCCAACCTTAGGAGTCAAAACTAGGTCCTCCTATAGAAACCTTAGTCAGATTGCACTGATTTCAAAAATTAAACCTAAGACTATAGAGGAAGCCTTACCTGATCCTGATTGGATCATAGCGATGCAAGATGAGTTAGCCCAATTTGAAAGGAACCAAGACTGGGAACTAGTACCTAAACCTGAGGGCAAATCCATTATTGACACTAAGTGGATTTTTAGGAATAAGCTGAATGATCAAGGAGAAATAGTTAGAAATAAAGCCGCTTAGTAGCCGAAGGGTTCAGTCAAGTCGAAGGGTTAGACTATGACGAAACCTATGCCCCAGTAGCCAGACTTGAGTCCATTAGGATGTTGTTAGCCTTTGCATCCCATAAAAGATTTAAACTCTACCAAATGGATGTGAAGTCATCTTTTCTAAATGGATTTATTAAGGAAGAAGTCTATGTACGACAGCCCCCCGATTTTGAGGACTTAGAAAAACCTGACCATGTTTACAGACTCAATAAGGCACTATATTGACTAAAACAAGCACCTAGGGCCTGGTATGAACGTCTATCAACCTACCTCATTTCTAAGGAATTTAACCAGGGACAAATTGACTCAACCCTATTTATTAAGACCTTAGAAAAAGAAATCTTTATTGCCCAAATTTACGTTGATGATATAATTTTTGGATCCACCAACTCAAAATTCTTAAAAGAATTTGTTAAAATAATGGAAAATGAATTCGAAATGAGTTGGTGAGCTCAACTTCTTTCTAGGGTTACAAATTAAGCAAACTAGGGATGGAAATTATGTCCATCAATCCAAATATGCTAAGGAGTTAATAAAGAAATTCAAAATGGACAACTCCAAAAGAATAAGTACTCCTATGGCCACAAATGTAAAAATAGATAGTGACCCTGATGGTAAATCTGTAGACCTTAAATTATATAGGAGTATGATTGGAAGTCTACTGTACCTTACAGCCAGCAGACCTGATATCATTTTTGCTATAGGAATGTGTGCTAGATACCAAACCTGTGCTAAGGAAACGCACTTAGCAGCCCTAAAAAGAATACTAAGATACATTAAGGGCACCCTAAATGTAGGGATTTGGTATCCTAGGACCTCAACTTTTGACTTGTCAGGATACTTGGATTCTGATTATGCTGGGTGTAAACTAGATAGAAAAAGTACAAGTGGAAGCTACCAACATTTAGGAAATAGTCTAGTAAGTTGGTGTAGCAGAAAGCAACACTGTGTAGCTCTATCCACAACTGAAGCTGAGTATGTTGCTTTAGGAGAATGTGTAGAACAACTCTTATGGATGATGCACACTCTTAAAGACTTCCAGCTTAACTACACCCAAACTCAGGTCTACATTGATAATATAAGTTTAATTAATCTAACTAGAACCCAATCCAACACTCTAGAACTAAACACATAGAAGTCAAACACCACTTCGTAAGAGATCATGTAGCTAGGGGTGAGATAGTCCTTAAGCATGTAGACTCAAAATCTAACCTAGCTGACATATTCACCAAACCCCTACTTGAGTCTGAGTTCAGCTCACTAAGAAGGCAGTTAGGGTTATGCTTGGTAGAATAGGACTGCTCTAAGTTTTTTTTAAAAAAAACTATCTTATTTTCTGCAAAATCTATTTTTTTATTTAAAATAATTTTTTCAACTTAGTTTTTTTATAAAATTACCCCATTCAAAACTAGGGCTTTTTCGCAAATGGATTTAGCCTAGGCCCTAACCCTAGAACTGCATGCACCTATAGATCTAGAAGTCAGCATCTCACAAGCACCTTAGGGTACTTTTGATTGATCACTTAGAATGGGTTGAGATGCTTAGGTCTTTGCCTTGATTAAAGATGCTTAAGTCTGTGCATCTGCAGTAATTGGGGCACTAAATACCAATCAACAGTAATCAAGTTAAGTGTCAAGCTTAGAAAATCTAACTTGATCAGAACACTTAACTTGACTAACCCTAGCGAAAGCTATTGTTTATAACAGTTAGTAAGTAGTTAATTGGGTTAGACAGGACCTGAAAGTAGAAATTCAAATTAATTTGGTCCAGTTTAAATTTAGAATTGGTTCAGTACAACATTTTTACCTTGATTACTCAATTTCAATGCTATTTTTTTTTGCTATATTTTTTTTGATATATGGCAAAGGGGGAGAGATTGGAAAGGAGAGAAATTTTCAAAACTATTAAATTTTTTTTCTCTGAAATAAAATCTTTTTTCAAAAACTTTTATCTCCTGATTTTCAAAAAGTAAAGCTCTTTAACTACTTTCAAAAATTATTCTAAGCACTTATCCTGGAAAATTTTCTGAAATTTTTCTAAGTTATAAATTTAGTGTTTGAAAAATTTTCTATGTACTTAAACTGCCCTCTTAAACTGTCAGAAAAATTTTCTAAGTACTTACACTCTCTAGCTTTCAAGATTTATTCCAAGTACTTATTCCAAATCTTTGGTTGGTTGAAAATTTTCTAAAGGTAAAATTCAAATTCCCCTGAAAATTTTCCGACTCAAAATATTTTGAAAATGCTTTTCTAACTTAAAAATATTTTCTTGAAAATTTTCTAAGTGTTGAAAACTTGAAAAACACTTCACGTTAAGACTTAGAATTTTTTTCAAAAATCCCACGGACTTTTGAAAAACTTAGGGGGAGATTTCTTCCAGGGGGAGGAAATAAAATATAAGTTACTTACTTACCTGCTTTTTGGTTAACTTAACTTTTTGAACCGGGTTGCCATAAATCAAAAAGGGGGAGATTGTTGGTGCAGGCAGCACCTAAGTCAAACCTGGGTTTTGATAATGGCAAAGTGTTCAAGAGTTATGATGTTATTTTGGTCTAATATGTTCACTGAGTGTGAAGAAAGAAGTCCTGGCGAAGGGCAGCTGGGCAACTAGCGAAGGGCTGCTATGTGTCGAAACCCTAAGACCTGGCGAAGGACTGCTAGGCACCTAGCGAAGGACTGCTAGGCATCGAAGGCCTGGCGAAGGGCTGCTAGGCACCTGGCGAAGGGCTGCTGGGAAAAAGTCCAACCGGAGGAGCCGGTTGGCAAAAGGTAAACTCTTCTGAGAGGAGTAGGTGAGGACGCGTTCCCCGTCGAGGGAACAGTAGGCGTCGGTTTGACCTAGGGTTCCATTTGGGAGACCCAAAGTCAGAATCAAGACAGCTACGACTGTAAAAACTAAATAATATTCTTGCCTTGTTTGTGTTGGTACTAACCTTGAATGCAGGGACCGAAGGAGTGTGTTTCTGTAGCTCAGAACACCCCAAAGGAAGAGGGCAGGCAGCTGGGCTAGGCGCTCGGGAGGTCCCAGGCGCCCAAGTTCAATGCCAAATAGCAGTAAAGCAAGAAGCGCTTCAAATCAACACTAGTCTAGGCGCCCGGGAGGTCCCGGGCGCCCAAGGTCAAGGCCAAAGATGAGTCGAAGCAAAATCAGCCACGAAGCTAGCGGACCTAGTCAAGCTGGGCGCACGGGAGGTCTCGGGCGCCCTAGTCAGCTCCAGAGCCGATTCGAAGGCGATAAGCGCTGACCAAGCTTCGATAGAGATTTTCGGATCCGAAGGCACGTGTCAGGCGCCCCCGACGTCCTAGGCGCCCCCAGGAGCACTATAAAAGGGGCTCGACCCCTAAGGCTTCAACATCACTTTTTCCAACGCCTCCAAGCTTTTCGTTCAAGCGCTCTGCTCTGGCAAACTCCGTTCTCAACATTCCAGCACCGACGATGACCCTCTGCTCCGAAGTATGATCCACATCAGGGCGTCGGTAACGAAAAGCATAATTCATTTACTTACTACACTATTCTTGTATTAAATCTGTAAACCTTTGCGCGAATAAAGAATTGCCCGCAGTAAACGGTCAAGGACCATGGGCCTTGGAGTAGGAGCCGACCGCGACTTCGAACCAAGTAAAAATACTTGTGTTCTTTGTGTGTCTTAATTCCACTGCGTTTTCTATTTCTTATCCGAAAATATTTTCACGATATTCACCCCCCATCTATCGTGTTTCTCGATCCATCAAAGATCACATGTTCTTTTACACATATGTTTCTGATGCTTTTACATTTCATGGCAAAAAAGGTGATTCATTCGCACCCAGCGCCCTCACCAACCCGTCTCAGGGCCAACACGGAGGAGGTAAATCATGGGGGCTACTAGCCCAGATGTCGTGGATGCTTTTACATTTGGGCTATTATGTCAACAAATGATTGCTTAAGGATGGTTTTTAAAGCAACAAGTAAGTATTTCGATCTTGATTGGTTCATGTAAACATTCAAATTCTTATTATTATCATCAAAAAAAAAAGATAAATATTTATACTAAAAATTGATTAACAAGGTTTTTTCAACCTTGGACGACCGGCCTGACCCCATGAAAATTTCCCACTGACCGTCAGGGTAAATCGAAAAGTGTCGGGACCAGTGCCGTCGATAGAGGGGGGGGGGTGAATATCGACTCGTTAAAAATCCTTCAAAAAGTGTGTCATAAACTTTTGATCGTTCATTATATTCAGAATTAGTAGCACAGCGGAAAAATAGACAGAACAAAAAATTTAATCGACAGAGTGCACACGGGAATTTACTTGGTTCCTAACCCCCAGGGTCAGTACGTCCAAGGCCAAAGCACGGGAAATACCCATCCACTAATGGTCTCCTTTCCGGACATTTCAGAGGCAGAGAAACCCGTCTTACAGTGCACGATTTACAATAAAAAATATTAAGGAAATGAAATGTGGAAAGTAAATCAAACCAAACAAAGAATCGACGATCCCGACCGATCTGGAACTCCGAAGTGCCGCACACTTCCTCTTGGAGCCTCCTTGTCCGTAGAGCTTCGTCTCTAGCACTTTTCTTTAGCTCAGAATGCTTAGAATGATCTCAGAATTGGTGTCCTGAGTTGAGGGATCGAACCCCTTTATATAGCATCTTCATGAGCACCCTAGAGCCTTTGGGGTGCCCTATAGGCAGTCAAAACTTCATCCAAATCGTGAACTTCGTGAGCTGATAAAACCTACCTTATTGGGCGCCTGTGTTGAAGGGGGCGCTTGTATCAATGGGAGCGCCCAAGAAACTGTGTTTCAGCCTCTTTGGTGTCTGATTGCCTGCCTTGCCTCCACTTCTAAGTACCTGCAAAATACACAAACACAAGACAAACAAATATATATCCTTAGCCTTAAAGATTTGGTTCTGACTTCGGATTTTCCGCGGAACTCTAGGTCGAACCGACGCCTATGCTCCCTTCTCGGGGAACGCGCCTTTCACCTACTCCTCTCAGGAGAAGTTTTGCCAACCGACCCATCCGGTTGGACTTTTGCCCAGCTTCACTCACCAGGACTTTTGCCCGATCTTACGACCAGGACTTCGTGTCCAGTCCACAACCAGGACTTATTGCCCAGCTTCTCTCACCAGGCCTTTTGCCCAGCTTCACTCACCAGGACTTGGTGCCCAGTCCACGACCAAGACTTATTGCCCAACCCTATGTCAGAACTTCGGTGCCCAGCCCTCGGCCAGGACTTATTACCCAATTCCTCGAACCAGGACTTCGTGCCCAACCCTCAGTCAGGTCTTCGATGCCCAGCCCGCGGGCAGGACTTAGTGCCCAATTCTTCGAACCAGGACTTATTGCCTAGGTTAACTATAACTTTCCTTCACTTTGGTACTCCTTTCTTGACTAACCCTTCCTTTTTCTAATGTATCACTAACTTAAGCATAATGTTAATCATTGAAACACTCGAGGAGGACATCACTAATGCTTCTTACACCAACAGTCTCCCCCTTTTTGATGTTTGACAATATCTTAAGTTAGATTGGATTAAAGGGCTGAGTTATAATCCTTGGGATAAAATGGAAAAAATTTGATCCTTTGAAAAAACATTTTGATCCTTGGAAAAAAATTTTGAATTGTTAGAAATTAGAAATATATAAAATAGAAATTAAAATAAAATTTATATGAGTAAATTAAGATAGATTAGATATCATCAAAAAAATTATTAAAAATTGATTAGATTTAATCAAAATATATTCTTCTTTCGCCTAAACAAAGATAAGAAGTTCTTGATAAATTGACACTTCTGATTCAAATCAAATAATTCAGCAAATTCCACATTAATAGGAGTACATTTATGATTCTGCTGCATGAATATGATATTTTCTCGGCATTTCTGATAATATCAAGCATTATTCCTATCTTGGCATTTGTAATTTCCGGATTTCATTACAGGCCCAAAGTGGGTCTGAAATGAAATATTTTAGGCCCTCTTTGTGAGTGAAAATATAAAATATAGAGAGAAAAATAAAAAAAATATAAAAGAGATAAAAAAATAAAGATATAAATATATAAAGAGAGAAAGATAAAGAAAATATATAAAAAGATAAAAAAATAAAGATATAAATATAAAATATAGAAATATATAAAAAAATAAAAACAAAAAAATATAAAATATAAATAAATAAATAGAGTTTATATATTAAAATATAAGAAATAAATATAATAGGAATTAAAATAAAATATAATTGTGAAAAAAATTAAGATAGATAATAAGATATAAAGATAAAAAAATAATCATACAAATATGAGAGATAAAAAAAAGACAGTCTAAATATTCTACAACCGCTACATGATGCATTGTTCCGTGCCAAATGGCACGACACGAGAAGATCATTGTTGGTGGTTAGAACTAAGTTTTGATACAATAATTACCTTCTTCTAGCTCAACCCTACCTAGTGATGTCAAGTATTGAGAAATCCAAATATCCTAGGTCCATCAGTGGATTTTGGTGAAAACTCGCTGATGGACCTAGAAAAGTCCGATTGCAACAATTTCAAATATTATGAGTTTATGGTATTGCAAAAACTCGAATTGTGGTATCCAATGTATATTTCGGGGCCTTCCAGATGTTCTTCAATAGTACGATACGTTTAAGCTTGAAAAAAAAAATATTTTTAGATGTTCTTAAGTAGTTATAATGTATTTTATATTTTGAAAAAAAATCATATATCATATAATTCATTTATAATATATTCATTTATTTTTTATCTTTGTATCTCTTTATATATTTCCTTTATCTTTTATTTTTATATGAATACATTATAAATAAAATATATTATATAATTTTTTAAAATAAAAAAATATTAGAACTATAAATATATAATGTATACACAATAATTACATATGAATTATACACAATCATATATAAAATATATAAAATAGAGATATACAATTCATTTGTAATTATTATGTATTCATTGTATATTTGTAGTTATAATCTAGTTTATATTTTAGAAAAAAATATATATAATATAATTCATTTATAATGTATTCATTTATATTTTTATCTTCTTTATCTCTTTAAATATTTCCTTTATCTTTTATCTCTATTGGATTCAATTATATATGTATCATTTGCAATCCCGGAATGCAACATTAGATGATCTAATTTTTCTCGATCAATAATTTTATTATTTCATTAAACTAGAAACTAATAGAGCCAAACCAAAGAACATTCAAGATAATCTAACTCTATGAACAAATAATCAAGTTATTAAGCTTTAAAAAGAAAATTATTGTTGGATATATTATAAATGGAAAGGGAGAAAGAGACTCCATTATGAGTGAGACTTTAATCCTATATTGAGAGTTTCAAGTGAATGGAAAGAGCGGTGGAGAATAAAGATGCACCATTGTGAATGAGACTTTAGTCCCACATTGGGAGTCTCAAGGCATAATTGTTGGTTTATATTGTTTCATAAGCATGTTAGTTGTGAACAAATGCATGGGGAGAGACTCTCTCTCACGCGTGGGTGTGTAGGGGGGTGTTAATCCAGGGCTCAGATTTGTACTGAACAAAGTAGATTCGTGTGCGTGCACGACTTGCACGCGTTGAATTCCTAACCGGTCGGGCCAAAATTTGTCCAAGCGGAAAAACCAATGTTTTGCCAAAATTTTTGCTCAAATGTAACGGAGACATTAACTGTTGTTTAATGCAAAATTAGTAACCCCCTGACGTTTGGATCTGGACAGTTCATTGATTACTGCGGGGTATGAGCCCTATATTATAGAGGTTGTGACTGAGAGCAAAATATATACAAAAGATCGTCTTCCACCTCGTTCCCAACTGACTCCCTGTGGTTTTTTCTTAGTAGCGTTCAGGTACTTCTTCAGTTCGCCATGAGCAATGAGTGCTTCGTTATGCCTGTGGTCCCGCTGTTGTATCCTGAGAGATAGACGTCGATCGGAACCACGAAGCACCGTTGAGGACGACAAATCTATTTCAAGGAAACTGTATTACGCAGCCCTCAGCAACACTTCTAGTCCGGTTTGGGAAGACCAGCTCAAGAAGTCCGGTTCGGAAAAAACTGGTTCGAGACGTCCGGTTCATGAAACTTGCTCGGAAGATTCTATTAGATCGTTGATGTCATGCTAGAGGGGGGGGTGAATAGCAATTTTCGATTTCTTCTACCTACAAGGTTAGTGTGCACAAGCGGAAATAATAAAAATAAAATCAAACAATGCTAACAAACCAATTTACGTGGTTCGGAGATGAAGCTCTATTCTACAACAGTTCGTGAGGTGGACGATCCCTCGATCCTTCGGCGGATCACCCCCCAAATGCCCTCCGACTAACCTGTGTAGCTCCTTGTGGGTGGAGAAACCTCGCCACAATCACAAATACACCTCTGAGTACAAAGACTACTATTTGGCTCTTGACCAAAGCCAAATTCATCAAAAGTTCCAGCTAAAATGAAACCTTTTAAATAAGGCTTAAAGCTGAACCAGCCGCTACCTGTCGACTACTCCCTGGGCAGTCGACTGGTCCAAGGTCAACAACATTCTGTGAATTTTTGTTCGTGCTGGTAGTCGACAGTCATATTACCAGTCGATTGCCCAACTTATACAAACACCCTTCCTCACTCCAACGACCCTCCTCCACGCGTGCCTTCAGGTACACTCCCTTGGCTTGCCCCTTGAAGTCTTCTTCCACCGGCTATCGTTCCTCGGATGCGCACACAAGCCTTCCCTTGGCTTGCCTCCATGCCACCCTTCACGTGTGCCCTTTGAAGTCCACTTCCCGGCTTGCCCTTGGAGTCCTTCTCCCTCGACTCTTGTTGACTCTTGACCAGCAGTCTTGACTGTTGCCTTCGCGCCCTCTTCGTCTTAGGCTCTCGTCCCTTGGATGCACACAAGCCTCTAGCTTGTCTCCATGCCATCCTTCACGCATGCCTCGAAGTCCGCGCCCCTCGGCTTATCATTCCTGCTATCCATGGTCCCTCAGGTGCACACAAGCCTCCAAGTTGTCTCCATGCCACCCTTCACCATACTGAAGCCGTCCAGCTAAGTCTATATGTGTAACTTGCACATCCTGCACACTCACTTACACATTAGAACACAAGGAAAAACCTAACTTAATCCCTTTGCCCAAACATCAAAACACATGGTCACTCCGGATCATATATTGCCTCAATAATCTCCCCCTTTTTGATGTTTGTCAATACGTTTAAGTTAGGAAAAACAAATAGCAATAAATAGCAATAACAATGCTAAACAACCATTTGGACTTACGTTGCCAAGACTCCATCTTGGACTTACACCGCCAATGCATATGCAATGCAACCATGGATTCTATCCCAAGGCATCCCCACACCTAACCTCCCAAGTTAGGAATTTTTATCAAAACGGGCCTTTTAAAACCTATCCCAAGGCTCCCCTTACATTGGACTTACAAAGACTTTTTAAGAACCTCTCCACGGTTCCCCTTACGCCAAGAATGGAGCATCCATGCTCCCCCTTTACCTAGGCTTCCCGTAGACCTAGGGTTTCTTGCAAAGGTGTGTTTGGTTTCCCAAATTAAACCCAACAATTCTCTCCCTTTGCTATACATCAAAAAGACCCCAATAATATCCCAATCATTGGATCTTTTAACCCCTAATGATTATAAACATAGTGTACCAGCCCCCTATACACCTGGTTTACACCATTTGGACATCAATCAACTGCTGGATACTCAATCCAGCCTAGAGGAGTCGACTGCCCCCAGGGGCAGTTGACTGGCACGCTGATAAACCATTTTTTATCTTTTTGAATTCAAATTCAGAAATGCGCCAGAAATTCTATAACTCTCCAAAAATTCTCAAATTTTGTGGAGAAGTTTGTGGTACCCATACCTACTTAGGAAAAATACATCTAAGAATGTATCTATCACCATTCCCAAGTTTGACACAAAATCCAAAACTAGCTAAAAAGTTCAATTGAACCTTGACCTAAAGTCCTAGTTTTGGTTTCCCCTTGATGTCTCTGCCCATACCAACCCACAATGCATCCCTATCATTGATTTATATGACATTTGCACATCAAAAATCAATCTTCATGCTATATGACCCTAATGTCATATTTTCATGCATGAAACACATAATCCATGTGCCAAAACCCAAGAATTGAGACTCAAGTCTATCTCCAACTCTTTTGGCACAACCCATGGTCCATTTAGACTTCTAGGAGTACACCTCCCGAGATCCATTCACCTTATATCCTAAAGACTCCTAGAGCTCCCCCTTGAGCTATTAGCCTTAGCCACCTCCCTAGGTGACTCAACAAACACTAGGCCACACCGGTGTACCTCCGGTGACTCTTGGCCTACAAACCTAACCTTCTTAACCTTAGACACCTTGTCCTTGGTTAAGTCCTTCTTTTTACCTTTAAATGACACCCCCTTGCCATTTTTGGACTTCTCCTTTTTGCCATAATCATATGTTACCCTAGCATATTTTTCTCCATTGGCCTTGGAGATCTTAGACCGGTATCCCAACCCCGATCTATCATTGGTGCAGTTTAAACCACCCAACACTATATCTAAACTCTTAGATCCAACCGTGAATCTTTCTAGGGTCTTTCTCAATTTATCAAGCCTTTCCCTCAAGGCTTGATTTTCCCTTTCTAGGCTTTTAACCCTAGAATCCATATGTCCTCCTTGGACATTCCTAGACCTACCCACCTTTCTAGACATATGTCTTCCCTTCTTGGGATTTTTGCCTTGATCCTTAGGTCTAGTGGTGTTAGATTTATCATGATGCATGACCTTTCTAGGGTTTTGATCTACCTTGTTAACCCTATTCCTATCATTATACCTAAATCCATGATTATGCACAAGCAAGCATTTTTCATTATTTCTAGCATACATGGATGAATAATTGACACTATTTTTAACATGCACGGAGGAACTCAAATATGAATTGCATTTTAATTTAAGATTAGGGATTACCTCCCTTACCCTTGTAGCTCCCCCTTGTTGTGAGCTTTTCTTCTTCTCATTCTTTTCCCATTTTCTCAAGTGCTCCATTTTCTTGAACTCTCCCTTTCTTGGACACTTGGTGTGATAATGCCCTAGCTTTCCACATGTGAAGCATCTAATTTTCTTTCTTTTCTCTTGAGCTTCTCCATTCCTACAACCCATGTTAGATTTAAAAGAACTTGAAATGGGTTTAGGATTTACCTCATTTTCTTACCATTTGGACACTTGTCCTTGTAGTACCCTTTTCGTTGCATCCAAAGCATATAATGTGGTCTTTGGTTCTTGCTTTGGTGGAGGTAGGAACTTCTTCTTGCTCCGGGATTGATGAGGGTCTCTTCTCCCCCTCAATTCTTGACGTTGAGACCTCTTCTTCTTCTCTTGATGAGGTGGAAGATTTTTCTCTTAATTGTGCCTCTTCACTTGATGAGGTTGACACCTCTTTTTCTTCTTGGTCTTCTTGGACCATTGAGCTTACTTCCTTGGGTTCTTCTACTATTTGAGCTCGTGTAGGGCTATCATGATATTCTTCTAGCTTGTTCCACAACTCATAGGCACTTTTATATTCTCCTACACTACTCAAAACATTGTTAGACAAAATATTTGTTAATATACCAATTACCTTCTCATTTGCCCTAGCTTGTTCTTGTTGCTTCTTAGTCCAATATCTAGGACGAAACTTCTTTCCGTGCTTGTCTTTTGGAACTTCGAATGGTTCCTCTATTGTCATCACACACTCCCAATCCATTCCAAGCCAAGTATTCATCCTTGGCCTCCAATATCCAAAATCTTCATGGTCATAGGAGGGTGGTGTGTTGATATCATCCCCTAGCTTGTCTTCCATCATTTTTCCCTCTAGCTTTCTTGCTCCCTCGGCGGTTAGTGCGTAGATGAGTGCACCAAGCTCTGATACCACTTGTTAGATCGTTGATGTCTTGCTAGAGGGGGGGGGGTGAATAGCAATTTTTGATTTCTTCTACCTACAAGGTTAGCGTGCGCAAGCGGAAACAATACTAATAAAATCAAACAACGCTAACAAACCTATTTACGTGGTTCGGAGATGAAGCTCCTACTCCACAACAGTCCGTGAGGTAGACGATCCCTCGATCCTTCGGCGGATCACTCCCCGGATGCCCTCCGACTAACTCATGTAGCTCTTTGTGGGTGGAGAAACTTCGCCACAATCACAAGCACACCTCTAAGTACAAAGACTACTATTTGGCACTTGACCAAAGCCAAATTTGTCAAAGGTTCCAGCTAAAATGAAGCCTTTTAAATAAGGCTTAAAGCTGAACCCAGCCGCTACCAGTCATCTGCTCCCAGGGCAGTCGACTGGTCCAAGGTCAACAACATTCTGTGAGTTTCTGTTCGTTCTGGCAGTCGATTGTCATATTGCCAGTCGACTGCCCAGCTTATACAAACACTCTTCCTCGCTCCAATGACTCTCCTCCACGCATGCCTTCAGGTACACTCCCTTGGCTTGCCTCTTGAAGTCTTCTTCCACCGGCTATCGCCCCTCGGATGCACTCACAAGCCTTCCCTTGGCTTGCCTCCATGCCACCCTTCACGTGTGCCCTTTGAAGTCCACTTCCCGGCTTGCCCTTGGAGTCCTCCTCCCTCGGCTCTTGTCCGTTCATGACTTAGCTGACTCTTCACTAGCAACCTTGACTGTTGCCTTTGCACCCTCTTCGTCTTCGGCTGCCATCCCTCAGATGCACACAAGCCTCCGGCTTGTCTCCATGCCATCCTTCACGCATGCCTCGAAGTTCGCGCCCCTCGGCTCATCATCCCTGCTATCCATGGTCCCTCATGTGCACACAAGCCTCCAGCTTGTCTCCATGCCACCCTTCACCGTACTGAAGCCGTCCAGCTAAGTCCATATATGTAACCTGCACATCTTGCACACTCACATACACATATTAGAACACAAGGGAAAACCTAACTTAAACCCTTTGCCCAAACATCAAAACACATGGTCACTCCGGACCATATATTGCCTCAACAGATTCAGGTCAGGAGATTCCAGCTTGGGAATTCCTGCCTGGGAGACTGCATTCTGGATAAAGGGCAGCTCGGGCCACTCAACAGCTAAGTCAAAATTTCTATAATTTCAATTTAATTTTTGTTAACTCTTCGAAAAGGAGTATTTCCTCCAACAATTATAAACCTAGAAACACCGGGAACAACAAAAATAACAATTGTTATCATTATAATTAGGTAAATCAGACTTTTCCTCCTTTGAATAATGGAATAGGAGACGAGAGAACGAGCAATTGAATTACTTGTGTGGGTAGCTCAAACTAAAGACAAGACCAAGAAGCTTAACTCTATTTCATTCGCGTGATTCAATGCATGGATGCTATAAACTATGGAACCTTAGCAATAATCTGTCAGACCTGAACATCGCATCCGTTAGATTCGCACAACATAGGAAAGCTAATCGATCAATCCTGTTGAGATTCTCACAAGACGGCTCCAAAAACCAGGGGAATACCATGGATCAAGCAATAAGGAATCAAAATGTAGGTGACTACAAACAAAAGGGAATGAGTGAAACACCAACCAGAAGATTGAGAATCAACTCCCATGGCAACGGGGAAGGAATCCACATAATGGACCTCCGCTACAACGTTCACCCAATATCATCAAGAGTCTAGAAAGAGTACTTCAAAAACCTAGGGAATCCCATGAATCGAGGAAAATCTGTACCAAAGCGCTATGGGGATGAAAGAAATGATAGCCAAAACTAAAAGAGAATGAAAGAATCACCTGCTAGTAGATGGAGAATAAGCTCCCATGGAAATTGATACAGAGATAGTAGGATGAGTAACTTTGACTTCTACGTAGAACAAGGTCAAAGTTAGTCAAAGTAAGCTGAGCGAGCAGAACAACACTTATTGGATTGTGCCCTTAGAACATTCCAATCGAGCGGAACAACAACAGTAGGTGTCCCTCGAGCAGAGCCCAATCCTCCACCAAGCGGAACAACATCAGTAGATGTCCCTCGAGCGGAGCACCGTCCTTCGCCCAGAGGAATAGCAGATTCTCACTAGGCGGAGCGGCGTCCTCCATTGAGTGGAACAACAAAAGCACCTCAGGTGTAGCGACGTCCATGATGTGTGTAAATTACATATGATTTTTATACATTGTTTGACGCACATCCACTTATATTTCACGAGTATGATTTATTTTCATCCTATTTTTATGACTTTGTTATTACTATCTTGGTTTGGAGAATTGCTCTTTGATGGTTTTCATTGACAAGATGCGTTGTCAGAGCAAAATGAAACAAGTTTGGATGAAATGTTAGCAAGATATGGTCCTATGCCAAGGAAATATACCCATGAAGAGGACTACACTGCAGACTAATTTTGTAACGACCATAACTTCATGATTGATTGGAATATCGAGATGTTTTCTACATCAAAGTTGAAGAAGACTTCAAGATCAACAATATTCCCGAAGACACCAACCCAACTACACCAGGTCTTATGGGGGCACAGGCCCATGATAGTGTGACACAACCCTGTACACGGCTATGCCTCCAGTTAGATTGCATACCAAAAGAAATATAGTGGTAACTTCTTGTTCAGTTGGAATCTCGAGAAGGTCTCTACATGAAAAATAAAGAGGACTTCAAGATCTACAATTTTCATAATAATTAGAGAAAATGTCTTATTAAGGTGCAAAAAGGGGAGATACAGCTCACACAGCTGTGTCACATGGCTGTGTCAAATGACAACGTCGTGCCTAAGCCGGGCTGTACACCAAAAGTAAAATGACTATAACTTTGTACTCAGTTGGACACAAAAATAGAAGAGGACTTCAGGATCTACAATTTTGATGAAGTCACCAAGCTGAGACAATGAAGTCTTCATGCCCAAAATGTGGATAAACGACCGACATGGCCCGGGCCTCTTTGGTCGTGTGTGGCGTGGTCAGGCCATGCTAAACCACATGGCCTCGTACCCCAGGGCTGTGTGGTGCACGGCCAGGCTGTGCCAAACCACATGGCCCAGTGCCAGCCCAAGAGGGGTGCGTGTTCAACCCCTATAAAAGGGGGTTTCTCCCCCTTTTTGAAAGATCTTTGGCTAGGGCTTTGCCGTAGGGCCTTAGGGAAGGGTTATCTCCTCTACAGGAGACCCTAGAGCCTTCATATCGTATGAACCATCCACCTTCAGAGTGAGGAGATCCTACAAGAAGACTGGCGACACTACGATAAGCTCTCTCTTTCGTCTTCTATCATGGTTTTGGGTTGTAGAAGTTTTATCTTGTCTTCTTATTGTTTATCCCCTTTGCAATAGAGTAGTTCTCCAATGTATGATGTAGGGAGTTACTAGAATGTGATGATGTTATTTGAAATATGTATTTGTGTATTTTCTAATTTAATGAAATGTTCATACTTTATTCTATGTGTATCATGCCTTGAATGCGTTTGTTAAAATGTGTGAATGGCGAATACATGTACTTGTGAGGGTTTGATCGCCACATAGAGGGAGCGTCTGAGATTGTATGACCGAGGATCCTTCGTGAACAATGCTACCTATAATCGAATATCTTGGGCATTGCCTCGAAATAAGGTCAATTCCTTACCAGAGATTAGCTAACATGACTTAATGAGGTTCTCCCTATCCTGTGTTAGGAAGTGTTTAACATAACCTAGAGACATATGACCGAGGGCCCTTAGTGATAAAGGGTTACCTTTAACTAGACTCTCTAGGTTATCTACTCTACTTAATGACATTGGATGCCCAAGGGAGAAGTACTCCAGTGCACTTCTGCAGGGTTAGCACGGTACATAGTTAGGATCTCTACAAGCGCATAAACATGTAGATTAGGATATGCATAATCCATAGGGTATCAACTAGCATTGTAGTAAAATCGAAATCCTAGATTTCTTTCGTCCACCCTTCCCCAAGGAACAAAGCTATCTCTTCTCTCTCCCTCTAACCCTGCGACATCTAGATAGCTTATCTTGTAGACTCAACTAGTGCTTAATCAATAGTCTCTTTGGATCGATATTTTATTACTCGAAGACGTTCTCATGCACTTACGGGTCTGCCATTAAGTTTTTGGTGTCGTTGCCGTGGATTATTCGCATTAATATTAGTCAATATTTTATTACTCGAAGATGTTTTCCATTTTCCTTCTTTTATTTCTACATTTCATTACTAGTTCTTTCCTGCTTTTCTTTTCTTATTTTTGGGTTTGCATTAGCTAACACAAACTTTGTTAGGTACTTTAGATATTTTTTATTACATATTTCCATAGATCTATATGCTAATTTTTTTGAAGGCTTCGTTGAGGAATGTGAATAAGAAGAAGATTAATACAAGTTCCTCTGCGACATTTGTGGTACTACGACTCATCCAACTGCTATATGTCATCTATTTCAAGTTACTAGTGCTCCCACAGAACTTTAGAGCATTTAAATATGAGCCTCAAATTTTGAATGAACCAACTCCAAGCTCTGATAACTATTATTGGGAAAATATGCAAACTTAGAACTTTCAACCTCAACAAGTTCCTGAGTAGCTTGCGTATTTTCAACCACAGCACCATAACTTGGACCCACCTCTAGATTGGATGACTTATGAATATCTTAACTTTAGAAGTATTCAAGGTGTTGAGCAAACGCTTCAAACATGCTATTCTGATGGAATTTCAAGATGATTCAACACTTGATGGACCATATAAACCTCAACACATTGAGATGACCTCCTAGGAAGATTTTCAGGATGAAGACGCTTCTTCTCTAAGTCAAACTGATACCACAACACAAAAATTAGAGATTTTATAGTGCAATAAGAGGTCTTGCTTCTACGGTCTCTGCAACTGATCGATGCATCGAGTGCTAATTTGAAGACACAATCTAATCCTATGTCAGAGGAGATGGATTATAGAGATGAAGATAACTTTGTTTATGATTCAGCGACTCTATAGAACTCCTCCATTATTTGTGATGAGGACGCATCTAATGAGACTCCAAATACTAATAGGACTGTTAATGCACCTCCATCTATTCTTGTTGTAGCCCGCGATATTGACACAGATGATATATCTCTGAGTGATGAGATTATAGAGAGGCCCAATATGAATGATGGAAGTCTTATGGCTAAGTGTACATCAAGAACTCTTGGAGAGGTGGCTATCATAGTGGGGATGGATGAGAATGTCGATGCACAATCCTATGAGTGGGAAGTGGTGGTTAGTTGGAAATCCCGAGACATGACACTCCCACCTTCGTAGAAGTCCAAAGTCATATCGAGAAAGGCCCTGATGTCTTTTATGTTGGTTTCATTCCTAGATTGGTTGCTAGTTCTGAACCACCTTCGACCTCCAGAGTGTACATATAAGAAGGCAATAAAGGAGAGAGCTTTATTCCATCCTCTACTGAAAGCTTTCTTCCAACATTGGGGAATTGAAAAGAAAGTCCGAAAGTATTTCACTCTAGCCAGGTTAAGATTTCGATGAGTTCTCTAAGGTAGTCGAGCTAATGACCTAAAATAAGCGCTTCTTGGGAGGCAACCCAAGTTCTTTCCTTGAATTCATTTTAGTTTTTAGTGTCTATCTAGTTTCATAACCCAATCTCTCTACTTATTTTTCTTGTCTATTTACCTTGTATATGACTTAAAGTCAAGAAAGAGTGTGGATACAAGCTAGAGAAGGATGATTTGTGATGATTCCGAGATTTGACAAATACCACTTGGTAACACCCTTCACTTTTGAACTGCCTCTACATTAGTATTTTGTTTTCAATGGGATAATGAAAAGTTTAAGTCTAAGGTGA
This sequence comes from Boesenbergia rotunda, assembly GCA_024364735.1. Lineage (NCBI taxonomy): Eukaryota > Viridiplantae > Streptophyta > Magnoliopsida > Zingiberales > Zingiberaceae > Boesenbergia > Boesenbergia rotunda. Next base: position 50,838 of record JAGFNQ010005715.1, read on the forward strand.
TACATGTATGCATTGGGTTGTAAACTAGTTTTAGTTGTAATTTTTCTAGTTTTAGTTATGTTTTCGTTTATAATAAAATTTCTATAGTGACATCATTCATCACATTATGTTATTCTATTCTCAAGTGGAAATACTACCATGTTTATTCTTCATTTATGTTGTTTGATTTAGGAAAAATAATAATTAACAAGGTTTTCCTAACCTTGGGCGACCGGCCTGGCCCCACGTAAGTTTCCCACCGGCTGCAAGGGTAAATCGGGAAGCGCTCGCTGTGGGCGGTCTAGAAGATCAGCGTCTCAGGGTTCACGCCCCATTTGGAGGGAAATTCCTGCAAATACACCGTAGTTGGGGATCTAACCACGGATGCCTGAGATAGCGCCCTACCGCTGCACCATAGCCCCGGAGGCATGTTGTTTGATTTAGGGTTAGTATGATTGGTGGATGATTTTTCTCTATCTCAGGTAGCATAAAGTGAACATAGTTTTATTGAAATGTTTGAGTGATGGCCTAGTCTTAGGAACTTTTTTTACTTTTCCTAGTTTGGATAGTAGATAACTCAATAAATAATCATAATTTTTTGAACTAGTTAGTACTTGTGTTTCCTGTAGGATCGAGATTGAGCGATAGAGGGGGGGGGGTGAATATCGCTTTGGAAAAAACATTTCGTTGGACCTTCGTCGATCGTTCGCTTAATAATAGAGTTGTTAGTAGCAACGGAATAAAAGGTAAAGCAAAAATATATAATACAAACACGCAGGATTTACTTGCTTCCCAACCACCCATGGTCAGTATGTTTAAGGCCTAATTATGGGAAGCGCCTGTCCACTAGTGGTCTCCTTTTCAGAAATTTTCCGGAGGCGGAGAAACCCATCTTATAGTTTAAGTACAAGCACAAATAATAATGAAATAAGTACAACTTGTAATATGCAAACCAAAGTGTGAAGGTCTCGTCCAACTCTGAAAGTCTGAAACGCCGCGCACTTCTTCCTGGAGCCTGCTTGGTCACAGAGCTTCGTCTCAGCACTTTTTCTTCACAGGGAATGAGTTAGTGGATTTGAGAATTGACATCTTGAACTACGACACTCGACCCCTTTTTATAGTACTTACTCAGGGGCCTAAATGGCCTTTCAGGCGCCCACATTGCAACGTACCGGGCGGAAACTCAATCCTTGTTTGGTCAAATTTTATCCTGGCTAGGCACCTGAGTGCCAATGTGGATCCTCCACTCAACACTCGCCACGTAAGCCAGACCGTTGCGCTAGCTCTACTGCCTGCTACCAGCTCTCAGGCGCCTGAGTCCCATTCAGGTGCCCTAGTCAACTGCTTTGGCTTTTTAGCTGCAACAAGGGTCAGTTCCAAACATATAATAAAATATAGAATTAAAACATATATGAATTACAGCCAGTGCTGTCTTAGTCTTGACTTTGGATTTCAATGAAATCCTAGGTCGAACCAACGCCTACTGTTCACATTCCTGGGGAACGCGTCCTCGCCTACTCCACTCTGGAGAAGTTATCTTTTGCTAACAAAGACTTCCGGTTGAACTTTTTCTCGGCCTCCGAGAATCCGAAACTCGATGATGTTCAACCTCGACCTGTCTTGACTCTTGTCCGCGATCCCCGCTCGGTAAAGTCATCTGCCTGGTCCCCAGGACCAAGTCCTCATGCTCGGCTTCATTTGCAAAGTCTTCGTTGCCTGATCCTGTTGGGACCGGGTGCATGTCGACAAGGATACGGGTTCGTAAAATTTTAAAATTTTTACGTGCAGCGGAAGAATTAGCATAAAATAATTTCCTAAATTATTTTAACCACGTATCTAGCATGCAACCTTATGATGTGTTGACTTGATCATAAAATAAAATTTTGCGAAAAGTAAACTAATTTACTTTGTACCTCGCGTAACTCGAAGAAAAGGGACGAGATCCAACCGTAGCGTCCCTTGGAAGCTCCACCTCTATTCGCGTCCACGCCGAGTTCTCTTCGGGATGACTTCGCAAAGTCACGAGTTTTATGCCGACGAGAACTACTTGATTCTCTATAGGCACAACAAAGAAGATCAAGAGAGGAAAGGGAAACTAACCACCAAGAAACGGAATCGAATTCCGAGAGGGAAGGAGATGTGATCCGCTTCTTCTTCTTCTTGGTTGGCTTCTCCTTCTTCTTGTTAGCTCACGGCAACCACCTTCTATGGGAGGAGTTGCGCCGGCCCTAGCCCTCAAGAGGGGGCGCCGGCCCTAGATGCTTCAAGGTGGGCGCCGGCCCTAGGTGGGGAGAAGGGAAGGAGAAGAGAATAAAAGAGAGAGAGAGAGGGAGCTCTATATCAATCCACAATTCAATTGGAATTAAGGGCTTGCCTTTGGTTCCTTTATATAGTAGCATCTCCCTCGCTAAGTCTCCTCTTTAACGGAATTAATGGAATTAGTTATCATAAGAATTTTATCTCATAAAATTTCTTATGACTTATTCCGTTAAGCCTAGTCTTATTATAACTAATTTATAATAAAACAAATTCTTCTTCTCTTTAATTTATAGAATAAATTTTATAAGAAATTTATAAACTTTCTTATTATGGAAAAATCAATTCATAATTGATTTTATAAAATTTAAAATAAACCAATTCATGGATTATTTTAACTTCCATAAAAGAATAAATTTCTATAAATTTATTTATATAAATTTCTTTATACAAATTTATTTATCCATAATTTATAAAATAAATCACGCTAGATTTATTTTATTAATTAAACCAAAATTAATTGGTTTCTCCTTTTAATGTGGCCGGCCAAACCAAGTGGGTTTGGCACCCTCCTTGGCCGGCCAATCAAGCCCCACCAATCGCGAATTAAACTCATTTAATTCTCCCAATAAGCCTTCAAAAGACTAAGCCAATTTTAGCTTCCATTGCGCCTTTGATTAACTCAGATTCGACTTATTTCTCTTGATCGGAAAATCCAATTTTCAACTCGTTTTAAATCCCTCGGATTACTCGTAGTGCGTGTGACTAAATAGGCTTTCGATTTATGTTGGCCGTCTATAATCAACCAATTATAGAACGATCATGAGTGGCACCTAGTAGTACATCATGATCTCCAATTAATTGAAAGATCAACGGTTTGACCTCAGAAGAAATTATTCTGAAACCCTTCAGCAGCTCTAATGAATCGTGCCCCATTCCCTTCACCACCTTCTACCCACTTGGTTCAGGACACGGTCTATTTGTGTCAGTCCCCACTAGGCTGACTACGTCACATCTAGCCCAAGTAATGTCTTTCTCGTCCTTTGGATTTCTAATTACTCTCATGTGTTTAAGAGACTCGCACTCTTAACATGATATACTCTGGCCAGAGGTTTTGAGTAACAATCCGACGATAGGCCTGGGTATACATCTCCTCGCAAGGAGTGGTGAATCCTTTGTAGGCTGTTCAAACATCTTCGGGCACTTCGGCGCATACCCAATCATCCTGGGTCCACACCTCCTTGGAGATGCTTGCTTAAGATGTTAAAGTATTAGTCTCCATGACCAAGATGACTTGAACACCGCAAGTCAAAGGAACATCGCACTTAAGCTGCAGTAAGAACTTCATTGACATATCTTTATAGATAACCATATGAAGTTTTACAGCTAGTCACTCCAATGAACTAGTTCCCTTAACTAGCATCCATGTTTATCTCCGGACATCCCAATGTCACCAGCCAGTGAAAATCAGCTGATTAGAGAATAACCCATGCTAGTCTCAACAGAATTGATAGTGTCCGTTTTTATCAATTCATCGACTAGGGATAATTTCAATACTTCACAATTGCACATTAGAGATAATCACTAGTTGTGATCCCATCACAAATTCTCTTATGCTGTGAGTTGTATTGCGGACATTCAGTAGATGAGTTTAAGATCCCAATCAAATACACAAAATATGTATACTCAAATAGTGAATTGTCATTTATTAATATAAATGTTTACATCATAAGGTGATTGCCTTAGGACACTTCTCTCATATCACTAACAAACTCCCACTTAGCCTAATGCCAATCGCTACGGTATCCAATACCATAGGCTCCAACATGTCCCTCAAACTTGCTTTGAGGCAAGGCCTTAGTTAAAGGATCCGCTATATTCCTTTCAGTGGGAACCCTCTCAATTTGTATGTCATTCCTACTTATAATCTCTCTGATCAGATGATAGCGTTGAAGCACGTATTTGGATCGCTGATGAGACCTTGGTTCCTTCGCTTGTGCAATAGCTCCATTGTTGTCGCAGTAAACCGGCACTGCTTCATCAATGGTTGGAATCACACCAAGTTCTGAGACAAACTTCTTGATCCAAACTGCTTCCTTTGCTGCTTCCGAAGCTGCGATATATTCCGCTTCCGTGGTAGAATCCGCTACGGTGTCTTGTTTGGAACTTTTCCAACTTACTGCGCCTCCATTCAAAGTAAATACGTATCCAGACTGCGATTTGGAGTCATCCTTATCTGTCTGGAAACTGGCATCTGTATACCCACGTATTACCATATCTCCTTCTCCATATATTAGGAATACATCCTTAGTTCTTCTTAAGTACTTAAAGATTGTCTTTACAACCACCCAATGATCCATTCCCGGATCCGACTGGTATCTGCTTGTGACGTTCAAAGCATATGATACATCGGGCCTTGTACATAACATAGCATACATGATAGATCCTATCACGGATGCATAAGGTATCTTATTCATGCAAATCCTCTCGTCTTCTGTGCGCGGACACATAGACTTCGAAAGGTTGATCCCATGCCTGATGGGAAGGTAACCTTTCTTGGATTCCGACATGCTAAACCTTTTTAGCACTCGGTCTATATACGTAGACTGCGAAAGACCAAGCAACCGTTTTGATCTATCTCTATAGATTCTAATCCCAAGGATATAGGTTGCTTCTCCCAGGTCTTTCATGGAGAAAGTTTTGGACAACCAAATTTCAACTGTCTGTAAAACTGATATATCGTTTCATATAATTAATATGTTATCGCCATATAATACTAGGAATACGACTGCACTCCCACTAACCTTCTTGTACACACAAGGTTCGTCAGGATTTTGTGAGAAATCAAACTCTTTGATTGTCTCATCAAAACGGATGTTCCAGCTCCTAGATGCTTGCTTCAGTCCATATATGGATCGTCGAAGCTTGCATACTTTGGTTTTATCAACCGATGTGAAACCTTCAGGTTGTATCATGTATACATCCTCAAGCAGGTTTCCATTAAGGAAAGTTGTTTTCACATCCATTTGCCATATCTCATAATCATAATGAGCTGCTATGGCCAGGAGCATCCGAATGGATTTAAGCATAATTACCTTCTATGTCGGTTTTCTTCTTGAAAACCCACTTGCACCCTATGGGCTTAATCCCTTCAGGTGGGTTAACCAAGTCCCATACTTGGTTTTCGTACATGGAATCCATTTCCGACTTCATGGCTTCGAGCCATTTGTCCCTTTCTAAACATTTCAGAACATCTTCATAACTGATAGGTTCGTCATCGCTTATGAGTAACACGTCGTTCGATTCACTTATGGGAAATCCGTATCTCTCTGGAATATTGCGTGTCCTATCAGATCTACGAAGAGGTGGTGTTGTTTTAGGTTCAACTGATAGCTCATCATTATGAGGTATTGGTTGTGGGTCTAGACTAGGTGTCTCTGTAATGTCTATTGGAGTTTCTTGAACTTCATCAAGTTCAATGTCACTCCCACTGTTTTCTTGTAAAAGTAATTCCTTTTCCAGAAATACAGCATGCCTTGAAACAAACACCTTTTGTTCCAAGGGATGATAGAATTGGTAACCCTTCGTTTCCTTAGGGTATCCAATAAATAGACATTTATCAGACTTAGCATCCAATTTGTCTGATATAGTCCGCTTCACATAAGCGGGACAATCCCATATCTTAAGATGAGTTAAGTGGGGTTACTTACTATTCCATGTCTCATATGGAGTAGTAGAGACTACCTTGGTCGGGACTCTGTTTAGCAAGTAAACAGCTGTCTTAAGTGCATAGCCCCAAAAGGATTTAGGAAGAGTTGCATGATTCATCATCGACCTAACCATGTCCATCAAGGTTCGGTTGCGCCTCTCAGATACACCATTATGCTATGGTGTATACGGTGGAGTCCATTGGGACAGTATCCCATTGTCCCTAAGATAATCTTGAAACTCTTGACTTAAGTATTCACCACCCCGATCGGATCGAAGTATCTTAATACTTTTGCCAAGCTGTTTCTCTACTTCATTTCTGAACTCTTTGAATTTCTCAAAAGCTTCAGATTTGTGTTTCATCAAGAACACATACCCGAATCGTGAGTGATCATCGATAAAGGTGATGAAGTAGCTATAGCCTCCTTGTGCAAGAGTTGACATTGGTCCACATACATCGGTATGTATTAGACCAAGCAATTCTCCCACTGGATTACCTTTTCCGGAAAAGGGTAATTTGGTCATCTTGCCTCTTAAGCATGATTCACATGTATCAAATGAACCGGGTTCAAATGATTCCAAAATTTCACATCGGTGTAATTCGGTCATGCGTTTCTTACTTATATGGCCAAGACGACAGTGCCACGTGTAGGAGTCTATTCGATTATCTATTCGAGCACGTTTGTTGCTAACTTCGATATTGAAAACGTCACCAGATAAATTTAACGTGTAGATACCATTGCACAAAGTTCCATTCCCATAAAGAACGCCATTTAAAGTTATGTAACAATAATTGTTACTAAAAGTTAAATGATAACCCTTTTCATTCAAACATGAAATAGATACAATGTTCTTTATTAACGAAGGAACGAAATAACAATTATCCAATTCTAAGACACGTCCAGTGGGGAGCTTTAGCAAATATGTTCCGATGGCAACAGCAGCAATCTTTGCTCCATTTCCAACTCGCAAATTCGCTTCTCCTTTGACGAGTCTTCTTCTATTCCTTAGCCCCAGTATGTCATTACATATATGTGAGCTACACCCAGTATCAAGTACCCAAGTGTTTGAGGAAATAGAGTGACATTCAATAACGAAGATACTTGAAGAGGATGGGGCATCGGATGCCTTCTCTTTCAAGGACTCAAGATAAATCTTGCAGTTTCTTCGCAAGTGACCCTCCTTGCCACAGTGATGGCAAGTGCCTTTTAGGGTATTTTTCAGTCTTTTTGGCCTTTTTCTTCTTTCCCTTATTCTGTTCTTTGGCCTTCCTCATAGAACCATTCTTCGAGGAACCAACTAACAGTACCGTCTTCTGATCCTGCTTTACAGCGGGCTCAACAGCCTTCAGCATGTTGATTAACTCAGGAATGGTAGTCTCCAGCTTGTTCATCTGATAGTTCATCACAAATTGTGAACAACTTTTGGGCAGACAATTCAGAATTAAGTCAATACTTAGTTCATGATCCATTGCAAAGCCGAGTGTGCCCAATCGCTCAATGTACCCCAACATCTTTAACACGAATTATGAGGCAGAAGTGCCTTCCTGCATCTTTGAGGTGAAGAGGAGTCTGGAGACCTCAAACCTTTCGGATCTCGCCTGCTCTTCAAATAACTCATGAAGATGGAAGATGATGGTATAAACATCCATATGCTCATGCTGCTTTTGCAGCTCAGGTACCATAGAGGCTAGCATGATGCAACTCGCAAGTTCAGAATCGGTCATATGTTTCTGATAGGCCAACAATTGGTCTGGAGTTGCATTCTCTGGAGGATGGGTGGGAAGTTGATCTTCAAGGACATAAGCAAACTTCTCTGCCTTAAGGACTATCCTTAGGTTTCGAAGCCAGTCCATGTAGTTCGGCCCAGGCAGTTTATTAGTGTCCAAAATGGAATGCAAGTTTAGAGAAGACATGATCGAATGATTATCCTAGAAATACAAATTGAGTTTATGTGAGAAGAATGATTAAAGAATGTATCAACATACATAAATAAAATCCTATTTATTTTTCAAATTGAATAACCCTTTTTATCAATTCGGGAGATCGTAGGAACATCTCCAAATAGGTTGATATCCAACCATAGACAAGAACAACCATGACTGTGGCCATCAAGTTTTTCTTAGCTATGAAGGTAGGTAATTATACCGATTACATATCACATATATGTAACTATCACTTTATGCTATCAACTAATTGAATGTTTGCATAAATCATTGGGTTGTTAACTCATTAACAAGTATGTAACATTATACATAGCACCCAACTGCACCTCTCTTTACATCGACCTTGGCTGTGGCACAACAAATCGATGCTCCAAGCTTAAGGCTGACCCATTAATCAAGAAATAGTTTTAATATGGTTGGAGCTCATTCAACCGTTTAGTCAGGCTTGGATGTGTCCAACAACCAAAACTAAGGATTGACCTCTGACTCCATCTATATTATTCATAAACTAATTCTATGGTTTGAACATGTTGAGGTTCAAGTCGGGCATGGATGTGTCCATCAACCCAAACGAGAAACAAAACTCCGGTTCTAACCATATTAATGGAAGGTGTTAGCCTTAATATTTTGTAAGGGGTTTTGGGTCTCATCTTTTCTAAGCACATTCATGACATATGATTATGTCATGACTAACGATTTCCTTAATAAAGTATGTATGTGACTTAATTTATCAAGTCTCATGAATTGAATCAGGAACCGGATTTCCTCATTCTAATTTCATACTTTATTAAAGGAATTGTTTTGGGAAACAATTTCCTAAATTGTCATAATCAATTTCGGAAATAATATGTTCAAGACTTTGATTTCTCTAAATCAAAACTTATTAAATTAAGAGACAATTCCCTTAATTCAACCACATATTATTTTCATGAAAATCTCAATTAAGAAACTCTATAGGAAACCATTTTCCTAATTAATTTTGGAGACAACAATATGTAAGAGCATCACCTCTTAAGCATATTTTATTCATGGATTTAATTAATTACAACAAATCGTTTTCTAAGGGTGGCTCCCCGAGGCTCAGATACCCAAAGAAAAATAATTTGTTGTAAATCCAATTGGACGGCTCCCCGAGGCTCAATCCAAATCAAACATGACAATTTCAATTAAAAATTGGGAAATTAAATTACAACAACTAGCTTTAAATTGGACGGCTCCCCGAGGCTCAATCCAAAATAAAGAATTTTGTTGTCAATTTAAAGACCAATTCAAATTTAATTGTCAATTAACTGTCCATGAATTTGTCTAGACTTTCTTAAAAGAAAGTGCCCAAAATTGTGAGATTTCATAAATTGGTTTTCAGAATAATTGTAAGTTTCTAGTACAAAGAAAACTTACATATTTCCAAAGTTGGAAAATTTCTAAAATAAAAAATTTCCAAAATTGGAAAGTTTCCAAAGATGGGAAGTTTTCACGATTATTATAAAATTTTAGGAACTAGGATATTTCAAAAGTTTGCGAAATTTCATGAGGATTTCCAAACTTAGAAATTCCTAAATCTAAAATTTATTATAATTGGAAAGATTCTATAATTGAAAATTTTTTCCAAAATTTTTATTATGACAAAGTTTTCCGCAAAACAATTATATGATTATGTCGAACACTAACCGGCTCTGATACCACTGTTGGGACCGGGTGCATGTCGACAAAGATACGGGTTCGTAAAATTTTAAAATTTTTATGCGCAGCGGAAGAATTAGCATAAAATAATTTCCTAAATTATTTTAACCATGTATCTAGCATGCAACCTTATGATGTGTTGACTTGATCATAAAATAAAATTTTGCGAAAAGTAAACTAATTTACTTTGTACCTCGCGTAACTCGAAGAAAAGGGACGAGATCCAACCGTAGCGTCCCTTGGAAGCTCCGCCTCTATTCGCGTCCACGCCGAGTTCTCTTCGGGATGACTTCGCAAAGTCACGAGTTTTGTGCCGACGAGAACTACTTGATTCTCTATAGGCACAACAATGAAGATCAAGAGAGGAAATGGAAACTAACCACCAAGAAACGTAATCGAATTCCGAGAGGGAAGGAGATGTGATCCTCTTCTTCTTCTTCTTGGTTGGCTTCTCCTTCTTCTTGTTAGCTCACGGCAACCACCTTCTATGGGAGGAGTTGCGCCGGCCCTAGCCCTCAAGAGGGGGCGCCGGCCCTAGATGCTTCAAGGTGGGCGCCGGCCCTAGGTGGGGAGAAGGGAAGGAGAAGTGAATAAAAGAGAGAGAGAGAGGGAGCTCTATATCAATCCACAATTCAATTGGAATTAAGGGCTTGCCTTTGGTTCCTTTATATAGTAGCATCTCCCTCGCTAAGTCTCCTCTTTAACGGAATTAACGGAATTAGTTATCAAAAGAATTTTATCTCATAAAATTTCTTATGACTTATTCTGTTAAGCCTAGTCTTATTATAACTAATTTATAATAAAACAAATTCTTCTTCTCTTTAATTTATGGAATAACTTTTATAAGAAATTTATAAACTTTCTTATTATGGAAAAATCAATTCATAATTGATTTTATAAAATTTAAAATAAACCAATTCATGGATTATTTTAACTTCCATAAAAGAATAAATTTCTATAAATTTATTTATATAAATTTCTTTATACAAATTTATTTATCCATAATTTATAAAATAAATCGCGCTAGATTTATTTTATTAATTAAACCAAAATTAATTGGTTTCTCCTTTTAATGTGGCCGGCCAAACCAAGGGGGTTTGGCACCCTCCTTGGCCGGCCAATCAAGCCCCACCAATCGCGAATTAAACTCATTTAATTCGCCCAATAAGCCTTCAAAAGACTTAGCCAATTTTAGCTTCCATTGCGCCTCTGATTAACTCAGATTCGACTTATTTCTCTTGATCGGAAAATCTAATTTTTAACTCGTTTTAAATCCCTCGGATTACTCGTAGTGCGTGTGACTAAATAGTCTTTCGATTTATGTTGGTCGTCTATAATCAACCAATTATAGAACGATCATGAGTGACACCTAGTAGTACATCATGATCCCCAATTAATCGAAAGATCAACGGTTTGACCTCAGAAGAAATTATTCTGAAACCCTTCAGTAGCTCTAATGAATCGTGCCCCATTCCCTTCACCACCTTATACCCACTTGGTTCAGGACACGGTCTATTTGTGTCAGTCCCCACTAGGCTGACTACGTCACACCTAGCCCAAGTAATGTCTTTCTCGTCCTTTGGATTTCTAATTACTCTCATGTGTTTAAGAGACTCGCACTCTTAACATGATATACTCTGGCCAGAGGTTTTGAGTAACAATTCGACGATATGCCTGGGTATACATCTCCTCGCAAGGAGTGGTGAATCCTTTGTAGGCTGTTCAAACATCTTCGGGCACTTCGGCGCATACCCAATCATCCTGGGTCCACACCTCCTTGGAGATGCTTGCTTAAGATGTTAAAGTATTAGTCTCCATGACCAGGATGACTTGAACACCACAAGTCAAAGGAACATCGCACTTAAGCTGCAGTAAGAACTTCATTGACATATCTTTATAGATAACCATATGAAGTTTTACAGCTAGTCACTCCAATGAACTAGTTCCCTTAACTAGCATCCATGTTTATCTCCGGACATCCCAATGTCACCAGCCAGTGAAAATCAGCTGATTAGAGAATAACCCATGCTAGTCTCAACAGAATTGATAGTGTTCGTTTTTATCAATTCATCGACTAGGGATAATTTCAATACTTCACAATTGCACATTAGAGATAATCACTAGTTGTGATCCCATCACAAATTCTCTTATGCTGTGAGTTGTATTGCGGACATTCAGTAGATGAGTTTAAGATCCCAATCAAATACACAAAACATGTATACTCAAATAGTGAATTGTCATTTATTAATATAAATGTTTACATCATAAGGCGATTGCCTTAGGACACTTCTCTCATATCACTAACAGATCCTCGACTAGGACTTTTGCTCGGCCTCCAAGAATCCGGAACTCGATGACATTCGACCTCGACCCATCTCGACTCTTGCCCGCGATCCCTGCTCGACAAAGTCTTCTACTCGGTCCCTCGGACCAAATCTTCGTGCTCGGCTTTGTAACGCCCGCCTTTTTCCCACACCTTATGGTGTGGCGAGAAAGGCGTCGTTACGCTAAACATACATGTACATATAAAACATCTTAATGCAGCGGAATAATTTTTTTCTTCTACACATGCTTTTAACCATGCAACTAATACATGAAATATCTATACATGCATAAACTTGTCATCCCTGAACCTAGTGTCATTGGACTTAGCTTATTAACAACATGCATGACATCATGATATAACCATTTCATAGCTTATTCATAATCATCATAAGTAGCATAACCAAAACATAGCATAAGTAGCATTGAAACATAAGTAGCATAATCATCCAGTAGGCATAACCATTGAAACATAGCATAGAATCTAAGGAGGCATTTCCAAATCCCAAGACATGCGATATGTGTAAATAAAAGAATCCTTTGCCAAGTCACTGCCACACACACACATGCTCATGCCCCTCCTGCTGCTTCCCTTAGTAACTTCTTGCTTGATCTGCGGTACGAGGAAAATAAGACTATAAGCACACAGGCTTAGTAAGACCCTTTCCTACTCACTAAAACCATACGTCGCTTAAACATAAACATATCAAGCATCTGACATAACATAATTCTGAACATGAAACATAAGCATAGTCTTGGCGTAAATCATAAGCATATGACATGATTCTTAACATAAACATAAACTTAACACATACCTAGCATGACACAATTCCTAACATACATGAGCATGAACATACTTAGCATAGCATAATTCTTAACATACATGAGCATGAAAACATACTTAGCATAGCATAATTCTTAGCATACATGAGCATAAGCACAATCTTATCATAAGCTTAAGCATAAAACATACTTACCCTGGCGTGATGCATAACATGAATGAATGCATGAGTCGAAATGCGTATATATAGGGATGCTTAATTTAAAATCATACTTTTAAATACTTAAACATAAACATAACATCATTGGGGTCCCCGGCTTGTACCACATACATACATCATAAGCGCGCATCCCTAAGTAGATACGAGGTAGCGAGCCCCGACCTACTAGGGTAGGAACAGCTACGGTAGTTCCAAACACCGGGGCGTTCTTAAGGTGCCCATCCCTGTTGGACAGCTGCGGTAGTCCCAGAACCGTGGACAGCTTCGGTAGTCCAGAACCGGGGCGTTCTTAAGGTGCCCATCCCTTGGACCCTTATTTCGGTCTGGTACAAGCCCATTCATAAAGTAAAATAACTTTGCATGCTTCATCATTCATAGATATTCATGACATAAACATAATCTTGTTTCAGGAAACATAACTTAAGAGTAGGAACAGCTGCGGTAGTTCCAGAACCGTGGACAGCTACGGTAGTCCAGAACCGAGGCGTTCTTAAGGTGCCCATCCCTTAGCATGACATAAACATACTTAACATTTCATCATTCATACTTAACATCATGATGCCTTAAAGGCATGAACATTCATCATCATTCCTTATCTTCATTCATAAGGTATGTCATGCTTACATCATTTTGTCTTAGGGTCATGGTTATCATTTTCGTTCATCATCTTCATTCTTAAACATGGCATACGTACATATCATTCATAAAGCATGACATACATACATAGCATTCATAAACATGGCTTACATACATATTGTTCATAAAACATGGCATACATACATGTCATCCATAAAGCATGACATACATACATATCATTCATAAAACATGGCATACATACATATCCTTCATACACATACATCTATTATAAGCATTTAACCTTCTACATGCATCATTCTATTTAACATAACATACCCCTACATTAATTACATATCATGGTATATGATCTAAATATTCATGAGTAAAGCATAGCATAGAACCTAACATACAAGGTCATGTTACATAATACATAATCTAAGATTTTTGTAATATAAAGATCCTTACATCATGCTTAACTATGTACTTACATCATGGTAACTTATAAACATGTATCCTTGAGACCTTAGCCCAATTCAAACCCTAGTTTTGGGTCTTGACCGAAAACCCTAAGGGACCATAAAGCCATAGAAAATTTACCTAGGTCATGATTAACATCTCATACCTTACATATCATGCCATGGAAAACCATTTGAACCCTTGGTTGGATTTAACCCTAAGTCCTAGGCCCAAACCATGAGTTGGCCGAAACCCTAGAAGGGTAATAAGCCCATAGGAAAATTCATATAAATCACCATTATTACCCATAAGATATCATAAGAAACATACTAATCATGCTTGGAAAGGTTGGAGTTTACCCTAGCCCTTTAGCCTTGATGTGGCCGAAACCCTAGTAGGGTTCTAGGGTGCTACAAAAACTTCAAACATCATACTTTATTGCTTAACCTATCATGAGTAAACATTTGAAAACATAAGAGAGGTTTTTAACATGATTTTTAGCCCAAAACCTTGCTTGGCCGAAATCTTTACAAGCCCTAACCATGGATTTTCCAACATATATAGCATGCCAATAAAAACTTAGATCATGATAAATAACTTGGAAGCTATCATACCACAGGTGAGGGGGTCTTACCTTCCCTTATCTTGGATTTAATCCTTGAATAAAGAAATAGAAAGAACCTTCTTGACTCCAAACTTCTCCTTAGCCCTTGTAGCCTAGTAGAGAGCCTTGAGTCTTCAAGATGGAGTCCTTGGTGGAATTTTTTTCCTAAGGGGAGAGCCCTTGTGGTTTTCGGCTAGAGCAAGGAGGAAGAGGAAAGAATGACTTGGGAAGAAGAGAAGGGAAATTGTAACTCCCATGCCACCTTTATACCACATTAAGGAGGGCAAGTGAAGAGTCATGGTGTCTCTTCCCTTGATGACTCTTCATTTCTCCTAAGCCTTAACCAAAATCCACTTCATCCTCTACTAGCACTCCCTTGCTAGGTGAATTGGTTAGTACATGCATGGTGGTACCATAGGTCCAAGGTTCAATCCTTGGTGCATGCACTTTATTTTTCTATTTTATTTTATTTTATTTTTTTATATTATTTTCAAAAATTCCCTAAAAATTTCCCCATGATTATGCTAATACTCCTAATTAAAACCCATTTATATTTATATTAAATTTCACCTAAAATCCACTAATAACCATGGTCTTAGAAAAGTCCATTAGTACTTAGCTTCTCGATTTAAATGAGAAATTATGGATAATTAGGCTAAGGTTCGTACTAGTATCTCTAAATTCCTTCAAAACTATCTAGACATGATCAATATTTTAAAGAAAATATTGAGGAGATTTTCCGGGTCATTACAGGCTTCACTTGCCAAGTCTTTGTTACCCGATCCCCGACCAGGACTTCATGCTCAACCCTGCAAGTCAAGACTTCATGCCCAATTCCCTAAACCATGACTTCGGTGCCCAACCCTCGGCCAGGACTTCGTGCCTCGATAAGGACTTCTTTGCTAGTCATCTTAATCCTAACTAGAGACTTTTCTGCCAAACATCAAGTCCTGTTTGGATTAGTCCAAATATGCTTTATTATTCTGCCAAACATCAAGTCTTGTTTGGCTTATCTCTTTGTCAAACTGACCAACCCTGGGTTCTCTGCCAAATATCAGATCCTATTTGACTAACCCTTATTCTAACTGATCAAACCTTGGTATATTGTCAAACATATCAGATCTAGGTTTGATCATTTTGCCAAACATTAGGTCCTATTTGGCTAACCCTTCGGTCAACCTAATCAAGCTTGGGTTTACCCTACCAAATATTAGGTCCTGTTTGTTTTAACCCTTGATCACTTTGACCCGACCTTAGTATATTATCAAACATCGAAACACTAGAGGTTGACTGTTCATGTCTGATGCTCTTTGCCCCAACAATCTCCATCTTTTTGATGTTTAACAATAATCTTAAGTTAGGTTTTAGTCTAAGGGTTTTAGGTCAATATTTTGGGGAAAATCGAAGAAAATCTAACTTACTTAAGTACTCTCCCCCCCCTTTGACACACATCAAAAAGAAATAGAAGGCAATAATAAAAATTTTAAAATTTGCATCAAAAATATGATTTTTGAAAATATTTAAGATTTTTTTTTTAAAATATACTTTTAAAAAATCCTCCTTTTTTATTTTATTCTATAAATCAAGTACTCCTTTTTAAAAAAAAAATATTTTAGGGAACGCTAAGTACTTGAGTAATATTTGACAAGATAAGTACTTTATTGATTTTGAATTTCTCTAAATCTGACACAATCCTAGAAATCTTATTGACCACAATAGAATTTTCTATGTGTCTTATAGATTTTCCAATCAAGATAAAATATTTCCAATTTAAGTATTTAATTTTCGAAAAATAAATTTCTTGATTTGGATTCCTCCCCAATCTAACTCAATCCTAGGAAATCTTGTTAACTACAAGGAAAACTTTCCTAAGTGTCTCGAAGAGTTTGCCAAACTCAAGCAATTTTTCAAAGGTTTTAAAAGATGTTCGAAAATATTTTGAAAAAATATTTTTTTAAAAAATGAGAATATTATATTTTCACAAATACAGTATTTTTGAAAAGATAGTATTTTTTAAAAATATAGTATTTTTGAAAACTTCTAATTGATCATTGAACTCCCCCTAAACCTGACACAGTCCTATGAAGCTTGTTGACCACAAAAGATCTTCCTCTGAGTCTTAG
Source organism: Boesenbergia rotunda (assembly GCA_024364735.1). NCBI lineage: Eukaryota > Viridiplantae > Streptophyta > Magnoliopsida > Zingiberales > Zingiberaceae > Boesenbergia > Boesenbergia rotunda. The sequence goes on from JAGFNQ010005715.1 coordinate 67,488, forward strand.
GATTTAATTCAAACGAAAAGAATTACATTATATATATATATATATATATATTTCCTTTTTTTTAAAAGTAATCAAAACATGAGTTGTTCTTTTGATTGAGACTCCCCCTAAGCCTAACATAATCTTAGAAATCCTTGCAGATTATAAGGAAAACTTCATATGTGTCTGTCGAGATTATCCAAATCATTAGAGCAATTAAAGTATTTTTAGAAAAATATTTTTGAAAGAATATGATAATTTTTGAAGAAGTATTTTTCGAAAGATATTTTAAAAGAAATAATAACTTTTTAAGCAAAAACCATTTTGAAAGAGATAAATTTTCGAAAGGAATGATTTTTGAAAAATAATTTTAAAAAGAAATAAAAAAATTGTAAAATGTTAAACTCTTCCTGAACCTGACACTTTCTAGCCACCCTTGTTAACTACAAGGAACTCTACCTAAGTGTCTTAAGGAACATTAGTGTTGACTTAGAGGATTTGTGTCTAAGTGTAGGTCAAATAACTTTCGAATAAATATATAATTTTTGAAATATATTTATAGGTACACACAATCATGCATGAAATTCATTAAAACATTATTATGTTCAATCACTATTTTTAAAATATAATTTTTAAGGAAATATTCTAAGGATTTTTGAAAACCATTTAGAAAACATTTATCAATTGATTAGTCCTTATCATCTCACCCATTCTAAGTGTCGCAGTATAAACAAGCATGGTTACCTTATGGGTATTGTGAGATGCTTAAATAATTTTTCTCAATTTAATTTTATAGATTGTTTGATCTTGAGTTGGATTCAAATTTAACAATAACTAACTTAAAAGTAACTTTCAATAATTGGCTTCCAGGACTTGGTGAGACACAGGAGCCTTTTTGGTTATCGGAACAACGACCCTTTCCTTAGATAAAGTCTTTTAAAGAAATAATACTTTCAATTTACTTTTTGAAAAACTCTGGTCTAACTAGTCTAGGATGTGGCGATGTAGCTTCGGCTAGTTTCACTTAGCTAGGTCGACCAAGTCGGGTACTCCTTACCCTTCCTGACTTCCCAGACCAAGCTTCCCTAACGTACTATCATCTCGCCCCACCCTGGTACTATGTTAGGCAAGTGTCAACCAATCTTATTCCTATCTAGCCATTCTAGATTAAGCAAGAAATAAACTAGCATGAATGACATGACAGATATATGGAAGAAAAACATAAATAGATGCATGGGCATGACAGTTATGCATGTGTCAATCAAGTTGAAGCAATTTAATTTGGTTTCTAATAAAATATCAAATTCTCGATTTGATATAGAATGTGTGAATCGATGAATATGTCAACCCACTTTGACATATTTATTATTATTAAGTTGATTGTTCTAGTTGGGTAGAATTATATTTAGTTTCATAATTGAAGGTAATTAATTTAAATTTAGTTTATATACTTGAATTTTTAATTAAGGATTGAGTTTTTAATTAAAGTTGAATTGTTAATTAACATTTAAGTTTTATTATATTTGTGATTAATTAAGATTTATGTTTTTAAGATTTAAATTAAGATTTAAGATTTGGATTAATTAAGATTTAAGTTTTTAGTTTTGTGATTAATTGAAATTTAAGTTTTTAAGATTTGAATTATAATTTTGGGTCTAATTACTTCATTTCCATTAATTCAAAGAATTCTGATTCATCTAATATTTCTTTCATTTTTAAGTTTTTAATTTTATTTAATACTTCTATTTTATTTGAATTTTTATAAGCCTTTTTAATTATAGATTCAATTTTAGTAAATTCATCTTCATCTTCAGAATCATATTCATAATTGATAAAAGTTGTATCATTATCTTTAAAATAAGTAGAATAATTTTCAAAATTACTATTTAAAGTTATATTATTATATTCAAAATTAGTATAATTATTAATTAAGGTTTCATAACTACCATCAGCATCATTAGAATTATACTGAGAATTATTAATAATGTTTCATTATTATCTTCAAAATATTAATTAAGGGTTGAGTATTATCATCAGAATTATTATGATTATCTTCAGTATTAATAGAATTATTGTCAGTATTAATAAGATTATTTTTAGTATTATTAATTATAGGTTGTGAATTATCTTCAAAATTATGATAATTATTTTCAGTATTATTATAATTATCTTCAGTATTATTAGGATTGCTAAAAAAAATTAGAATTAATTTCTAAGATTGCATCATTAATATTAAAAATTAAGGAGTTAATATTTAATATTTTAATATTATCAATATTTGATTTGGACCCATTACTAGCTAATTTATCATGCAATACATTAAGTTTGCTATACATAAAATCTAATTTATCAGAAAAATTAACATTGTTATCTAAATTACCAGAAAGATTATGCAACTGTGCAGGAATTTGAAAAATATTATTGCGAAAATTAAATTTTTGTACCTCCTTTACCGTTGTCACATTTCTTAGCATTGTTGACCTGTTGATCCTCCAGTCTAGACATTGGTTCATGTAGTGTTCCTACTTTTGGCACTTGAAGCATCTGATATGGTTCTTGTCCGTTCGGACTCCTGGCACCGATACCTTCGTTGCCGCCGGTGGTGATGTACGAGTCTTACGAGTAGGACACCTATTTTTGTAGTGTCCTCTACCACTACACTTGAAACATATTATATTAAACTTAAAATCAGACATAATTAAAATATACCTTATTCACCCTTGGCTCTCGCTCAATTTCTGGCCTTCTTGCTACTTCGGTGGTGAGTTTGATCAGATCCACTTGCTCTGATACCAATTGTAGGATCGAGATTGAGCAATAGAGGGGGGGGGTGAATATCACTTCGCAAAAAACTTTTCGTCGGACCTTTGTCGATCGTTCGCTTAATATCAGAGTTGTTAGTAGCAGCAAAATAAAAGATAAAGTGAAAATATACAATGCAAATACGTGGGATTTACTTGGTTCCCAAGTCCCAGGGTTAGTACGAGCAAGGCTTAATTACGGGAAGCGCTCGTCCACTAGTGGTTTCCTTTCCGGAAGTTTTCTGGAGGCGGATAAACTCGTCTTATAGTTTAAGTACAGGCACAAATAATAATGAAATAAGTACAACTTGTAGTACGCAAACCAATGTGTGAAGGTCTCAGCCAACTCTAGAAGTCCGAAGCGCCGCACACTTCTTCCTGGAGCATGCTTGGTCACAGAGCTTTGTCTCAGAACTTTTTTTTCGCAGGGAATGAGTTAGCAATTTTAGAATTGATATCTTGAACTACTGCACTCGACCGCTTTTTATAGTACTTACTCACGCACCTGAATGGTCATTCAGGCGCCCTCATTGCAACGTACCGAGCGGAAACTCTATCCGCTATTCAGTTAATCATTATCCTATCTAGGTGCCTGAGTCCCTTTCAAGCACATGAGTGCCGATGTGGATCCTCCACTCAGCACTCGCCACGTAAGCCAGACAGTTGCACCAGCTCAGCCACCCACTGCCAGATCTCAGGCGCTTGAGTTCCATTCAGGCACCCTAGTCAATTGCTTTCTCATTTTAGCTGCAACAAGGGTCAGTTCCAAACATACAATAAAATATAGAATTTCAACATGTATGAATTACAACCAGTGTCACGCCCCGAGGAGCCGCCCATCCGATACTGACCGGACTGCCACTCCCTCGTAGAGCTATAAATGAATCAAGTCGCTCGTGAACTATTCGGAGCTCGATTCGATAGAAGCTTGTTCCAGCTCGTTTAATAAAGCTCATTAATATTAACGAACCAAACTCAAACTCAGCAGTATTCGGCTTGTTAGCTCGTGAACAGGCTCGTTAATAAGCTCGTGAGCTAGTTTGTAAAATATAAAATTAATATTTAACATTAAATATATAATTTTGACACTTTTACATTTAATAAATATAAAATATCCAATAAAGCTCATTTGTATGAATTAAATCATAGATTTTAGTAAATATTTTATATTTTTTAGAATATATAATTTATTTTTTCAATAAATTGATGAATAATTTAATTAATAATTTATATTTGGTAAGATCGTTTAGGGCTTGATTAGGCTCGAATATGCTCGCGAGCCATCACTATATTCGATAAATTAAGCTCGAGCTCGCCTCGATAATAAACGAATCAAACTCAAACTCTCAGGTATTCGGCTCGGCTCGGTTCGATTACAACCCTACTCCCTCGACCCGGTGGACAATTCAAAACCCTAACCTCTACGATCACCTCGGCCGATTGTACCACAGCCTATAGGGCTGGAACAACCGTCTGTAGTAAACGAAAATGCCAGCAAAGACAAAAGTTGTGTACCAGTACGACTTACGACAAAGCACAATGCACAAAAGGCCACCATGGCTCACAAAAAATATAACTATACTGTCGTATAAAATGACACAACCGAACACAAAGGCAGCAGCGGAAATGTAAGGTATAAAGATACAGAAAATGGGTACCCATATGTACCAGCATCAAATAGAAGAAAATCCCGAAATCGTCTCGATGGATATGCGAACTGGGACAGGCTGCCGGGCACACTCCAAACAACCATCCTGAAATAAAAACAAGGAGCTAACGGGATGAGTCACAGTACTCAGCGGATATCTCACCATATATGTAGGATAGTCTAAGCTAGCAACATTGTAACAGACTATCAAAATAACACATGTACAGGTAGAGATAAGTACAACTGAAAGAAGGAATAGAAAGTACCATACCAATGTGGTGGAGTCGCCAAATCCAGACATAAAGGTCTCCTGTATGTGCATGTCAATCATATGCAGCATCCAAGTATAGCAAGAACAAACAAGTGCAAAATATGCATATGCACATGGTGCAATGACATGGTCACCCCTGCCATCGGTCAGACATCGTCACCTATGTACAGGAGGAAGCTGAGCGGAGGCCACCCTCCGACATACGGCTGTGACTGCCGTCCGTACTCTGCCATCACTGCTCCTGAGCGATCGAGTAGACGGAATGTTGCCGGTGTAACACCCCTACTCCATGACCTATCCTGGCGATATCTCTATCAGCCCCAGGTCATGACCTATCATGGCGATATCTCTATTAGGCCTAGGCCATCACCTATCCTGGCGATATCTCTATCAGCCCCAGGCCATCTATGGAGGATATCTCTATCTGGGTGTTATCCCTACCCCAGGTATATAAATAGGGGAGAGACCTCTCTCTCTCATCTCCTAGTATATGGACTACTCAAGAAGGGACCTCTGTCTGCTACCACGCTCCGATTCACTAACCCATGAGTGCATGAGCGGAGCAGTGTAGAGCACACTACCCAATACTCCGTCGACCACTAACCCATGAGTGGTCGTATGGGTAGGTCAGTATGACTGCCGACCTGACTCACCCAAAAGGGGGTCCCCTAATCGACCGTGATGCACAGTGCATGATGATGCATGACACTGGTTAACAACATCCACTATCTAGTCCACCTATATCAACATGATATGCAAGGATCATAGATAATGCACCAGAGTCTAAGTCCTAAAGGTATAGGTATCACATGCCAGGTCTAGCATAAACAGTATCAGTAAGACAAATAGAAGAGTAATATCACAATCTATTACTCCATTGCTAAACAAAGCGTATCCAACATATATCTATGACTAATCTAAAAGAAGAGTCAGAGATACCCGCCTCCGATGTAGTAAATCGTAAGCGAAGAGAAACCCCCGTCTAAAATAATATCCGCTGCAAGTGGAATCTAAATAGCCGAGTCAATGACCTGTATCACAACCCATAATTTTATCTATTTATGAACATAATAATTAGACTAGATACCAAGATGATTCCAGATTAACTCAACCAAACTCTAAGTGTAGTTCACCATAGTATTAAACCACACCATTAGGCTAACTCTAAATTCAATTAAAATTAGCCTTAACTAGAGATTAACCCCATGATAGCTTTCATTTTGTTGATTAAATTAGACCCTCAAATCCATGTTTTTATCTACTTTTATATGCTTAAGTTTGCATTTGTATTAGGTTTTATGGATGTCTCCATTTTGGCTTAAGATTCAATTCTTTCTATATTTAAGATGTTTTTGCACTAAAATTTAATATCATTTTGTAGGTCTCAAATGATCATGGACCTGGATCATATTGGGTCAAACTTGGGTCAGAATTAGATCCGGATCAAATGGATCAAGCATCGGATTAACATGGGTCGTCCATTCAAGAGAACGGTTAGATCTAAGTCATCCGCCAACTTCTGGTCGATCCAAGCTCAAGATAGACTTAATCTAGTTCATGGATCAAGATCTAAAAGTTTGGGCCGGATCGGAGTTAATTCAGCCGTTGGATCAAGCACTAGAAGATCTAGACCGTCCAAGCTAAAGAAGAGAAGATCTGAGTCATCCGCTTCAGTTCTGAGTGATCCGAGTTAAGGAATAGTAGATCAGAGCCCTTGATCAAGATCTGGGAAGTTTGGGTTCGATCTGACTTGATCCGACCGTTGGATGAGATCGGAGCAATCACAGCCGTCCAAATTCAAAGGCAATTGGTTAAAACAGAAATTCCCTCCATTGGCTGAGGTTGTCTCGTCTTCGCCACTGTTCTTGCGATTTCTTTGTTGTTTCTTCTTCCGATCGCGCGGCCACTGCAGATTGAAGGAAATTCCAGATCTCAAATCGAAGATTCAGCTTCGCGAGATGGTTGTGACAATTCCATTGCTGCCAATTCTGGGCGAGGGTTTCGCCGGGTGTTGCTTCGACCGATCACTCCCGATTGGGCACCTTAACTCAATCAGAGCTTACAGAGTCTTCGGAGGGGTTCTTTGAAGGGATCTGGTGAGTCTCTGAGTCACGATCTTAAGGCGATTGATCAAGAAGGAGAGGACCCGAAGAAGAGTTTAGTCGCGCCTCAACCAACGCAACTTGATCGCGGGAGTCGAATCTACCGATTTCAATCTAGGGGGTTCTTAGATTGACTCTTGAGTGATGACAAGAAGGGGATCAGGAGACGAATTCAACCTGTAGTCTAGATTTCGAATCTGAATTCATTTCTGCAATTTCTTGTTCTGTATCAGTTTGCGATTAGCTACTGATCGGTCATGGACCGATCCAGACAGCACCTGATCGGTCATCAGTCCGATCAGGCGTGTATCTGATCGATCAGCCGACCGATCAAGAAATTTTCCTGCATAAACATACTCTGTTTTAGTTTCCAGCTTGATTCCGTTCCTTATTTCCGAATTTAGTTACAGTTTTAGTTTCGTCTCTGCAATAGATATCACTTTTATATTTCAATCTTGCGATTTCAAATTGTCTTGTTCAATTTTCCTAGTGTTTGAGTTCAATTCTTGCAATACCTAGTTTAACTATACTTAGTTGAGTCAATTCCATTTCAAACTTTACTTCCATTCTTATTTGCAAAACAAAACCCCCATTTTATCTAGAAAACCCAGATTATTTAACGACAAATAACTTTCAAGCTTGATTCAAACACTCGCAACTAGTCCTTGGGAAAAAATATGACCTGAGGCCCCTATTCTACCTTTAATCTTGCTAGCAAGGGTTTTCAGTTAGAAATTCTAAATTTGAGGCTCACTTGTGACACCTATTTCGTAGCCTATCAGATTTTTGGCGCCGTTGCCGAGGACCCTAGTTGAGTTTGTTTGATTTAGCTTGTGTGCTTAATTTCATATCTTGTGATCCATTTTTTGTGCTTATCTCTATATTTTGTGATCCATTTTATTTGTTTCATCCTTTTGTATACATTTGCTGCGATTTTTGTATTTGTGTATGACCAGATCTGTAGGTGGTATTCTTAAAGACTTTGATCCTGAAATTGAAAGAACTTTCAGAGCTAGGAGGAATCAAATCAGTGTTTCAGAGGCTAGTGTTATTCTTCCTATTCTATCTATCTCAGCTCATTCAGTTGATCCTATGGCAGACCACTAGAAAACCAGAAGGAACTAGCAGCACCAGATGATGCTTTTCAGTACTCCTGTATTGCCTACCCAGAGCTCACTGGAGATTTTGAGTTAAGATCAGGACTCATCCATTTATTGCCCAAATTTTAAGGTCAGTCTGGGGAGGATCCCAACAGACATTAACATGAATTCCACATAGTCTGCTCCACCATGAAGCCTCAGGGGATTTCAGAAGAAGATATCAAGCTGAGGGCATTCCCATTTTCCCTGACTGGAGCAGCGAAGGATTGATTCTACTACCTACCTACTGGGCACGTTTCTAGCTGGATTTCTATGAAGAAAGCATTTTTGGAGAAGTACTTTCCAGCATCTAGGACAGCAATCATCAGGAAGAGCATATGTGGTATACAGCAAGTAGTGGGAAAGACTCTGTATGACTATTGGGAAAGGTTCAACAAGCTATGTTCTAGTTGCCCACCGTACTAGATTAGTGAGCAGCTACTCATTTAGTACTTTTACGAGGGTCTACATCAGATGGATCGGATTATGATCGACGCTGCAACAGGAGGAGCCCTAGTAAACAAAACGTCAGATCAAGCTAGGGAGCTAATCTCAAATATAGTAGAGAACTCACAGCAGTTTGGGAGTAGAGCTTTGTCCACCAGAGGAGTTAATGAAGTTCAGATGGTATCAAATGAGCAAAAAGAAATCAAGAATTCATTGATGGAGCTTACATCCCTGGTGAAGCAAATGACTCTAAACAATGTGAATCAAAATTAGAATTTTTCAGTACCTCCACCTTCAAGCCAAGTGATGAGGTTATGCAGTATTTGTTCAAGCCAAGACCACAATTCGGATTCATGTCCTAACCTCCAACAAGATGAGACACTAGCGGCATTGACTAGAGGGCAATTCCAAGCCAAAAATAACCCCTACTCATCTACTTATAATCCGGATTGGAGGGATCATCCAAACTTGAAGTATGACAACTCTTTTTATCAGCAAAACCCATCACAACAGTCCTATCAGCAGCCCCAATCGAATTATCAGCAAAATCAGCAAGTACAACAACAATTTCAGTCATCTCAACAAACAATTCAACAATTTCAGCAACCCTATCAACCAATTTAGCAATTTTATCCACCTTTCCAAGGAAATCAGCAAGGGTTCCAAGGAAATCTGAATTATCAGCCACAAAATCAGTTTTCACAGCAGGGATTTCAGTCATTCAATCAAAATTTTTAGCCCTCCAATCAGAATTTCCAGCCCGCTCAATTTCAGCCCTCACAACCACAATTTCAACCTCAACCTTAGAATTTTCAGAGCTATAATTCTCAACCATTTCAACCAAGTTCTCAGCCTAATTTTCAGCAATTTTCTCAACCATTTCAACCCTATAATTAGCCCCAACAACCCTACTTTCAAGGTTCACAGCAAGTTCAACAATTTCAACAACTTCAATCATCATTTCAAAGCCAATCAAAGCCTCATGCTAACCAAGGAGGCTATGGAAGTTCAAGTGGGGTAAATGTGCAACAACAAAGGTTAAAGGAGATGTTACAACAATTTTTGCAACAACAAAGAAATGATCCCACCTTACAAAATATTGAGAGGCAAATTGGACAATTGGCTAGTGGGATGAACCAAATGCAAGCCCAAGGATCAAGTCAACTACCTTCTCAAGCTACTCCCAACCCAAAGGTAAACGTTAGTGCTATTACTTTGAGGAGTGGGAAGGTGGCTTCAACTTCAAATGGTCCAAGGGCTGATTTTTCTGAAAACAGGACAGCAACTTCATTTCAAGCCCCAAACAGCCTTGAAATCACTTCAAAATCAGTTAGTTTCAACCCTAGTCCAAGCCTAACTCCTTCCTCAAGTAATCCTGTGATTTTGGTGGTGAATGAAGGAGAAATTAGTGGTATAAGTGGGTTTATAGCAGCTACTTCAGTGGAGAAATCAGTTCAAAATTCAGCCCCAAAGATTTCGGCTCAAGAGGAAGAATTGAGGATTCCTTTGCCATTCCCTCAGTGCAAAACCCAAGCCAAGAAGAAAGTGGAGGAGGAGAAAGCTAAGGAATACAATGAGCTTGTGAAGTTGTTTAGTAAAGTGTGTTGGTGCAGGAAGCACCATATCGAACCTTGCTTTGATATTGGCAAAGGATTCAAAGTTAAGTTTGTTTGTGATCTAACAATATTCACTAGTGTGCAGGATACAAAGTCCTAGCGAAGGGCTGCTAGGCACCTGGCGAAGGACTGCCAGGATACAAGGCCCTAGCGAAGGACTGCTAGGCACCTGGCGAAGGACAGCCAGTATCCAAGCCCTAGCGAAGGACTGCTAGGCACCTGGCAAAGGACTACCAGCAACCAAGCCCTAGCGAAGGACTGCTAGGCAACTGGCGAAGGACTGCCAGCATCCAAGACCTAGCGAAGGACTGCTAGGTGCCAGGCGAAGGACAGCTTGGGACTGAAGCCCTAGCGAAGGAATGCTAGGCACCGGGCGAAGGACAGCTCGGCATCCAAGCCCTGACAAAGGACCGTCAGGCAAAAGTCCAACCAAAGGAGCGGTTGGCATCAGGTAAACTCTCCCGAGAGGAGTAGGTGAGGACGCGTTCCCCATCGAGGGAACAGTAGGCGTCGGTTTGACCTAGGGCTCCATTTTGGAGATCAAAGTCAGAACCAAGACAGCTAAGGCTGTATAATCTAACCACTTAATGCATTGTTGTATTTTGGACTAACCCTGGATGCAGGACCGAAGGAACGTGTGTCTGCAGCTCAGAGAGCCTCAAAGGAGAGAGGCAATGGCTGAGTAGGGCGCCCGGAGTGTCCCGGGCGCCCCCAAGGTGCATACAAAACAAGTCAAAGAAAAAAGGGTTCGAACAGCTGCTGGGCGGGGCGCTCCCGTGCTCCCGGGCGCCCCCGCTGCTCCCGGGCGCCCCCAGCGTCCCGGGCGCCCCCATGCGCATGCCTCGAACCAGAAGCCATCGAAGCCAAGCAGATAACACTTGACCCGGTCAATCCGGGTGCCCCGAGCGCTCCGGGCGCCCCGGTCAAAGCGGATCCAGAGGATAGACGCTAACCGAGACCTTTGCGGATCAAAGGCCACGTGGGGGGGGCCCCCGACGTCCCGGGCGCTCCCAGGCCCTATATAAAGGACCCTCGACCAAGGCTTCGATCATCAATTCTTTCAACGCCTCAAAGCTCTTCTACGTTCGTGCCTTGCTCCGGAAACACTCCAACTCGAGCCGACGACGTCCCGCTGCCCCGAAAAAGTCAATACACTCCGAACGTCGGTAACGAAGAGTGCAATTCTTTATTATTATTTTCGTGCACTTACTTTGTAACCAAATTCTGTAACTATTATTGCGCTTCATATAGAATTGCCCAAAGTAAACGGTCAACGACCGTGGGCCTTGGAGTAGGAGTCGACACAGGCTCCGAACCAAGTAAAATCGATTGTCTCTGTGTTGTGTTTATTTTTACTTCTGTTGTGCAATTTCTATTTACGAAATTCCGAACGATTTCCGTTATTCACCCCCCCCTCTATCGGTTTTCTCGATCCAACAAGTGGTATCAGAGCGGGGAAGTTCAAACTTGGTGCAACCACCAGTTTGAAAGTTTTTCGGATTTACGAAATTTTGTATCTTATTTCTTTTCCTTTTTTAATCAACACCACTACATCTTTTCCGCCTTTTACTTTAAAAATAAATAATATCTGTAGGTGTATTTAAAAATCAACACCACTACACCACTACGCCTTTTTCAATTTTGAATTTTCATATTTTCACCATAAGTCTGATTTGATAAAATGAACAATTTTTGAAAATTTGTCATAAATTTTTTTAAATATTTTTCTCGAAATTCGTCCTACTTTAATTCGAGCAAATTTTTTTTTAACGTTAAATTCTTAGTTTTTCATTATTAATCAGAATTGACAAAATCAATATTTTTCAAAAATTTGTCATAACTTATTTTTATTATTTTATTATTATTTCGTCTCGAAATTCGTGCAATATTTTTTTTGGCTATTTCTTCCTTCTCCTGCACTACTAATCCAAGATCAAGTCTTGGTACACGTTTGTTGTTTCTTTTTGTGTGCAAGAGGTTATTTTAAATGGCCAACCAAGAGTGGAACAGTGCTCGTCCACCGCTATTCTCCGGCGAGAACTTCAGCTTTTGGAGAAGACAAATAGAGTCCCTTCTGAAGGCCCACATGGACTTATGGCGGATCATCCAAACGGGATTCTCTCTTCTCGTAGAAGATGGATCATCGATCGCCTGGGACAAATTGGTCGAATCAACTCTGAGGAAGATCGAGACCGATGCAAGGGCAATTGCAATCCTACAATGTGGTCTAACCAAGGAGCAACTTGAACTAGTAGGTCCATGCAGATGTGCTAGAGAAATCTGGGAAAAATTGGTTAACCTTCATCAAGAGATCTCAGATGAAGAAGAAGATCAGGTAAATTATCTTGCCCTTTCAGTCCAAGCACAAACAGCCGAGTCAGAGTCTGAACCCGAATCCAAAATCGAACCAGAATTAGACGACGAATTGACTGAGACGGTAACCGATTTCAAATTCTTTTCAAATTTAGAATTAAATAATCAAACAGATACTATAATGGTCGAGGAAGGTGTAAATTTTATTGTGGGGAAAACTCCTTAAGAACCACCAAAGAAGGAGCTTCAACCAGTACCCAAGTCTGACTCAGACACACAATCAGAAGATGAGCCTAGATCCGAGGCGGCAAGAATCAAGGGGGAGATTCCCAATAAGGAACCAAAAGGTAAAAGTGTAAAATCAGATTTTAATCATGTAATTTGTTACACATGCAGGGAGAGAGGGCACTACCAAAGTGAGTGTCCTACTCGTAAGATTCGAACGACACCATCGACGGTGACAAAGGAATCAGTTCCAAAAGCACGAAGGGACAAAAGTCGCATCCAATGCTTCAAGTGCCAGGAGTTCGGGCATTACCAACGTGAATGCACAGATAAAAGAGCTACCAAGAATGCCGCACAAACAATCGACAAAGGTAAATTTACAGTATTTGAAAATCCGTTATTTACCTTCAATAATGTGATTGATTCATGTAACTTAATTAAAGCAAACTTCAGAAAATTGAAACAAGAAAATGAAACCCTAAAACATAAGGTCAATAAGTTAGAAAATTTAATTCATAATCTTGCTGATTTCGAAAATCCGTAGTATTACTCCAATTGTGACCTTACTTAGACAATTGTTTGTTTTAATTATGTGTTTCTTTTTATTTTTCTGCTTAGAATTAGGATTGGTTAGTGTAAGGACTAAATCAATTAATTGAAATTTGAACAACATAGTATTGGGTGGAGGTGAGATGATAATACGTTAGGGAAGCCATCTTGGCGGAACTAGCCGAAGCTACCGATCCAAGACCCAAACTAGTTAGACCAGAATTTACCAAAAAGTAATTTTGAAGACGAAATTTCACTAAAAGGCTTTGTCTAGAAAAGAGTGGATGATCTCATAAGGCTACGGCCAAAGAAGGCCTTGTGCCTCGCCAAGACCTGGAAGCCAATTTTTGAATTTCAAATTCAAATTACTTTTTGTCAAATTCAAATCTAACACAATTTTCAGTTAAGTATAGATTAAAACTAATTATTTTTTGAATTAATCTAACTTTTCAAAATTAAAATATTTGTCTCACAAAACCCATAAGGTTAACATGCTTGGTCATGTAGAATTGGGTGAGACATCTAGGACTTATAAGCATAATTCGCTATCTTTGTAAATAAAAAAAAATCTTTTCAAAAGTTATTCAAAATTATCCTTTTTTTCGGTTTACGGTACCCTACACTTTCAATTCTAACATTGTTTTAAATTTCATGTTAAATATCTCAATAGACTTGTTTTAAATATAATCTAGGGCTTGTTTTGTTTTAGTCATTGATTGGTCAAACTTGGTCAAAATAGTCAACCCTAGTCAACATAGTCAAACCTGATCAACACTGAAACCCCTTAAGAAACTTAGATAAAAATCAGACTGTGTCGGATACAGGGGGAGTTTCTTTTAATACTCTTCAAAAATTTAAATGTTTTTTTTAAACCTTATGTTCTAAATCTAATTATCATCTCGATAAGGTTTTCAAAATTTGATTCAAAAACCTTCGTATACTACTTTCTGTTTGAAAAATTATCATCATTTCAAAATATTTTTCGAAAACTGTGTTATCACTTCAAGTTATGTTTTCAAAAATGTATCTCCTTAAAAATTATCATACTCAGAAGGTTATTCAAAATTATTCTTTTAATTTTAATAAACCCTAAAGACACAGAGGAAGGTCCACTTCATGATCTACAAGGATTCCTAGGATGTGTCAAATTTAGGGGGAGTTTGATTTAAAAGAAGAATTTCTGAAATATTTTTGGTAATTATTTGTTTTGAAATTGTTAGATAAATTCCTTTGATCTGAACTGAACCCTAAGAACTCAGAGAAAGAATACTTGTAGTCAACACAAGATTATGAATTAAATTTTCTAACTTATTGACCTTATGTTTTAGGGTTTCATTTTCTTGTTTCAATTTTCTGAAGTTTGCTTTAATTAAGTTACATGAATCAATCACATTATTTAAGGTAAATAACGGATTTTCAAATACTGTAAATTTACCTTTGTCGATTGTTTGTGCAGCATTCTTGGTAGCTCTTTTATCTGTGCATTCACATTATTTAAGGTAAATAACGGATTTTCAAATACTGTAAATTTACTTTGTCGATTGTTTGTGCGGCATTCTTGGTAGCTCTTTTATCTGTGCATTCACGTTGAATACTTGTAGTCAACAAGCTTCCAAGGATTGCGTCAAGTTTAGGGGGAGGTCAAATTAAAAGAGTTATTAAACATTTCTAACTAATATGTTTTCATACACTATATTTTCAAAATTGTGTCGAAAACATAAGTAATTTATCTTACAAAATATTATTTTAAAATGTTTTTGTGGCTTATAAAATTATTTTTGAAATACCTTACTTGCATATTTTTCAAAAATGCATATTTTTCAAATAATACTTATATTTTCAAAAATTGCATAATATTTTTCAAAGTGACTTATATTTTTCAAAGATACAGTGTACTTGCATCTCTCAAAAAGCTCAATATCTTTTAAAGTACTTGTATTTTTCAAAATATTCAAAACAAGTAATCTTATTGATTATATATTCTTTTTTATTGCTTGTCATGCATGGACTCAATGCAAATATACACTTGACTATAATACTATTTTTTGCATCAATTCTTCACTCTTTCAAAATGATGTTACTTAGAAACTATTATAATTGTTGACATTATTCTCAAATATTTATGTTTTCAAAACCCATAAGCTCTGATACACAAATTTTAAATGTCCTTCAAAATATATTTTTAGAACTCCTTATTGATATATATCCAAGTAGGAGAGTAGAAAAAGTGTGAAATTAGAAATTAAACTCTTCATTAAAATTTTCCTTCTTTTTCAATGAATTTTTTTTGGAAATGGTCTAAAACAGAAGAATTTCATATTAAAGGAGAGAGAAAGGAAAGAGAGATTTTTTTTCAAAAAGTGCTTCAAAAGTTTCTAAGTATTTCTAAGTGTTTCAAATTTTTGTTAAATACATGTCTTCTCCTAAATAAATTTCTTTTTTTTTGTTCTTAGTACACAAAATATGACAGAGCAAAAACTTGTTAAGTTTTTTGGTGAATAACTTATCCAGAACTTGTTTTCCAAAATGTACAAAAGTATTTCCAAACAAATATTTCTAAGTGTGCAAAAATTTTTGGTAAACAATTTTTTTTGGGAAATTTACCTTCAAAATTTTGCCTAAGTAAAATTCTTTTTTTTGCAAAGCCTTGTAAGTAAAAGTTTTTTAACAAAATTTAGGTTTGCAAAACTTCTCAAAATTTTACCCTATTCACCCATGTTTTGTTTTTGATATATGTCAAAGGGGGAGGAAGGGTCAAAGTTAAGTGTTAAGTTAAGTATTTTATAACACAATGATTCAGGGGGAGTATGAGAAAATTTTTTCTATTCAAATTACATTGGTTTTAGACTGTTCAAAACTGCTATGTTTTATTGGTCTTAACCCTCTTGCTTAACTGTTATATGTTTTTTACTTAACTTTGAATTATGTTGCCATATATCAAAAAGGGGGAGATTGTTGGTGCAGGAAGCACCATATCGAACCTTGTTTTGATATTGGCAAAGGATTCAAAGTTAAGTTTGTTTGTGATCTAACAATATTCACTGAGTGTGTAGGATACAAAGTCCTAGCGAAGGGCTGCTAGGCACCTGGCGAAGGACTGCCAGGATACAAGGCCCTAGCGAAGGACTGCCAGGATACAAGGCCCTAGCGAAGGACTGCTAGGCACCTGGCGTAGGAATGCCAGGATACAAAGCCCTAGCGAAGGACTGCTAGGCACTGGCGAAGGACTGCCAGGATATAAAGCCCTAGCGAAAGACTGCTAGGCACCTGGCGAAGGACTGCCAGTATCAAAGCCCTAGCGAAGGACTGCTAGGCACCTGGCGAAGGACTGCCACTATCAAAGCCCTAGCGAAGGACTGCTAGGCACCTGGTGAAGGACTGTCAGTATCCAAGCCCTAGCGAAGGACTGCTAGGCACCTGGCGAAGGATTGCCAGCAACCAAGCCCTAGCGAAGGACTGCTAGGCAACTGGCGAAGGACTGCCAGCATCCAAGACCTAGCGAAGGACTGCTAGGCGCCAGGCGAAGGATAGCTTGGGACTGAAGCCCTAACGAAGGAATGCTAGGCACCGGGCGAAGGACAGCTCGGCATCCAAGACCTGACAAAGGACCGTCAGGCAAAAGTCTAACCAAAGGAGCGGTTGGCATCAGGTAAACTCTCCCGAGAGGAGTAGGTGAGGGCGCGTTCCCCGTCGAGGGAACAGTAGGCGTCGGTTCGACCTAGGGCTCCATTTTGGAGACCAAAGTCAGAACCAAGACAGCTAAGGCTGTATAATCTAACCACTTAATGCATTGTTGTGTTTTGGACTAACCCTGGATGCAGGACCGAAGGAACGTGTGTCTGCAGCTCAGAAAGCCTCAAAGGAGAGAGGCAATGGCTGAGTAGGGCGCCCGGAGTGTCCCGGGCGCCCCCAAGGTGCATACAAAACAAGTCAAAGAAAAAAGGGTTCGAACAGCTGCTGGGCGGGGCGCCCCCGCTGCTCCCGGGCGCCCCCAGCGTCCCGGGCGCCCCCATGCGCATGCCTCGAACCAGAAGCCATCGAAGCCAAGCAGATAACGCTTGACCCGGTCAATCCAGGCGCCCCGAGCGCTCCGGGCGCCCCGGTCAAAGCGGATCCAGAGGATAGACGCTGACCGAGACCTTTGCGGATCAAAGGCCACGTGGGGGGCGCCCCCGACGTCCCGGGCGCCCCCAGGCCCTATATAAAGGACCCTCGACCAAGGCTTCAATCATCAATTCTTTCAACGCCTCAAAGCTCTTCTACGCTCGTGCCTTGCTCCGGAAACACTCCAACTCGAGCCGACGACGTCCTGCTGCCCCGAAGAAGTCAATACACTCCGGACGTCGGTAACGAAGAGTGTAATTCTTTATTATTATTTTCGTGCACTTACTTTGTAACCAAATTCTGTAACTATTATTGCGCTTCATATAGAATTGCCCAAAGTAAACGGTCAACGACCGTGGGCCTTGGAGTAGGAGTCGACACAGGCTCCGAACCAAGTAAAATCGACTGTGTCTCTGTGTTGTGTTTATTTTTACTTCCGCTGTGCAATTGCTCTTTACGAAATTCCGAACGATTTCCGATATTCACCCCCCTCTATCGGTTTTCTCGATCCAACAAAGTGGAGATTAATGTACCCTTGTTGACCATGATTAAACAGATTCCTAAGTACGCCAAATTCCTGAAAGACTTATGTGTTCACAAGAAAAAGTTGAAGGAGAATGAGTTGGTCAGCTTGGGGAAAAATGTTTTAGCACTTATCCATGCCATCCCTCAGAAGTGTGAAGACCCAGGGGTTTTTACTGTGTCTTGTGAGATAGGGAGAACTATGTTTCATGATGCAATGCTGGACTTAGGAGCTTCCATTAATGTGATGCCCAGATCAGTCTTTCAGATGCTTAGTATTGGGCCTCTATAGCCTATAGGAGTTGTGATTCAGTTGGCAGACAGGAGTCAGACTCACCCAGCCGGTATTATTGAAGATGTGTTGGTAATGGTGAAGGAGCTGATTTTTCCTGTAGATTTTTACATTTTGGATATGGAGGGAGACTACTTAGCACACCGATCTCCACTCATTCTAGGGAGGCCATTTTTTAAGACTGCGAGGACAAAGATAGATGTTTATGCTGGCACACTGTCTATGGAAATTGGAGACACAGTAGTCCAATTCAGCATTTTTGATGCCATGAAGCACCCAAGGGAGGACCACTCTATTATGAGCATTGGCATTCTAGAGGAGTTGGATGATGCAGATATATTGGCTGAGGGTGTTTCACTTGTCAGTTCAGAGGAGGCTGAGGTTGTATCTGCTATTGAGGAGGACATTTCAGAGGTTATTTCAGACTTACTTCCAGCTGGAGAGGATCCTCTAGGTGTAGGGGATTGCTTAGAGCCCCAAGGATCACCTATTTCTATTGATGTTTCAGAGGATTCAGAGTTTAGGTGTGATAGTGTAGGGGATTGCATTGAGCCCCAAGGATCACTCATACCTTTTGAGCATGGCCAGATTGAACTTAAGCCACTACCAGACCATTTGAAATATGTGTATCTAGGAGAGGAGTAGACTTTTCCTGTCATTATTGCTCAGCACTTGGAATCAGAGTAGGAAGAAAAAGTATTGCAAATCCTGAGGCAGCACAAGAAAGCTATTAGGTGGACTTTATCAGACATACCAGGTATTAGCCCAGCTATCTGCATGCACAGGATATTTTTGGAAGAAAATGTTAAACTAGTGAGGCAACCACAGAGGAGACTTAATCCACTCATTTTGGATGTTGTTAAGAAAGAGGTGACTCGACTTCTACAGGCAGGTATCATTTACCCTATTTCTGATAGTCAGTGGGTTAGCCCCATACATGTGGTTCCCAAGAAATCTGGAGTTACAGTGGTGGAAAATGCAAGTAATGAACTAGTGCCCACCAGAGTTAAGAATTCTTGGAGAGTATGCATAGACTACAGGAAGCTAAATCACATCACAAGGAAAGACCACTTCCCTTTGCCCTTTATTGATCAGATGCTCGAGAGGCTGGCAGGGAAGTCCCATTACTGCTTCTTGGATGGGTACTCAGGCTACTTCCAGATTTGTATCGATCTGGAGGACCAGGAGAAGACTACCTTCACTTGTCCGTTCGGCACTTTTTCATATAGACGGATGCCATTTGGACTCTGCAACGCTCATGGAATGTTTCAGCGATGCATGGTAAGTATATTTGGTGAGTTGTTAGAGCACTGTACGGAGATTTTTATGGATGATTTTTCAGTTTTTGGCTCGTCATTTGATTCATATTTAGATAACTTGTCTAGGGTTTTGCACAGATGCATTGAGACTAACCTTGTGCTCAATTTTAAAAAATTTCACTTTATGGTAGAGCATGGTATTGTATTAGGTCACATAGTCTCTAGGAGAGGTATTGAGGTAGATCCTGTAAAAATTAGTGTTATATCTGCTTTATCTTACCCCGTATGCGTACGGGATGTTCGTGCTTTTCTTGGACACGCAGGTTTCTACCGCAGATTTATTAGAGACTTCAGCGATATTGCTCGGCCCTTGACAAAACTTTTGCAAAAGTATGTTGAATTTTGTTTTGATGATAAGTGCAAAGAAGCTTTTCACAGACTCAGGGAGGCTCTTACCTCAGCTCCTATCATTAGACCACCTGATTGGACTTTGCCATTTGAATTAATGTGTGATGCATCTAATTTTGCAGTGGGAGCTGTTCTAGAACAGAGGGTGGATGGAGCACCTCATGTCATATGCTATACCTCCAAGACCCTAGATGCCGCCCAAGCCAATTACACCACCACTGAAAAGGACCTTCTTGCCATTGTTTTTGCTTTAGACCGTTTTAGACCTTATTTATTGTGCTCACATGTCATTGTTTTTTCTGATCATGCAGCTTTAAAGTACCTATTGAAGAAGCCAGATGCTAAGCCTAGGCTAATCAGATGGATGCTTCTACTCCAGGAATTTGATTTGGAAATCAGAGATAGAAGTGGCAAAGAAAACTTGGTTGCAGATCACCTGAGCAGGATTGATGGAGATGGATCCACTACCATCATTGATGATGACTTTAAAGATGAGCATCATCTTGTAGTACATGGTGAGCCACCGTGGTATGCAGACCTTGTTAATTTTTTAGCAGCTCATGTTTTTCCTACACACTTTTCTAAAGCTCAAAAAGATAAACTTAAAAGTGATGCTAAATTCTATGTGTGGGATGACCCATATTTATGGAAATTTTGCAATGATCAAATAATTAGGAGATGCATACCTGACCATGAATTTTATTCAATCCTTACTTTTTGCCATTCATCTGCATGTAGGGGACACTTTGGACCACAAAGAACAGCTAGAAAAGTTTTAGAGTGTGGTTTATATTGGCCCACCTTATTTCATGATGCATATGTGTTTTATAAAAATTATGATAGATGTCAGCGAACTGGGAACATAGGAGCTATAAATGAGATGCCCCTACAAACTATGCTATTTTGTGAGATTTTTGATGTTTGGGGAATAAATTTTATGGGACCTTTTCCTGCATCCTGTGGTTATTTGTATATTTTACTTGCTGTAGATTATGTTTCTAAATGGGTGGAGGTCATTCCCTCCAGGACTGATGACTCTTGTGTTGTTGTTAGTTTTGTCAGGTCACATATATTTTGCAGGTTTGGAATTCCCAGGGCTATAAGTGACCAAGGATCTCATTTTTACAACAAACACATGAAGGCCCTACTTAGCAAGTATGGGGTTGTACACAAGGTTTCTACTTCCTATCGTCCCCAAACAAATGGCCAAGCCGAAATTTCTAATAGAGAAATCAAAGCAATTTTAGAAAAGACCGTTGGGCCTAATAGGAAAGATTGGAGCAAGAGATTAAATGATGCACTTTGGGCCTATAGAACGGCGTACAAAACACCAATTGGCATGTCTCCCTACCGGTTAGTCTATGGAAAAGCTTGTCATCTACCCGTGGAGATAGAGCACAAAGCATATTGGGCAGTGAAGGCTTGCAACTTTGATGCTACCAAGGTGGGAGAAAAGAGGAAACTTCAACTTCAAGAGCTTGAGGAGATTAGACTAGAAGCATTTGAAAACTCAAGGATCTACAAGGAAAAGACCAAGAACTTCCATGACAAACACATAGTGAGAAAAGAATTTCAAATTGGTGACAAGGTTTATTGTACAAGTCAAGGCTCAAGTTGATTAAGGGTAAGTTGAGGTCAAGGTGGGAAGGTTCATTTCTTGTAACTAACATTTTTCCCTATGGTGTTGTTGAAATTAAAGATAAAGCTAATAATTTTGTTTGGAGAGTCAATGGCCACTGGCTCAAGAAGTACCATGAAGAATTAAAGGAGCTAGAGGTGGATGGAGTGGACATCAAAGATGCTATCTACCCAACTTAAAGGGGAGTTTCCTTTTTCTTGTGTTTTACTTTATTCTAAATACCATTTGATTGTTTTCAAGTAGTTAAATTTTCTTTTCCAATGAGTTTTGAGAATAAATGTTTAGGAAGTGTAGATTGGATAAATAGTGATTGTAGACACCATTTTATCATTTTGACACCTTATTTCTTGCTTGACTAGAAATAAATGTATCCTTCTAGGTTTTCTCTATATCATTTTAGAGTCTTTTGAAAGCAAATTAAATTTGGTTGTCAAGACTTGGGATTTGAGCTAATGGATGAAAATTTTTGGTTGCTTGAGTACTACTTGGTTATGGACTCTAGATTGATGAGTTGAGATGAATTTTTTTTTACCTAGTGAGGACTTAGCTTTATTGTTGAGATACACACATGTGATTGTACTCTATAACATGCTTAGGTTCTTTCAAAATCATATTTCTATGATTGGACCACATCTATAGAGATTAATCATTTTGTCTTCCCTTTTTCATATGAGTTTTTGCAATAATCCTTGTTGATACATGTCTTATTCTTTTTCCTTCCCCTATTTTTCTGCTCATTACCATATTTCTCTATAGACTTGGTTACTTGGGATTTTTCTTGATGTTACTTTGCCCGAGACGGACAAAAGTTAAAGTGTGGGGGAGGTGGTTAGAGCTTTGAAAGGAATTTTGGTAAGAAGTGATGTATTTTGAAGTTTATTATCTGTTTTATTGGTTTTAAGATGGATTGTTTTTTATGGATTCCGAGTGTTTGAAGGGACTAAAGGAATGGAAGAATATGAGGAATGCAATGCAAAAATGAGAAGAAAATGAAGAAGTGTGCCAAATTTGATGGGTGGTGTATCAAATATGAGTTGTTGATAGATCGTTTCCGTATGCTAGAGGGGGGTGAATAGCGTTTTTCGAACCCCTTTCTTCCTGCACGGTTAGTTTGCGCAGCGGAAATAATAATAAACAAAACTAACAATGAAGAACAAATGCTAACAACCTAATTTACTTGGTATCCACCTGGACGGGTGACTACTCGAAGAATCCGTCGGTGGATCAACCCCCGGATAACCTCCGGCTAGCTCTCGTCGCTCCTTGTGGGTGGAGAAACCTCGCCACAATCCCAAGCAAACCTCTGAGCACAAAGACTACTATCATACCTTTAACCAAGACAAGATTCGTCAAGAATCACAGCCACCACGAAGTCCTCTTGAAATAGGACTCGGGCTGAAACCCTCACTACCAGTTGACTGCCCCCAGGGCAATCAACTGGTGCCACTGAAATTCGACCGTTGCACCCCAACGTTCGAATTCTCAGCCAACTCACCAGTCGCCTACCAGTCGACTGCCCCCAGGGCAGTCGACTGGTCCCAGTGCTGAGACTTTTCTGTGAGTTTCATCAGTCGACTGTCCCCAGGCCAGTCGACTGGTCTACTCACCCACCTAAGGTTACCCTTCCTGAGTATATTCCACTCCGCACTCAACCCCTAAGATTTCCCGAGTACAATCACACAGCACTCGTACCCTCACGACTCGACTGACTCCTCACTCAGCTGTAACTCCCGCTTTTTTTTTCTTAAGCGGCGCTACGTTAACATACTTAAGGCATGTAGACATCATAAGGCAGCGGAATAACTTTAACTTATACATACATGCCCTACTACCATTCCTAACATAATGACATGGAAACTCGGCATATTGACTTCATACTTAAACATCATATCATGTCATATCATGTCATACTTAACATCACATCATAGAGTTCCATAAGTCATTATTCAAGCATATAAGTGACCAAAGTAAAGTTCTAGCATAAACGATAAACATATGATTCCCTGGGCCAAGTCACTACCACACACGTGTTCTTGCCCTCCTGCTGCTCCCATCATTGTCCCCTTGAATGATCTGCGGTATAAGGAAATAAGACTATAAGCACACAGACTTAGTAAGACTCTTTCCTACTCACAAAAACCATTCATCATCTCATAATGAGCACCTGAAACATTTATATGCTTGGTGCTCTACTTAGAACATAACATCTTGAATCACTTATCATATACATAGCATGGCATGAACATAAACATAAGTGAACATTCCTAACATGGCATAAACGTAAACATCGTAACATTCTAAGCATGGCATACTACGTGACATGAACATTAGCATGATAACATTCTAAACATGGCATACTATATGACATAAGCATAAACATAATCAACGTTCCTAGCATGGCATAATTCATGGTAAACATGGCATACCACATAGCATAATTCATGGTATAAACATAGCATCCTAAACATTCTTGACATGGCATAATACATGGTATAAACATGTCCATAATGTGTGAAACAACCTGTATGGCCTAAACCTAGGCATACTTCCTATCATAGCATATGAACATCTTCTTAACATAATCATGACATAGATCATTTATTTTCATGCATCTTTCTTAACATGAAGCGTAAGCATAAAATCTTATTAGCATAGCATAATGCATAACATGAATGAATGCATGAGTGGAATGCATATACATAAGGATGCTTAACATTTAAAAACATACTTTTAAATGCTTAAACATAATCATATATCATTGGGCCCTAGCTTGTACCACATACATACATCATAAGCGCGCATCCCTAAGTAAATACGAGGTAGCTAGCCTCGACCTACTAGGGTAAGGACAACATAGTCGGTAGTCCCCGAACCGAGGCGTTCTTAAGGTGCCCATCCCTGTTGCACAGCTTCAGTAGTGCCAGAACCGTGGACAGCATAGTCGGTAGTCCAGAACCGGGGCATTCTTAAGGTGCCCATCCCTTGGACCCATACTTCGGTCCGGTACAAGCCCATTCATAAAGTAAAATACTTTACATGCTTCATCATTTATAAGACATTCATGGTATATTTAACATAGCATAACTTGTTACGGCTCGGCCCGTCTACCGGCCCATTTACCGGTCCTCACGACCGTCGTACCGTCGACCGTCGACCGTGCCGTTTAGCATATTTATGCCTTAAAGACATAAGCATCATCTTTCATTCATAACATGGCATGCATCTTCTTTCGTAAACATGGCATGCATCATCATTCATAAAACATGACATTCATCTTCCTACATAAACATGGCATTCATTTTCCTACATAAACATGGCATTCATCTTCCTTCATAAATGTGGCATGCATACCTACACATCATTCCTATTCCTAGTACTTGCATGATCATAACATAGAAGGTACACATTGCATTGAACTTGACATGTTTTCATAGATATTTATCCTACTACATAGAGCTTGTATAATCATGATACATAAGGTAACCATTGCATTTCTTGCCTAAGCATGATATCTATCTTAAGCATACATGGTAGGATTTCCATAGCATTCTACCTACCATTCAAATACATGGCATAAAACCTAAGACATACATAATAATCCCTATTAAGCATGACATCCAATCATAAACATAAAACATAAAACATAGTGCTTAAACATTAGGGTTATGGTGAACATGATTTCTACCACATGCTTGATCCTATACATATAAATACTTTATGGTAAGCATGTACCATCATTCTTTGAACCCTAACTCCACCCCAAACCCTAGATACATGGCTTGGCCGAAACCTATAGGTGGAGTTCCATCAATCCCATAAACATGTACAATAGCATAAGGTAAAGGAACAACCATACATCATCTATGAGACCATAGGAAGTCATTAGGGCTCATGATTAGGGTTAACCCTAACCTTTAGTCCACCTTCCTAGGGCTGGCCGAAACTTATAAGGCCATGGGGGCATGGAAAAATTCCATTAAAATCCCCAACCAATCATTAACCATCAATTATATCTTACCATAGGGCACTTGGGGCCCTTACTTGAAATAAATCCTAACTTTTACCCTATTAACCCATCTTGGCCGAAACTCATAGGGTCTCTAGGCCATGTGAAAATTCAAATAAATCACCCTCCATCTCACTTATATCATGATAATACATAAAACATATACTTGAAGTTTAAGACCCAACCTTACCCATGGGTCCTTGAAGTTGGCCGAAACTTATAGGGTCTCTAGGGTACCCCAAAAATTCTCAAAAATTATATTAAATCTCTAAACATCATAAGGGCACATTAGACAACATGATTTTGATTTTTTTATCATCATTATAGACCAAGAACCCATGGGGCCGAAACCTATAAGGTTAGGTTCATGGGTTTCCTTTGGTTTTTCCAACATAAACATCACTTACAAAACTTTCATATCATTTTAATCTTTAAGACAAGCCATTATACCACAGGTGAGGGAGTCTTACCTTGGTTGATCTTGATTATAAACCTTAGATTTGAGAGAAGGATTGAAATCTTGTTGCCTCTTGACCACCCTTAGCCCTTGTACTCTTGTGAAGACCTTAGATCTTGGAGATGAAGCCTTGGTGGAAGTTTTTCCAAGGGAGAACTCCTCCTTGGGGTTTCAGCTAGAATGAGGAGGGAGGAGGGGAGCAAATGCAATTGATGGAAGGAAGAAAGAAACTCCCAAACCCCCCTCTTTATCACCCATTAAGGAGGTAAATGAAGAGTCTCTCCATGACCCTTCATCTTCTTCTAAGCCTTAACCAATCTCCATTTCATTCCCTCATAACATTCCCTTGCTAGATGAGTTGGTTAAAGCATACATGGTTGTACAAGAGGTCCAAGGTTCAATCCTTGGCCCATGCACCTTATTTTTATTTTATTTTTCCTTTTTATTTTCTATTATTTTCCCCAAAATTCCGAAAATTCTCTAAAAATTCCCCCATAATTATGTTAATATTTTTCATTAAAACCCTTTATATTTATATAAATTTTCATCTAAAATCCACCAATAATTATGGTACTAAAAAGCCCATATAAGGCCCATTAGTGCCCTTTTCCCAAATTTAAATGAGAAAACATGGATTTTCTAGGCCAAAGTTCGCATTAATTTTTCTAGGTCCCTCGGAAAATTATTCAAACATGCTTAATATTTTAAGAAAATATTAAGAGAATTTTAACTCATATAATGTACAGGTTATATAACATTATGTTAATACTAGGTTCACCTTAATTACTAATATTATGATGGTGCTCAATTAATACTATGTTTATGAACATAAGGTTGAGTCACACTTATGACTAATTGTGTTATGTCTAACTTAGACCTAATGTATAAGGTAGAATACTTATACATGATGGTCTTATGATGTGACTTAAGATAGGTTATGATATAAGGTATGTTGAGCATCAGGTCGAGGGATGAAGTAGTCTCATTAATCCTATTACTCTGTCTTCTAGCCATGCTTCTCTTCATAACAGACAAGTGCGACTAGTATAAGTCTTGGTTATTCCTACCCACATATTAAATCCTAAAGTGTTTGGTTTCATAATAAAATATAAGATAAAGTATCATTCATAGTTATATATCCTAAAGTACTTTTCATCATAAAACATTGTTCATACTTGCATATTCTAGAACCATAAAACATTTTACTACTATAAGATATGTAAAGAGGTACTTACTTGGAAGCGGCAGGAAGAGGGCTTTGATGTGTGTGTAGTTAGATGGTTACCGCTCTGATACCAACCTGTAACGCCCACTTTTTTTTTCTTTCTATTAAGCGGCGTTACGTTAATATACTTAGGGCATGTAGACATCATAAGACAGCGGAATAAGACTTTTAGACTTATACATACATGCCCTACTACCCTTCTTATCATAATGACATGGGAACTCGGCATATTGCCTTCATACTTAAACATCATATCATGTCATACTTAACATCGCATCATAGAGTTCCATAAGTCATTATTCAAGCATTCGAGCATATAAGTGACTAAAGTAAAGTTCTAGCATAATGATAAACACATGGTTTCCTGGGCCAAGTCACTACCACACACATGATTTCTTGCCCTCCTACTGCTTCCTCATTGTCCCCGTGAATGATCTGCGGTATAAGAAAATAAGACTATAAGCACACAGGCTTAGTAAGACTCTTTCCTACTCACAAAAACCATTCATCATCTCATAATGAGCACATGAAACATTAACATACTTGGTGCTCTATTTAGAACATAACAACTTAAATCACTTATCATATACTTGACATGGCATGATCATAAACATACGTGAACATTCTTATCATGGCATGAGACATGGCATAAACGTAAACATAGTAACCATTCTAAGCATGGCATAATACATGGTATAAACATAACATAATAAACATGGCATAATACATGGTATAAACATAACATAATAACATTCCTAGCATGACATAATACATGGTATAAACATAACATAATAAACATTCCTAGCATGGCATAATACGTGGTATAAACATAGGCATACTTCCTATCATAGCATATGAGCATCCTCTTAACATAATCATGACATAGATCATTTACTCTCATGCATATTTCTTAACATGAAGCGTAAGCATAAAAATCTTAGCAGCATAGCATAATGCATAACATGAATGAATGCATGAGTAGAATGCATATACATAAGGATGCTTAACTTTTAAAAACATACTTTTAAATGCTTAAACATAATCATCATATCATTGGGGCCCTGGCTTGTACCACATACATACATCATAAGCGCGCATCCCTAAGTAAATACGAGGTAGCTAGCCTCGACCTACTAGGGTAAGGACAGCATAGTCGGTAGTCCCCGAACCGAGGCGTTCTTAAGGTGCCCATCCCTGTTGCACAGCTTCGGTAGTGCCAGAACCGTGGACAGCATAGTCGGTAGTCCAGAACCGGGGCGTTCTTAAGGTGCCCATCCCTTGGACCCATACTTCGGTCCGGTACAAGCCCATTCATAAAGTAAAATACTTTACATGCTTCATCATTCATAAGACATTCATGGCATATTTAACATAGCATAACTTATTACGGCTCGGCCCCTCTACCGGCCCATTTACCGGTCCTCACGACCGTCGTACCGTCGACCGTCGACCGTGCCGTTTAGCATATTTATGCCTTAAAGACATAAGCATCATCTTTCATTCATAACATGACATGCATCTTCTTTCGTAAACATGGCATGCATCATCATTCATAAAACATGACATTCATCTTCCTACATAAACATGGCATGCATCATTCTTATCATAACATAAACATAACATACTTATCATGGCATCGTTCTTATCATGAACATAAACATAACATACTTATCATGGCGTCGTTCTTATCATGAACATAAACATAACATACTTATCATGACATCGTTCTTATCATGAACATAAACATAACATACTTATCATGGCGTCGTTCTTATCATGAACATAAACATAACATACCTATCATGGCATCATTCTTATCATGAACATAAACCTAACATACTTATCATGGCATCATTCATACCATCAACATACACAATAATATAGCATGGTTCTTAACATAACATGAGCATATAACATAGCATGGTTCTCTACATAACCTAAGCCTACATAGGTAGGACTTCCATAACATGCTACCTACTATCCAAGTGCATGGCATAAAACATAATACAATATTCATAATAAACCCTATTAGGCATGGCATCCAAATCATAACATACAACATAAAACATGGTGCTTAAAGTTAGGGTTATAGGTAACATGAGTTCTACCACATGCTTGGACCTATATATATATATATATACTTCATGATAAGCATAAACCATCATTCTTTGAACCTTAACTCCACCCCAAACCCTAGATACATGGCTTGGCCGAAACCTATAGGGAGGAGTTCCATCAATTCCATAAACATGTAAGATAGCATAAGGTAAAGGAACAACCATACATCATCTATGAGACCATAAGAAACCATTGGGGCCCATGATTAGGGTTAACCCTAACCTTTAGCCCTCCTTCCTAGGGCTGGCCGAAACATGTAAGGCCATGGGGGCATGAAAAATTCCATTAAAATCCCCGATCAATCATTAAACACCAACCATACCTTACCATAGGGCCATTGGGGCCCTTACTTGAAATAAGTCCTAACTTTTTACCCTATTAGCAATCTTGGCCGAAACTTATAGGGTCTCTAGGCCATGTGAGAATTCACATAATCATCCTCCATCTCCCTTATATCATGAGAATACATAAAACACATACTTGAAGTTTTAGACCCAACCCTACCCATGGGTTCTTGATGTTGGCCGAAACCTTAGGGGATCCTAGGGTACCCCAAAAATTCTCAAAAATTATATTTAATCTCTAAACATCATGAGAGTACATTAGACAACATTTGGAAGATTTTTAGCATCATCATGGACCCAAAAGACTTAGTGGCCGAAACCCATAGAACTAGGTTCCTTGGTTTTCTTTTCTTTCAACATCAAATCCCAAAAACCAACCAATATATCATGCTAAAAACATAAGGAACTATTATACCACAGGTGAGGGAGTCTTACCTTGGTTGATCTTGATTTTTAAAGCTTAAAAGAGAAGAAGATTGCAAATTCTTTGGACACTTGAACCCCCTTGCCTTTGTATCCTTGGAAAATCCTTAGATCTTGGTGATGAGACCTTCTTGTGGAGCTTTTCCAAGGGAGAACCACCCTTGTGGTGTTCAGCTAGGATGAGGGAGGAGGGAGGAAGAAAATGCAATTGATGGAAGGAAGAAGTAACTCCCAAACCCCCCTCTTTATAACTCATCAAGGAGGTAAATGAAGAGTCTCTCCATGACCCTTCATCTTCTTCTAAGCCTTAACCAATATCCACTTCATTTCCTCATAACATTCCTTTACTAGGTGAGTTGGTTAGTGCATGCATGGTTGTACAAGAGGTCCAAGGTTCAATCCTTGGTCCATGCACCTTATTTTTATTTTATTTTCCTTTTATTTTCCTATGATTTTTCCCAAAATTCCGAAAATCCTCTAAAAATTCCCCCATAATTATGATAATATTTCTCATTAAAACCCCTTTATATTTATATTAATTTTTACCTAACATTCTCCAATAATTATGGTACTAAAAAGCCCATATAAGGCCCATTAGTACTTAGTTTTCTCAATTTAAATAGGAAACCATGCTAAAACTCACCCATAATCATACTAATATTCCTAATTAAAATCCATTTATATTTATATTAAATTCTACCTAAAATCCCCTAATAGTCATGGTACTAGAAAAGCCCATATAAGGCCCATTAGTACCTAGTTTCTCAATTTCGATGAGAAAAATCATGGATTTCTAGGCTAAGGTTCGTACTAATATCTCTAGGTCCCTCGGAAAATTATCTAGACATGATCAATATTTTAAAGAAAATATTGAGAGAATTTTCCGGGTCGTTACAATCCCCCATACCTCGTGAAAGTTCGTCCTCGAACTTAGAATAGCTCCGGGTACTTGCGCCTCCTCGCATCCTCGCGTTCCCAGGTAGCTTCTTCGAACTGCTGACTTTGCCAAAGAACCTTGACTAAGGGTACTTCCTTACTCCTTAGCTTCTTGACTTCCCGATCCAAGCTCTGGATCGGTCTGCTTTCATAGCTTAGGTCCTCCTGCACTTGTACTGTCTATGGCTCGATCACTTGGTCCATATTTGGGATACACTTTTTAAGCGTTGACACATGGAACACATTATGAATGGTCGACATCTCTGAAGGCAGCTCCAGCTCATATGCCACCTTACCAACTCTTTTCAAAATCAAGTACGGCCCCACATAACGCGGACTTAGTTTTCCTTTCCTCCCAAATCTTGTCACCCCTTTCATAGTAGCCACTTTTAGGAACACCAAATCCCCAACACTAAATTCTAGTGGTCTACGCCGGACATCGGCATAACTCTTCTGCTGGCTCTGAGCAGCTTCTATCCGTTGTCGAATATTCTGTATAGCTCGGGTGGTGCTGTCAATGACCTCCGTTGTGAGCTCCATTTCCTTCTTTTCACCACCCTCATACCAACAGATCGGAGACCTACATCTCCTCCCATACCAGCTCCCTTTGAAATCCAAGGCATAAGCTCGCAACATGTCTTCTAGTACTTGATTCACCCTTTCAGTTTGCCCATCAGTGTGAGGGTGAAAGGCGGTACTAAATCGCAATTTAGTGCCGAGAGACTTCTGAATACACTCCCAAAAATACGAAGTAAAGCGACCATCCCTATCTGATATGATGGTCTTGGGAACTCCATGAAGCCTGATTAGTGTTCCTGAAAGTGGCTCCTATGAAAGGGGTGACAAGATTTGGGAGGAAAGGAAAACTAAGTCCGCGTTATGTGGGGTCATACTTGATTTTGAAAAGAGTTGGTAAGGTGGCATATGAGCTGGAGCTGCCTTCAGAGATGTCGTCCATTCATAATGTGTTCCATGTGTCAACGCTTAAAAAGTGTATCCCAAATATGGACCAAGTGATCAAGCCACAGACAGTACAAGTGCAGGAGGACCTAAGCTATGAAAGCAGACCGATCCAGAGCTTGGATCGGGATGTCAAGAAGCTAAGGAGTAAGGAAGTACTGACTGGTGCCACTGAAATTCGACCGTTGCACCCCAACATTCGAATTCTCAGCCAACTCACCAGCCGCCTACCAGTCGACTGCCCCCAGGGCAGTCGACTGGTCCCAGTGCTGAGACTTTTCTGTGAGTTCCATCAGTCGACTGTCCCCAGGCCAGTCGACTGGTCTACTCACCCACCTAAGATTACCCTTCCTGAGTACATTCCACTCCTCACTCAACCCCTAAGATTTCCCGAGTACAATCACACAGCACTCGTACCCTCACGACTCGACTGACTCCTCACTCAGCAGCCTCGACTATTGCCTTCACGCCCTCTTCATCTTTGGCTCCCATCCCTTGGATGCACGCAAGCCTCCAGCTTGCCTCCATGCCATCCTGCACGCATGTCTCGAAGTCCGCACTCCTCAGCTCATCGTCCCTGCTCTCCAAGGTCCCTCGGGTGCACACAAGCCTCTAGCTTGTCTCCATGCCACCCTTCACCGTACCGAGGCCATCCAGTCATGTCCATATATGTAACCTGTACATCCTGCACACTCAACATACACATATAAGAACACAAGGAAAAACCTAACTTTATCCCTTTGCCCAAACATCAAAACACTTGGTCACTCCGGACCAAAGATTGCCTCAACAGTTGTGAGTATTGGGATGTTAAGATCACTTTCGGAACAATTCGATTTCTGAATGTTGTTTGGTGTTCCAACTCTATGAGGATAGTTTAGAAAGGAATGGGGGCTTACAAAGGTTAGTAACTAGTGAAACTTTTCAAGTCCATCAAAAGCTTCATTTAGACATGGAATTGGCAAGTTGAAGTGCCTTCAAAAAGTTCTAATCATTGCCAAGCACTGAAGTGGAGATGAGGGAGTAGAATTTGGTTGTTGGAGGTAGTTGAAGCTGCAGAGAAGAATAAAAAAGAAAACACAACAAGTAGCTGAAAAAAACAGAAATCAGAAAAAAAAAAAAGAGAAGTAAAGAAAAGAAAAGACAAGGGGAATCATGAAGGTTCAAAAGATGGATAGATTTTTGAATTTGAAGTCGAGAATAAGAAGCTAGATGGGTTAAGATTCAGTGTTGATTGGAAGAGAGAAAAAAATATCGACAGAAACAGTTTCAGAATTCTGAAATTGGCTACTGATCAGCCCCTGATTGGTCACCAGTCCGATCAGGGAAAACCAGTCTGATCATCAAAACGATCAACAAATGTCTGATCGGTCTCTGGACTGATCAATGAAGCTGGCACAGTACAGAACACTGCATTCAGTATTGAACCTCCTCTAAATCAGCTAATACTCACTTCCCTTGGCTCAGAATTCATTAGAGACTACCATGAGAGGGCAAAGAGCATTAGAAATAATTTTGAGTATCCAAGTCTTCTATTTTTCCTTACTTTCTCATATTTCTTCTTCATGCTATATTTCTTTACCCTATTTCTTTTCTTAGCATATCATATTTCTCTATTTTCTTTACCATTACTCTTTGGTTCAAAATTCATGGAATTTCTCTTTCATTCTATTCGGTTCACATTTCTTTAATGTGTTCTAATAAACCTTTGTGGAAGTGGATCCAAGGAATGAATGATGGTGGAGAGTAGTTAATAAGTAAGCCTATGGTAGTTCAAGAAACATGTTGTGTGCGAGTGAGCTCTATTTTCATTGAAATGTAGAACTTAGGAAGGGAGCCACTAAAAATCCCTTTGGAAGGTTTTGTGTGTTGAGTTCATCTCAATGAGTCATGAAAGAGGAAGTATGCTAAGTTGATGATTTAAGGACAAGATACTAGTCTATTGAGCTTGGATTTTTGAGAATTGACAACCCTAGGTAATTTCTTTTCAATTTCTTCTTACTATGATTGAGAATAATCTAGGGGGAATACATCTTAGATTACTAGTAGCTTATGCGAGACGCCCAAGAATAAGTGTGGGGGAGTTGATAACTTTCATTTTGTTGATTAAATTAGACCCTCAAATCCATGTTTTGATCCACTTTCATATGCTTAAGTTTGCATTTGTATTAAGTTTCATGGATTGTCTCCATTTTGGCTTAAGATTCAATTCTTTCTATATTTAAGATGTTTTGGGACTAAAATTTAATATCATTTTGTAGGTCTCAAATGATCATGGACCTGGATCATATTGGGTCAAACTTGGGTCAGAATTGGATCCGTATCAAATGGATCAAGCATCGGATTAACACGGGCCGTCCATTCAAGAGAACGGTTAGATCTAAGCCATCCGCTAACTTCTGGTCGATCCAAGCTCAAGATAGACTTAATCTAGTTCATGGATCAAGATCTGAATGTTTGGGCCGGATCAGAGTTAATTCAGCCGTTGGATCAAGCACTAGAGAATCTAGACCGTCCAAGCTAAAGAAGAGAAGATCTGAGTCATCCGCTTCAGTTCTGAGTGATCCGAGTTAAGGAACAATAGATCAGAGCTCTTGATCAAGATCTGGGAAGTTTGGGTTTGATCTGACTTGATCCGACCGTTGGATGAGATCAGAGCAATCACAACCGTCCAAATTCCAAGGCAATTGGTTAAAACAGAAATTCCCTCCACTGGCTGAGGTCGTCGCGTCTTCGCCACTGTTCTTCCCTGTTCTTGCGATTTCTTTGTTGTTTCTTCTTCCGATCGCGCGACCACTGCAGATTGAAGGAAATTCCAGATCTTAAATCGAAGATTCAGCTTCGCTAGAAGGTTGTGACAATTCCATTGCTGCCAATTCCGAGCGAGGGTTTCGCCGGGTGTTGCTTCGACCAATCACTCCCGATTGGGCACCTTAACTCAATCAGAGCTTACAGAGTCTTCGGAGGGGTTCTTTGAAGGGATCTGGTGAGTCTCTGAGTCACGATCTTAAGGTGATTGATCAAGAAGGAGAGGACTCGGAGAAGAGTTCAGTCGCGCCTCAACCAACGCAACTTGATCGCGGGAGTCGAATCTACCGATTTCAAGCTAGGGGGTTCTTAGATTGACTCGTGAGTGATGACAAGAAGGGGATCTGGTGACGAATTCAACCTGTAGTCTAGATTTCGAATCTAATTTCATTTCTGCAATCTTGTTCTGTATCAGTTTGCGATCAGCTACTGACCAGTCCTAGACCGATCCAGACAGCACCTGATCGGTCATTAGTCCGATCAGGCGTGTATCTGATCGGTCAGCCGACCGATCAAGAAATTTTCCTTCACAAACATACTCTATTTTAGTTTCCAGCTTGATTCCGTTCCTTATTTCTGAATTTAGATACAGTTTTAGTTTCATCTCTGCAATAGATATCACTTTTATATTTCAATCTTGCGATTTCAAATTGTCTTGTTCAATTTTCCTAGTGTTTGAGTTCAATTCTTGCAATACCTAGTTTAACTATACTTAGTTGAGTCAATTCCATTTCAAACTCTACTTCCATTCTTATTTGCAAAACAAAACCCCCATTTTATCTAGAAAACCCAGATTATTTAACGACAAATAACTTTCAAGCTTGATTCAAACACTCACAACTAGTCCTTGGAAAAAAATATGACCTGAGGCCACTATCCTACCTTTAATCTTGCTAGCAAGGGTTTTCAGTTATAAATTCTAAATTTGAGTCTCACTTGTGACACCTATTTCGTAGCCTTTCACCCCACTTAATCCTAAACCCTAAATCCTAATTCTTTAATTTATCCCAACATAAACAGAAACCCATATCTGAAAACCCAAGATCAGATAATCCAATACTCAGATTAAACTCAAAGCCCAAACCGTAACCATCATGAAGCAGATCAACCACACACCACAAAAATGCTTATTCTTCCCTATCATTTCTTTGAATTTTCACTACACGACAGTCATGCAAAGCCAAGAACAAAGATATAGAAATCATCTATAATCGATCAATAACTGCACAACCAATTTCCTACACAGAAACTGATCCAAAAACAAACCACAAATCTCACCGCAGTGACAGAATAACCCAAGAACAGAACCTGCCTAACCCAATCCAAGATCAGAGGAACTAACACAAAATCAAATCATTCAAACTCATCAACGATGATCGAGTTTACCTTAGATGTGCACCCGGAATCCTCTACTCAGATAACGAAGAACAAGCCCATCAATGGAAGGTAACCACCAGCTCTTCTTACTCGAAGCTTGGCTCAGCTCCATACTCTAACTCCAGATCGAAAGAAGAATCCACTCAGCCTAGATTATCGATAGAAAAACTCACGGCACAATTCGATTCAGAACAAGACACGAAGCAATATACAGAGGAAACTCACCGAAACTAGCAGCACCATTCACTGCGATTGACACCCCAAACAGACAAATGCCTCTGATCTTGATCTCACACAAAATGATTCCAACACCTTACTTAGATCCCTCCCCCTTGCCAGAGGTTGGCGAGCCACCCGATCTGTCACCGGATGGTGATGCTCACAATCGGAGTTGCGGTGTGCGTTGTGACTCACCCCTCTCCTCCTCCCAGATCCGATTCCAGAGCAAACCTCCACGAGCCCTAGCATCCCTGCATCAATCAGTCATCTGGAGATGAATCCCTTGACAACGATTGCCGAATCACACACGAGGAAGAGGGAACGCCATGAACGAAAACTCGCGAAGAGGAAGAAGGAATGAGGAAGGAGCCGAATGCAAGTTCTAGGGATTTGATTGCGATCAGCCACCTGGAAAATAATATAAGGCTGACCATTTTCCAACCTGCCCCTCTAATTTTTGGTTATTTCCATAAGAGTCCCTAAGTTTAGGAATCTTTGCACTTTAGCCCCTAAAATTTTCTAAATGTTAACAACCAGTGCTGTCTTGGTCCTGACTTTGGTTTTTAAATGAAATCCTAGGTTGAACCGATGCCTACTGTTCCCTTTCCCGGGGAACGCATCGTCGCCTACTCCATTTTGGTGAAGTTATCTTTTGCCAACCGAGACCTCCGGTTGAACTTTTGCTTGGCCTCTAAGAAGCCAGAACTCGACGACGTTCGACCTCAACCTGTCTCGACTCCTGTACGCGATCCCCGCTCGGCAAAGTCTTCTGCTCGATCCTCCGGACCAAGTCTTCGTGCTCGGCTTCACTTGCCAAGTCTTTGTTGCTGATCCCCGACTAGGACTTTTGCTTGGCCTCTGAGAATCCAGAACTCGACGATGTTTAACCTCGACCCATCTTGACTCCTGTCCGCGATCCCCACTCGACAAAGTCTTCTGCTAGGTCCCATGGACCAAGTCTTTGTGCTCGGCTTCACTTGCTAAGTCTTTGTTGCCTGATCCCCGACCAGGAATTCGCGCTCAACCCTATAGGTCAAGACTTCATGTCCAATTCCTTGAAATAGGACTTCAGTGCCCAACCCTCGGCCAAGACTTAGTGCCTCGATAATGACTTCTTTGCTAGCCATCTTAATCCTGACTAGACTTCTTTCTGCCAAACATCAAGTCCTATTTGGCTTAGTCCAAATATGTTTTATTACTCTGCCAAATGTCAAGTCCTGTTTGGCTTATCTCTTGGTCAAACTGACTAATCCTGGGTTCTCTGCCAAACATTAGCTCTTGTTTAACTAACCCTTATTTTAACTGATCAAACCTTGGTATATTGTCAAACATATCAG
Source organism: Boesenbergia rotunda (assembly GCA_024364735.1). Taxonomy (NCBI): domain Eukaryota; kingdom Viridiplantae; phylum Streptophyta; class Magnoliopsida; order Zingiberales; family Zingiberaceae; genus Boesenbergia; species Boesenbergia rotunda. The sequence continues at coordinate 105,012 of JAGFNQ010005715.1, forward strand.
ATCTAGGTTTGATCACTCTACCAAATATCAGGTCCTGTTTAGCTATCCCATTGGTCAACCTGATCAAGCTTGGGTTTACCCTACTAAACATCAGATCCTATTTCGCTTAACCCTTGATCATTTTGACCAGACCTTAGTATATTGTCAAATATCGAAATACTAGAGGTTACCTGTTCATGTCTATTACTCTTTGCCCCAACATTTTGTTGGCGCAGGCAGCACCTAAGTCAAACCTGGGTTTTGATAATGGAAAAGGGTTCAAGAGTTAATATGTTATTTTTGGTCTAATGTGTTCACTAAGTGTGCAGAAAGAAGTCTTGGCGAAGGGCTGCTGGGCACCTAGCGAAGGGCTGCTAGGCATCGAAACCCTAAGACCTGGCGAAGGGCTGCTAGGCACCTGGCGAAGGGCTGCTAGGCATCGAAGACCTGACAAAGGGCTGCTGGGAACCTAGCGAAGGGTTGCTAGGCATCGAAACCCTAAGACCTAGCGAAGGGCTGCTAGGCAAAAGTCCAACCGGAGGAGCCGGTTGGCAAAAAGGTAAACTCTCTTGAGAGGAGTAGGTGAGGACGCGTTCCCTATCGAGGGAACAGTAGGCGTCGGTTCGACCTAGGGTTCCATTTGGGAGACTCAAAGTCACAACCAAGACAGCTACGGCCGTAAAAACTAACTAATATTCTTGCTTTGTTGTTTTGGAACTATCCTTGAATGCAGAGACCGAGGGAGTGTGTTTCTGCAGCTCAGAACGCCCCAAAGGAGAGGGGCAGGCAACTGGGGCAGGCGCCCGGGAGGGCCCGAACGCCCAAGGTCAAAGCCAAACAAGCAGTAAGCAAGAATCACTTCGAAACAACACTGGGCTAGGTGCTCGGGAGGTCCCGGGCGCCCAAGGTCAAAGCCGAAGATGTGTCGAAGCAAAATCAGCCACGAAGCCAGCGGACCCAGTCAAGCTGGGCCCCCGAGAGGTCCCGGGCACCCCAGTCAGCGCCAGAGCCGATTCGAAGGGGATAAGCACTGACCAAGCTTCGGATAGAGGTTCTCGGATCCGAAGGCACATGTCAAGCGCCCCCAGGAGCACTATAAAAGGGGCTCGACCCCAAGGCTTCAAAACAACAATTTTCCAACGCCTCTAAGCTTTTCGTTCAAGCACGCTGCTCTGGCAAACTCTGTTCTTGACATTCTAGCGCCGATGACGACCCTCTGCTCAGAAGTACAATACACACCGGGCGTCGGTAACAAAAAGTGTGCTTGTTTATTTACTGCACTACTATTGTACCAAATTCTGTAAATATTTGCACTACTATAGAATTGCCCGTAGTAAATGGTCAAGGACCGTGGGCCTTGGAGTAGGAGCCGACCGCGACTCCGAACCAAGTAAAAATACTTGTGTTCCTCGTGTTTGTTTTTAATTCCGCTGCGTACCTTCTCTTAATCTTATCCAAAAAAGTTTTCACGATATTCACCCCCCCTCCTCTATCGTGTTTCTCGATCCAACCAGTGGTATCAGTGCGGGGTAGCTAAAATTTGGTGCAACCACCAATTTGGGAATTTTTCGGATTTTTACGAAATTTTTTTCAATCGAACTTTTATCGTTAATCGAGGTTGGTGCAACACCACTCGATAATTTTTTTTATCTTCTTCCCGCACTGCTAATTCAAGACCAAGTCTTGGGACACTTTGTTTTTGTTGCTATTATTTCAGAATTTCTAAATGACCATGTAAGAGGGTTTTAGTACAGCCAGACCACCACTCTTCAGAGGGGAGGATTTCTCCTACTGGAAGAGTCAGATGGAAGTCCACCTGAAAACTCAGGTGGACATGTGGATAATCATCCAATCAAGTTTGGAAATCCCGAAAAATGCTGAAGGAGTGTCACAACCTTACACCGAATGGGACGCCTCACTAAAAAGGAAGATCGAGGCGGATGCTAAAGCGACCCAGACACTTCAATGCGGTTTAATCAAAGAAGAGCTGAACCGGGTGGGACCATTCAACAGTGCAAAAGAACTTTGGGGTAAGTTAATTGAGTTGCACGAAGGAACCTCCGACACCCGAATCAGCAAGAGGAACCAACTGCTAAACAAACTCTACACTATCAAAATGAACGACGGCGAGTAAGCAGCCCAGCTCCACGCCAGAATCCAAGAGTTGATGAACGGTCTACACTCAATCGGTTACAAGGTAGAGAACCATGACCTGATCAGGTATACCCTTAACGCTTTCCCGAGAAATACTTTGTGGGCATCTATGGTAGATGCGTACAAAGTTTCAAGGGATCTTTCTTAAATCAAATTAGATGAGTTATTTTCCGAACATGAATTACATGAGCAGACTAACTACACCCTGGACGAGAAAGACATTGCTTTTGTTGCAGGCAATACTGGAAAGATGACCAAGAAGAAGCCTCAACCTGCACCCGAGTCTGACTCAGACTCAAACTCAGAAGACAGCGAAGGAGATCAACCCAAGCTGGTTCGGCTAGCCCGGGACTACTACAAGGAGCTGAAAAATTAGATCAACAGAAGGAAAGCCAGCCGAAGAAAGGAAGAGCCAGCTGAACCATCAAATGAAATGTAACACCCAATAATTTTCGTGAATTATTAGGAATTTTTCTGAATTTTATAACATTTTTTAGATTAAAATAAAAAGAAAAAAATAAGGGGTCGGGCGGGGTTTGATCCCGCAACCACTGGGCAAAGCACGGCCTTAAGTGAGTTGGGGTAACCAGCAGGGCAAGGGTATCAAGCACAGAAAAAAAAGGATCGAAATAATGTTATAGGTAAGTTAGGCTTTTTCATGAAGAGGTATTTAAACTTCCACTTAAGTTGTGTTAAGACCCCATTTAGGGTTTCGGTAGGCCGCGCGAGCAGAGGTGAGGAGGCTGCAAAAACAGGAAAAAAGGGGAAGTTTTCTTCCTCCTTCTTCTTCCTCTTGAAGTAGAGAACCTAGGGCTCCTTCCCTATGGCCAAGGGGTGAAGTTTTCTCGCAAGGGAAGAGAAGAGGAGCCCTACGCTAGGATTGTCGAGATACTTAGTGAGTTTTCTTCAAGGAAAGGGTAAGTAAATCACTCACCTCCAATTGATGTAGTTTCGTATGTAGTTCCTCGTTGTAGAACCATGATTTTGTGATCTAAGCGCATGCTTTGGGAATGTTGTTTTATTGTGTGATTTAAGTTTCTAAAGAATACATGTTTTTATCATAGAACTTGAATTTGAATAGGTTTGTATGTGTGACCTAAGCATGATAAGACCAAGTTCTTGAAAAGTCTCAAAAATGAGTTTTGAGTTAAGGGCACACAAGGTGCTCGATGAAAGTTCCAAGTAAGAAAGGTAAAGTTTTGTAGTGCAAAAAGTTATGCAAAAAGAAAGATAGCTTGATAATTATAAGCTTTATGAGTAAGAAAGTATTTTACTTTTGTAAAGTGACATGTACCGGGTAAAAGAGAGGCCCATAAAAAGTTAGAAAGAAGCTCTAATAGGGTGCGGTGGCTAGCTATCCCGAAACCTATTAGGGATGCACGCATTGGTACATTGATACCATGGTACAGTGTTAAGGCCTGAGAAAGTTGATTATTATTTTGAAGTATATGAGTATATATAAGTGTTTCAATTTCCTTGAGTGCATGTTTTTGGTTATGTATGTTGACATGGTTATGTTATAAGCATGTTAAAAGAAAGAGCAAAGAAGATAGTGTTTTAAAGTATGGAAATGTATCATTAGTAAATTTCAAAAGAAATCATGAGCATGTTAAGTTTACAAGTGTTGTGATGCTAGTAAATGTTTTCAAGCATGATTGAGCATGATAAGTGTATGAAAGTTCCCATGTGCAAATATTTCCAAGTGCATGTATTTTGAAGCAAGCATTCTTTGAAAAGAGCATGTTTATCATTTATCGTATGGATTTGTGAGTTAGGATTTACTTACTAAGCAATTCGCTTATTAGTTGCATTTCCTTCTATTGCAAATAATGGTAAAGAAAAAGCATAAGCTATGGAGGCGAACGGGACTTGCATTGATGTTCAGTGGCGGCGGAACCGTGGAAGAGATCTTTGGGATAAGTCTTAAAGGCATTTTGATTTATAGAAACTCATGGTTGATATTTTGGATTGGTAGGATGTGCTCACCTTATTTAAACTTTACATGGAGTCAAAGTTGGGTACAAAGTTAGTAGAGATTGTATGTGTTTTGATAAGTTTGTTAAATTTCATAGAAATCCTAATTTCAAGTTATTGGATTCGTTTTGAGTTGTTAAGATGCTTATAAAACTAGTATGGAGTTTAGATTTGGAGTTGTTTCATTGTATGTCTTGAAAGTATATGATTTGTGGATCCTTGGAAATGGTTTTCAGATCTGAAATGCAGGTTTTTCAGGCGTGCCAGTCGACTGGTTCAGAACCAGTCGACTGCGATATCGAACAAAACCTTCTGTTCGATGCACCAGTCGACTGGTGCCGGGCACAGAAAGTTTCTGTGGCTGATACCAGTCGACTGACTATCTATCAGTCGACTGTTACCATTGAAAAGAAAGTGTTGTAGGGCAGATGGTTAGTGCTTTAGTTTTACAACTAAGAGGTCTAGGCATCAAATCCTTGCAAAGCAAATAAAATAAAAGTTTTTTTTTAAAAGAAAAAAAAATCAGAGCAAGTTAAGGGAAGTCAAGTAGTTGTAACCTAAGGCTAAGAATAAGGTAAAGTTAAGGTTAAGTAAAAGTGACGTCCGCTTTTAAGGTAGAGAAGTTAAGGTGGGTCGTCACAGAGTGGTATCAGAGCAAGTTTCCACCCTTCTGCCACACTGACATCAAGCATCAATCCTGCCGCCTGCCAAGTAAGAAGTTCATATGTTGTAGTTTTGTATGCTTTTCATTATTGACTGCTAGTATCAGTAAATGCATGATGATAAGGAAGTATGTTAGTATTATTATATGCTATTATGTGCATGATCAGTAATGCTATTATGAGTATGATGACAGTATGGTGATATGACATATGTTATATGAGTATGATGATAGTATGATGATGAGTATGATAATAGTATGGTGATATAGCATATGCCATATGAGTATGATGATATGAGTAGGATGATAGTAAAGTAATGAAATGTCCTTATTGATGAAATGTCATTACCCTTTTTATGATATAAAGTAAAAGAATGTTAAGAGGACGTCCTAGATGATTTAAAGTAAGAGAATGCCAAGAGGACGTCCTAGAAGGCCCAAAACGAGGAGCGAGCTCTATCCATCGGTTACATCTATAGACTCGGCAAAGGGGGTAAGGCAAGAAGCGTACCTCATCTAGTGGTAGAAACTGAAGCCAGAGAATTTCTCAGGCACAAGTGAACCATGGGATTCTCAAGCATGGTTCAAAACGTTGGAAAGCAAAGTAGAGCAACTGGACTGACCTGAGGTAGAGAAGATAAAGTGCACCTCCTTCTGCCTTTCCGGAGATGCTAGATTGTGATGGGAGAGAGAGTCTAGGCCAAGAGAAATGTCAGCCAGATGACATGGGCCGACTTCGAGATCGAGTTCTTTGAAGAATACATTCATATGCGAGTAACCAACAAGCGTTATGATGAATTCACGGAGTTCAGACCTGGAGAACTATCCGTGGATGAAGCAGTGAGGAAGTTCAACCGACTAGCATGTCTGTGCCTAGAGGTAGTTGTCACTGAAAGAGAAAGAGTCAGACTAATGATCAAGATGTTAAGGACTGAGATAGCTTTAAAGGTGGCCAGCGGGGTTAGTAGGCCGCAGACCTCGGAAGGACTGATAACAGTATAAAGGCCACCAGAAATGTTAAACGATGAAGTTCTTAATGACCTTACCTTCGAGAGAGGTCATGACATCTACTCAGTGGCTAAGAGCTGTATTAATTCGAATTTCCAACCGAGAACTCTATAGTGATTTAGTAGTCCTTGAGATGAAGGATTACGATATCATTTTAGGGATGAATTTCTTGAGCAAGTACAATGCCTCTATTGAATGCCGCAAGAGAAAAGTCAAGTTCACACCAGAAGCAGAACCTCCATTCGAGTTTATTGGAGACCCAAAGTGAAAGACAAAAAGGTTCTTATCTACCTTACAAGCTCAGAGAATGTTAGAGAAGGGGTGTTATGGTTTTCTAGCTCATATAGTGGATGCAAGTCAAGGAGAAGGGTTGAAGAGAGAAGAAGTGAGGGTAGTCTGTGACTATCCTGAGGTGTTTCCTGAAGAGTTACCAGGACTCCCTCCCAATCGGGAAATTGAGTTTGAAATTGAGTTGGCCCCAGGAACCAACCCAATTTCGAAGGCACCTTATCGTATGGCGCCAGCAGAACTGAAAGAATTGCAAGAACAATTGCAAGAGCTACTCGACAAGGGCTTCATCCGCCCTAGTCATTCACCTTGGGGAGCTCCTGTGTTGTTCGTCAAGAAGAAAGATGGATCTATGCGAATGTGCATCGATTATCGAGCTTTGAATAAGGTAACCATCAAGACAGATATCCTTTGCCAAGGATAGATGATTTATTTGATCAGCTGAAGGGAGCCACAGTGTTCTCCAAAATAGATCTACGATCAGGTTACCATCAACTCAAAGTGAAGGAGAGTGATGTGCCAAGGACTGCTTTCAGTACAAGATATAGGCACTATGAGTTTGTGGTCATGCCCTTTGGAGTGACAAACGCCCCTGCGATGTTTATGGATCTAATGAATAGAGTGTTCAAGGATTTTCTGGACAAGTTCGTCATTGTCTTTATTGATGATATCCTAGTGTATTCAAAGACTCAAGAAGAACATATCGAACACCTGAAGATGGTATTGCAAACCTTACATCAGAAGGAGTTGTACGCCAAATTCTCAAAGTGTGAGTTTTGGCTTGACCAGGTGGCCTTCCTAGGCCACATCATTTCCAAGGAAGGTATTATGGTGGACCCAGCCAAGATTGAAGCAGTTAGTAACTGGAGTCGATCAAAGAATGCCAGTGAGATCATAAGTTTTTTGGGTTTGGCAGGGTACTACAGAAGGTTTGTAGAGGACTTTTCAAAGATAGCTTCTCCACTTACAGCCCTTACCAGAAAGAATAAGAAGTATGAGTGGACTGAAGAATGTGAGCAGAGTTTTCTTGAGTTGAAGAAGAGACTGACAAGCGCTCCTATTCTTACAGTGCCCGAAGGTGATAAGAGCTTTGATATATACAGTGATGCATCAAAGCTAGGACTTGGAGCCGTACTTATGCAAAAAGGCAAAGTCATAGCTTATGCTTCCAGGCAACTCAAGGATTATGAAAAGAATTACCCCACTCATGATCTGGAGTTGGTAGCTGTAGTCTTCGCTCTAAAAATATGGAGACATTACCTGTATGGAGTGCAGTGCAAGATTTATACAGATCACTAGAGTCTGAAATATTTCTTCACTCAGAAAGACCTCAATATGAGACAGCAAAGGTGGCTTGAGTTAGTGAAGGATTATGACTGTGAGATCCTTTACCACCCTGGTAAGACAAATAAAGTAGCAGATGCACTAAGTAGAAAGACTTGTGCCACCTTGATATCCTTGTCAGCATTATCACTACCATTACAGAAGGAAATAGTAGATTATGGAGTTGAGATCATTTATGGGCAGTTAGCTCTATTGACACTAGAGTCAACCTTGCTTGAAGATATACAGAAAGAGCAAGCAGAGGATTCTGATATCCAAAGGATCAAGCAAGAGATACAAGAAGGAGAAAGTAAAGAGTTTAGAGTATCTGACAGTGGGATACTCTATTATGGTGACCGTTTATGTGTCCCTAATAGTGAAGAGCTGAGAAAGAAGATTCTTGAAGAAGCCCATAGAACTCCCTACTCAATGCACCCTGGTTCCACTAAGATGTACCAGGACTTGAAAAGAAGATTTTGGTGGTTTGGAATGAAAAGAGACATAGCCAAGTATGTCAGCACCTGCCTGACATGTCAGAGAGTTAAAGCATAACACCAAAGACCAGGAGGTATCCTATAACCCATTCAGATTCCAGAGTGGAAATGGGAAGACATAGCCATGGATTTCATAGTTGGTCTACCAAAGACAACTAATGGCTATGACGCTATTTGGGTAATAGTAGACAGATTGACCAAGTCTGCCCACTTCTTGGCAATTAAAGTGTCTTATTCGATTGAAAGATTAGCCCAGCTATATGTACAGGAAGTGATCCGACTACACGGAGTCCCGAAGACCATTATCTCTGATAGAGATGGTCGTTTCACTTCACACTTTTGGGAGTGCGTACAGACAGCGCTAGGCACCAAACTGAAGTTTAGCACAGCTTTCCATCCCCAGACTGATGGACAGACAGAGAGAGTGAATCAAATTCTAGAAGACATGCTCAGAGCTTGTGCATTAGATTTCAAAGGTAGTTGGTGCAAATATTTATGTTTAGCTGAGTTTGCTTACAACAATAGCTACCAAGCTACTATTGGTATGACACCCTATGAAGCTCTTTATGGTAGGAAGTGCAGATCTCCCCTCTGTTGGTTTGAAGGTAGTGAGAAGAAAGAAATGGGGTCTCAGACTGACCTTATAGATGATACCACAGAAGCTATAAAGAGTATCCGCCAGAGAATAGAAGCTGCTCAGAGTAGGCAGAAGAGTTATGCCGATGTACGCCGTAGACCGTTAGAGTTTGAAGTTGGGGATACAGTTTTCCTCAAGGTAGCGCCTATGAAGGGTGTAATGAGATTCGGCAAGAAAGCCAAGCTAAGTCCTCAATATATAGGACCCTACCTAGTGACGAAAAGAGTTGGCAATGTAGCTTATGAGTTGGAACTACCTCCAGAGATGTCAGCAATACACAATGTGTTCCATGTCTCAATGCTAAAGAAGCATATACCAGATGTCAACCAAGTGATTGAGCCACAGATGGTACAAGTTCAAGAAGATCTCAGTTATGAAAGTCGACCTATTCAGATAATAGATCGAGCAGATAAGAAGTTGAGGAACAAAGTGGTACCACTAGTAAAAGTCTATGGCTGAATCAGAAGTATGAAAAGGCAACCTGGGAATCAGAAGATAGCATGAGGCAAAGATATCCAGAGCTGTTCTAAGTTCGATGACGAACTTTTTATAAGGTAGGGAGGATTGTAACACCCAATAATTTTCGTGAATTATTAGAAATTTTTCTGAATTTTATAGCATTTTTTCGGATTAAAATAAAAAGAAAAAAAATAAGGGGTCGGGCGGGGTTTGATCCCGCGACCACAAGGTAAAGCAAGGCCTTAAGTGAGTTGGGGTAACCAGTAGGGCAAGGGTATCAACCACAGAAAAGAAAGGATCGAAATAATGTTATAGGTAAGTTAGGCTTTTTCATGAAGAGGTATTTAAACTTCCACTTAAGTTGTGTTAAGACCCCTTTTAGGGGTTCGGGAGGCCGCGCGAGCAGAGGTGAGGAGGCTGCGAAAACAAGGAAAAAGGGGGAGTTTTCTTCCTCCTTCTTCTTCCTCTTGAAGTAGAGAACCTAGGGCTCCTTCCCTAGGGCCAAGGAGTGAAGTTTTCTCGCAAGGGAAGAGAAGAGGAGCCCTATGCTAGGATTGTCGAGATACTTAGTGAGTTTTCTTCAACGAAAGGGTAAGTAAATCACTCACCTACAATAGAAGTAGTTTCGTATGTAGTTTCTCGTTGTAGAACCATGATTTTGTGATCTAAGTGTTGATGCAGTCTGGCCCTGATTGTTGTTTTGGTGTTGACAACGATTTTAGTTTAGGTTGATGATGATGATGATTATGATTAAGTCCTGATCGAGGATTAGGCATGATTTGGAGGATTCTAGCCTGGAGGGCTAGGTGTTGGAAAATCCTAACCTGGAGGGTTAGGTGTGGAAAATCCTAGCTTGGAGGGCTAGGTGTTGGAAAAGTCCTAATTCGGAAAGGTTGGGTGAAAAGTCCTAGCTTGGAGGGCTAGGTGAAAAGTCCTAACTTGGAGGGTTAGGTGCAAATTCCCATCCTGGAGAATTAGGTGAAAAAGTCCTGGCTTGGAGGGTCAGGTGCCTAGCTTGGAGGGCTAGGTTGGATGATGTTCTAACTCGGAAGGGTTGGGTGAAAAGTCCTAGCTTGGAGGGCTAGGTGAAAAGTCCTAGCTTGGAGGGCTAGGTGAAAAGTCCTAACTTGGAGGGGTAGGTGCAAATTCCCAACTTGGAGAGTTAGATGGAAAATCCTTAGCTTGGAGGGCTAAGGTGGATGGAAACTTAGCTTGGAGGGCTGAGTTTGAGTCCCTGGATCGGTCTGGTGATCGATCAGGGATTCTGGCACGCTGCTCCTTCATGGATCGATCTGGTGACCGATCCAACGATGATTGATCGGTCGGGTGACCGATCAGGGAGCACACAGTGAGGTTGGGAATCTACTGTGCTGCTTCTGATCGATCTGGTCACCGATCAGGGAGTATGCGTTTCACCCATTGACTGGCTCCTGATCGGTCTGGTGACCGATCAGGGAGCAAGCAGTGAGGTTGAGTTCCCTTGCTGAACCGCTCCTGATCGGTCTGATGACCGATCAGGTTTACTGTGCAGATCGTTCCGGAGAACGATCAAGCGTCGCAGGTTCCTCTCTATGATCGATCAGGACGGAGCCTGATCGGTCTGGTCAGGTTCTGATCAGTCTGGTGACTGATCAGGAGGCTGCCTGATCGGTCCGGTGACTGATCAGAAGGCTTAGCCTGCGAAACTCAGAAATCGCCCAATATAAGGGTGGATCGGTCCGGTGAACGATCCACGACCTGGGATCGGTCTGGTGATCGGTCCAGGAGAATCTCAAAGAAATCGTGATTTCTGATTGAGCATTGGGGATCGATCAGGACGCAGCTTGATCGGTCTGGAACCAGCCTGATCGGTCTGGTGACCGATCAGGAGGCTCTCTGATCGGTCCGGTGACCGATCACTTTAATTCAAATTGCATTGTCAGACGCTCTGATCGCGTCTGAACACAACCGATTCGCTGCCACTTTCCTCTGATATTTGATATGCTGTTTGATTTGCTGCTCTAATACACTGAGTAAGTTTCAGGTGACAGGGGAGGATTCAAACACTCAAGGAGAAGTCAAAGAGAGCTTTACTTGGAGCAGGTTTGTCCGTTTCTCCACACAGGTTGCAACGGCTGGATGCAGGACTGAAGCTGCTGACTGAAGCTTGGCTGAGGGAGCTCAGGAAGTTCAGTTAGGGTTCAGTGTAGCTGGCGTGTTGGCAGTGAGGCAGCTGTAGGCTGCTGGAGATGAGATCATCTGTTGCTTAGCGGAGAAACAAAAGGAACGAGAGTTGTAGTGTTCAAAAAGGATTGAGTCTTGTGCTCTTGAGTTCTTGCGTTTTGTTTTTGCTCCACATTAAGCTTGTTGTTCTTGAGTTCTTCAATCATTCTGAGCAAGCTATTGAGAAGCAATCATCATACTTGAGCACTTGAAGGAGAAAACAAGAGGCTTGGAGTCCGACAGTGGGAAGACACGGAGAAGGGTTTTGCGTGAGATCGCCACTGGGTGGAGCTCAGGGAAGCTTGCTGTGTTTTTGTCCTTGCTAAGTGGTTGAGTAAGATCCTTCTTGTTGTTTCTTTGTGCTCATTCTATATCATTGTTTGAAACACACTGTGGGGAGGTTTCTCCACCGAGAAGGAGGTTGCTTCATATCCGGTGATCACCGGGGCTTGATCTGCCGACGATCAAGGGATCACCCACCTTAAGGGCACGCCAAGGAGTAGGGGCAAGTTATCCCCGAACCTTGTAAAATCTCCTTGTTAGCGATCTTGCTAATCTTGCTAGTTAGGTTTTGGTTTTAGTTTCTGCAAGTTTTGTTTTCCCATACTTCCGCTGTGCTATTAATAACTTCAAGTGCAGAAATTTGATAACTCTTCTAAGAAGAAGCGATTGGCTATATTCACCCCCCCTCTCTAGCCATCTCGTTCCCAACAAGTGGTATCAGAGCTTGGTGCTCTGTTTACGGCTTAACAACCGAGAGTTCTCAACAAGATGGCATTGAGAGAAGGCTTCTCCACCACCCGACCTCCATTCTTTGATTGTGCCGACTTCCAATATTGGAGATCAAAGATGGAATACTATTTGAAGATGGATATTCATACGTGGTTCGCGGTGAAGGAGGGATTCATCCCTCCTAAGGATGATGAAGGCAAAGAACTTGAGTCATGGAGGTGGACTGCCGAACAAACAAGGAAGAGTGAAACCGACGCGAAGGCGGTTGTCACTCTACAATGTGGCATGAACAAAGACCAACTCATCAAGGTTGGTTCCTTCACAAGTGCAAAAGACTTGTGGAACAAACTCATAGAGCTCCATGAAGGCACCCGAGACTCTAGAATTGCCAAGAGGGACTTGTTCCTCAATCAACTCCAAAATCTCTCCATGAAGGAGAATGAGTCGGTAAGTGAGCTCCATAGCCGGTTCAAGGAAGTCCTTAATGGACTTCATTCAATTGATGAAAAGGTCGAGAATCGCGACCTTGTGAGGTATGTCTTGAAAGCATTTCCAAGGAATGCTTTGTGGTCATCCATGGTGGATGCCTACAAAGTATCCAAGGATTTATCTATTGTAAAATTAGATGATTTATTTTGTGAGATGGAATTGCATGAAATGGCTAACAAAGGCCTCAAGGAGAAGGGGATTGCCTTAGTTGCAGGGGATCGAGTCACTAAGAAGAAGAAGGAAAAGAAAAAGGAGAAAGAGGTCTCATCATCTTCATCTTCTTCCGGATCCGAATCCAATTCCGAGGAGGATGGCAGCGGCTCTTCTTCATCCGAAATGACCAACTTTGTGAGGAGGATGATGCGAAGAGACCGACGTTTCAAAAGGAGAGGTAACACTAGTGAATTCAAGCTTGATAAGAATAATGCATCTTGCTTTGAGTGTGGTAGGAAAGGGCATTTCAAGAATGAATGTCCGAAGCTTAAGAAGGAGGAGAAACCCAAAAGAAAAGAAGAGAAATCCAAGAAGAAGAAGAAAGCTTTGAAGGCTTCTTGGGATGAGTCATCCTCTAGTTCATCCGATGATGAGAAGGAGGAGAAGAGCACAAGGCAAGTGGCTCTCATGGCTCTTGGAGAGGAGAGCAGTGATGAATCTTCAAGCTCCTCAAACGCGGCTTCATCATCTTCGGATGATGAAGAGGTAACTTCTCCCAAGCTTGAAAAATATTATAGAGCAATTGCATGTTTAACTAATATGCTTAAGAAATCCAAAAACAAAGTTAAAGTATTGCAATTAAAAATTGATCAATTGAAAGTCTCTAGGGATGATAACATTGATGATTTACATGTTGAATTACTAGAAGATGAAATTAAATCTTTGAAACATGAGATTGTAAGCTTGAAATCCTCTAAGGTTGAGGAAATCAGTGATTTGCATGATAATGTGTTAGTGGAGGAAAACCAATCATTGAAGAGTGAAGTTGAGAAGCTCAAGAATATTCTTGGGAAATTCTCAAATAGCTCTAAGACCCTAGACATGATCCTAAATGCCCAAAGAGCGGTTTACAATAGGGCCGGTATTGGTTACCGCCCTAACGAACCCTCATTTGTATCTCTCATGTCTAGGACTGACATGAGACAATCTAGGACACCGAAGACTCAAAAGAAAGTTGTCAAGGCATAGGTGCCTAAGTCATGTTTAGTTGATGCTTTAGGTCCCAAGGTTTGGGTACCTAAAACTTCTATTTTTCGAATTGTGTAGGTTATGATTGAGGGGGAGCATCTATCAACTTGGTTTGTTGATAGTGGATGCTCCAAACACATGACCGGAGATAGAACATTGTTTACCACACTTCACAAGAAAAGTAGAGGTAATGTATCATTTGGTAACAATGGTAGTCTTAAGGTCATAGGAATAGGAGACATTCAAATATCCGAATGTCTTAGAATCTCAAATGTCCTTCTAGTCAAGGGGATGAAGTTTAATCTCCTAAGTGTCAGTCAATTGTGTGACACGGGTTACACAATTGACTTCCAACCAAGTCAATGTCTAGTTAGACAAAATGACACCTTGGACACGGTACTAGTAGGAGCAAGAGTAGACAATATTTATCAAGTTTCTTTTAAAAGTGCTACTAATGATCTTGCTAAGTGTTTCATGTCAAGAGAAGAAGAGTCCACTCTTTGGCATCGGAGGTTAGCACATGTGAACATGAAGAACATCCGAAAGTTGGCTAACAAGGGACTAGTTCGAGGCTTACCAAGCATCAAGTATGGAAAAGATAAATTATGTGATGCGTGTCAAATGGGTAAGCAAACAAAATCTGCACATAAAGGTAAAAGCGCTGTAAGTACTTCCAATGCATTAGATTTACTTCACATGGATCTATTTGATTGTAGTACCATCATATCATTGAATGGAAGTAGATATTGTTAGTAATATGAGAGAAGTGTCCTAAGGCAATCGCCTTATGATTGTAAACATTTATTCTAATAAATGATAATTTACTATTTGAGTATACATGTTTGTGTATTTGATTGAGATCTTAAACTCATCTACTGAATGTCCGCAATACAATTCACAGCATAAGAGAATTTGTGATGGGATCATAACTAGTGATTATCTCTAAATGTGCAATTGTGAAGTATTGAAATTATCCCTAGTCGATGAATTGATAAAAACGGACACTATCAATTCTGTTGAGACTAGCATGGGTTATTCTCTAATCAGCTGATTCTCACTGGCTGGTGACATTGGGATGTCCGGAGATAAACATGGATGCTAGTTAAGGGAACTAGTTCATTGGAGTGACTAGCTGTAAGACTTCATATGGGGATCTACATGTAGATATGTCAATGAAGTTCTTACTGCAGCTTAAGTGCAATGTTCCTTTGACTTGCGGTGTTCAAGTCATCTTGGTCATGGAGACTTATACTTTAACATCTTAAGCAAGCATCTCCAAGGAGGTGTGGACCCAAGATGATTGGGTATAAGCCGAAGTGCCCGAAGATGTTTGAACAGCCTACAAAGGATTCACCACTCCTTGCGAGGAGATGTATACCCAGGCCTATCGTCGGATTGTTACTCAAAACCTCTGGCCAGAGTATATCATGTTTAGAGTGCGAGTCTCTTAAATACATGAGAGTAATTAGAAATCCAAAGGACGAGAAAGACACTACTTGGGCTAGGTGTGACGTAGTCAGTCTAGTGGGGACTGACACAAACAGACCATGTCCTGAACCAAGTGGGTATAAGGTGGTGAAGGGAATGGGGCACGATTCATTAGAGCTGCTGAAGGGTTTCAGAATTACTTCTGAGGTCAACCGTTGATCTTTCGATTAATTGGGGGTCATGATGTACTACTAGGTGCCACTCATGACCGTTCTATAATTGGTTAATTATAGACGGCCAACATAAATCGAAAGCCTATTTAGTCACACGCACTACGAGTAATCCGAGGGATTTAAAACGAGTTGAAAATTAGATTTTCCGATCAAGAGAAATAAGTCGAATCTGAGTTAATCAGAGGCGCAATGGAAGCTAAAATTGGCTAAGTCTTTTGAAGGCTTGTTGGGCGAATTAAATGAGTTTAATTCGCGATTGGTGGGGCTTAAAGTGGTCGGCCAAAGAGGGTGCCCACCATCTTTGGTTTGGCCGGCCACATTAAAGGGAGAAAACCATTTTATTTGGTTTAATTAATAAAATAGATCTAGCACGATTTATTTTATAAATTATGGATAAATAAATTTGTATAAAGAAATTTATATAAATAAATTTATAGAAATTTATTCTTTTATGGACGTTAAAATAATCCACGAATTGGTTTATTTTAATTTTATAAAATCAATTATGAATTGATTTTTCCATAATAAGAAAGTTTATAAATTTCATATAGAATTTATTCCATAATATAAAGGAGAGAAGAATTTGTTTTATTATAAATTAGTTATAATAAAACTAGGCATAACGGAATAAGTCATAAGAAATTTTATAAGATAAAATTCTTATAACTAATTCCGTTAATTCCGTTAAGAGGAGACTTGGCAAGGGAGAAGCAACTATATAAGGAACCAAAGGGAAGCCTTTAATTCCTAATCAATAATTGATAGAGCTAATCTCTCCCTCTCTCTCTTTTATTCTTCTCTTCTCCTTCTCTCTTTCCCTTAGGGTCGGCGCCCTTCACCAACCCTAGGGTCGGCGCCCACCTTGGGACCTAGGGCCGGCACCCCTTTGCAAGACCTAGGGTCGGCGCAAGCTTCCTCCACCTAGGGTTGGCGCTTCCTCCTCCTAGGGCCGGTGCAAGCTTCCATCAAGAAGGAGAAGAAGAAGAAGCGGATCGCATCTCCTTCTTTCCGGAATTTGGATTCCGATTCTTGGTGGTTAGTTTCCTTTCTTCTTTCTTGATCTTCTAGTTGTGTCTTCGGAGAATCTAGTAGTTCTCGTCGACACGAAACTCATGGCTTTGCGAAGTCATCCCGAAGAGAACTCGGCGTGGACGCGAATAGAGGCGGAGCTTCCAAGGGACGCTACGGTTGGATCTCGTCCCTTACTTCGAGTTACGAGAGGTACTTAGTAAATTTGTTTACTTTTCCGCAAAGTTTTAATTTATCAATATGTCAACACATCATAAGGTTGCATGCTAGATACGTGGTTGAAATAATTTAGGAAATTATTTTATGCTAATTCTTCCGCTGCACGTAAAAATTTAAAATTTTACGAACCCGTATCCTTGTCGACATGCACCCGGTCCCAACAGTGGTATCAGAGCGATTAGTGTTCGACATAATCATATAATTGTTTTGCGGAACACTTTGTCATGATCTCAATTTTGGAAAAATTTTCAATTATGGAAACTTTCCAATTATAATAAATTTTAGATTTAGGAATTTCAAAGTTTGGAAATCCTCATGAAATTTCGCAAACATTTGAAATTTTCTAGTTTCTGAAATTTTATAATAATTGTGAAAACTTCCCATCTTTGGAAACTTTCCAATTTTGAAAATTTTTCTAATTTTAGAAATTTTCCAATTTTGGAAATATGTAAGTTTTCTTTGTAACAAAAACTTACAATTATTCTGAAAACCAATTTATGAAATCTCGCAATTTTGGGCACTTTCTTTTAAGAAAGTCTAGACAAATTCATGGACAGTTAATTGACAATTAAATTTGAATTGGTCTTTAAATTGACAACAAAATTCTTTATTTTGGATTGAGCCTCGGGGAGCCGTCCAATTTAAAGCTAGTTGTTGTAATTTAATTTCCCAATTTTTAATTGAAATTGTCATGTTTGATTTGGATTGAGTCTCGGGGAGCCGTCCAATTAGATTTACAACAAATTATTTTTCTTTGGGTATCTGAGCCTCGGGGAGCCACCCTTAGAAAACGATTTGTTGTAATTAATTAAATCCATGAATAAAACATGATTTAAGAGGTGATGCTCTTACATGTTGTTGTCTCCAAAATTAATTAGGAAAATGGTTTCCTATAGAGTTTTCTTAATTGAGATTTTCATGAAAATAATATGTCGTTGAATTAAGAGAATTGCCTATTAATTTAATAAGATTTGATTTAGAGAAATCAAAGTCTTAAACATATTATTTCCGAATTGATTATGACAATTTAGGAAATTGTTTCCCAAAACAATTCCTTTAATAATGTATGAAATTGGAATGAGGAAATCCGGTTCCTAATTCATTTCATGAGACTTGATAAATTAAGTCACATACATACTTTATTAAGGAAATCGTTAGTCATGACATAATCATATGTCATGAATGTGCTTAGAAAGGATGAGACCCAAAACCCCTTACAAAATATTAAGGCTAACACCTTCCATTAATATGGTTAGAACCGGAGTTTTGTTTCTCGTTTGGGTTGATGGACACATCCATGCCCGACTTGAACCTCAACATGTTCAAACCATGGAATTAGTTTATGAATAATATAGTTGGAGTCAGAGGTCAATCCTTAGTTTTGGTTGTTGGACACATCCAAGCCTGACTAAACGGTTGAATGAGCTCCAACCATATTAAACTATTTCTTGATTAATGGGTCAGCCTTAAGCTTGGAGCATCGATTTGTTGTGCCACAGCCAAGGTCGATGTAAAGAGAGGTGCAATTGGGTGCTATGTATAATGTTACATACTTGTTAATGAGTTAACAACCCAATGATTTATGCAAACATTCAATTAGTTGATAGCATAATGTGATAGTTACATATATGTGATATGTAATCGATATAATTACCTACCTTCATAGCTAAGAAAAACTTGATGGCCACAGTCATGGTTGTTCTTATCTATGGTTGGATATCAACCTATTTGGAGATGTTCCTACGATCTCCCGAATTGATAAAAAGGGTTATTCAATTTGAAAAATAAATAGGATTTTATTTATGTATGTTGATACATTCTTTAATCATTCTTCTCACATAAGCTCAATTTGTATTTCTAGGATAATCACTCGATCATGTCTTCTCTAAACTTGCGTTCCATTTTGGACACCAATAAACTGACTGGGCCGAACTACATGGACTGGCTTCGAAACCTAAGGATAGTCCTTAAGGCGGAAAAGCTTGCTTATGTCCTTGAAGATCAACTTCCCACCCATCCTCCAGAGAATGCAACTCCAGACCAATTATTGGCCTATCAGAAACATGTGACCGATTCTGAACTTGCGAGTTGCATCATGCTAGCCTCTATGGTACCTGAGCTGCAAAAGCAGCATGAGCATATGGATGCTTATACCATCATCTTCCATCTTCATGAGTTGTTTGAAGAGCAGGCGAGATCCGAAAGGTTCGAAGTCTCCAGACTCCTCTTCACCACTAAGATGCAGGAAGGCACTTCTGCCTCGCAGTTTGTGTTAAAGATGTTGGGGTACATTGAGCGACTGAGCGCACTCGGTTTTGCAATGGATCATGAACTAAGTATTGACTTAATTTTGAGTTGTTTGCCCAAGAGTTATTCACAATTTGTGATGAACTATCGGATGAACAAACTAGAAACCACCATTCCTGAGTTGCTCAACCTGCTGAAGACTGTAGAGCCTTCTGTAAAGCCGGATCAAAAGGTGGTACTGTTAGTTGGTTACTCGAAGAAAGGTTCTAAGAGGAAGGCCAAGGAACAGAATAAAGGGAAGAAGAAAAAGAACAAAAAGACTGAAAAGAAACTAAAAGGAACTTGCCATCATTGTGGCAAGGAGGGTCACTGGCGAAGAAACAGCAAGGTTTATCTTGAGTCCTTGAAGAATAAGGCATCCGATGCCCCATCCTCTTCAGGTATCTTCGTTATTGAATGTCACTCTATTTCCTCAAATACCTGGGTACTTGATACTGGGTGTAGCTCACATATATGTAATGACATACAGGGGCTAAGGAATAGAAGAAAACTCGTCAAAGGAGAAGCAAATTTGCGAGTTGGAAATGGAGCAAAGATTGCTGCTGTTACCATCGGAACATATTTGCTAAAGCTCCCCACTGGACGTGTCTTAGAATTTGATAATTGTTATTTTGTTCCTTCGTTAATAAAGAACATTGTATCTATTTCATGTTTAAATGAAAAGGGTTATCATTTAACTTTTAGTAACAATTGTTGTTACATAACTTTAAATGGCGTTCTTTATGGGAATGGAACTTTGTGTAATGGTATCTACACGTTAGATTTATCCAATGACGTTTTCAATATCGAAGTTAGCAACAAACGTGCTTGAATAGATAATCGAATAGACTTCTACACTTGGCATTGCCGTCTTGGCCATGTAAGTAAGAAACACATGACCGAATTACACCGATGTGGAATTCTGGAATCATTTGAACCCGGTTCATTTGATACATGCGAATCATGCTTAAAAGGCAAGATGACCAAATTACCCTTATCCGGAAAAGGTAATCCAGTGGGAGAATTGCTTGGTCTAATACATACTGATGTATGTGGACCAATGTCAACTCTTACACAAGGAGGCTATAGTTATTTCATCACCTTGATCGATGATCACTCATGATTCGGGTATGTGTTCTTGATGAAACACAAATCTGAAGCCTTTGAGAAATTCAAAGAGTTCAGAAATGAAGTAGAGAAACAGCTTGGCAAAAGTATTAAGATACTTCGATCCGATCGGGGTGGTGAATACTTAAGTCAAGAGTTTCAAGATTATCTTAGGGACAATGGGATATTGTCCCAATGGACTCCGCCGTATACACCACAGCATAATGGTGTATCTGAGAGGCGCAACTGAACCTTGATGGACATGGTTAGGTCGATGATGAATCATGCAACTCTTCCAAAATCCTTTTGGGGCTATGCACTTAAGACAGCTGTTTACTTGCTAAACAGAGTCCCGACCAAGGTAGTCTCTACTACTCCATATGAGATATGGAATAGTAAGAAACCTCACTTAACTCACCTTAAGATATGGGGTTGTCCTGCTTATGTGAAGCGGACTCACCTTAAGATATGGGATACTAGTCGGGTACTCCCTCATTAGTAAAGCCTACCGAGTCTACAACAAGAAGTCTAGATTAGTTGAAGAGTCTTCTGACGTGGTCTTTGAAGAAATTCCTAAATCACCTGACCAGTCAGAAAATGTAGAAGGAGTTCAACTCGAACTAAGGAGACTTAGTTTGAATTAAATTCCAAGTGTTGTTGATGGTGATGAGTCCGATGACGATGAGCCTAGACAACCCATTGATCAGCCGGATCCTGAGGCTGAACTTTTGTCTAGTGAAACCGTTCAAGAAGCACCACCAACACCAAGGCAAACGAGATTAGCCTCTAGTCATCCCCAAGACCAAATTGTTGGAGACATCCATCAAGGGGTTAGGACTAGATCATTCTTCTGGAATGAGGCTAATGAAGTTGCTCTCATTTTCGAAATTGAACCTAGAAAAATTGATGAAGCATTAAATGATCCCGATTGGATTATCGCGATGCAAGATGAACTAGGTCATTTTGAGAGGAGTCAGGTTTGGGACCTAGTCCCTAGACCTAAGAAGACCACCATTATTGGAACCAAATGGGTCTTCAAAAACAAATTGAACCACAAGGGAGAAATCATTAGAAACAAGGCACGCTTGGTAGCCAAGGGCTACAGTCAAGTTGAAGGCCTTGATTATGATGAGACTTATGCTCCCGTGGCACGATTAGAGTCCATCCGATTGATGCTTGCATTTGCAGCACATCGTGGCTTCAAATTATTTCAAATGGACGTCAAATCGGCCTTCCTAAATGGTTTGATTAGGGAAGAGGTCTATGTCGAACAACCTCCGGGGTTGAGAGTACCGAATATCCAAACCACGTGTTCAAGCTCAAAAAGGTACTCTATGGTCTTAAACAAGCACCCCGGGCTTGGTATGAGCGGTTGTCGACATTCTTGATTGAAAAGGGCTTTATTAGAGGTCAAATAGACCCTACACTATTTCTACGAAGAGATGGTGCCAATATATTTGTAGCCCAAGTATATGTCGACGACATAATTTGTGGCTCAAATTATAAGGGCTATTTAAATGAGTTCATTGGACACATGGAGAGTGAGTTTGAAATGAGTCTAGTGGGAGAGTTGACTTTCTTCCTTGGACTTGAAATCAAGAAAACTCGCGATGGTATCCATGTGCACCAATCAAAGTATACACTAGAAATGCTTCGAAAATTCAATATGAGTGATTCAAAAGAGGTAACCACTCCCATGGTTACAAACACAAGATTAGACAATGATGAGAGTGGTAAACCTATTGATCTAACTCAATATCGAAGCATGATAGGTAGTTTGCTATACCTCACAGCTAGTCGACCAGATATACTATTTGCTGTAGGTATGTGCGCTAGGTATCAAGTCTATGCCAAGGAATCTCACCTAATTGCTGTTAAGCGAATTTTGAGATATCTCAAGGGTACAATTGGTGTAGGTCTTTAGTATCCCCGTACCGAATCTTTTGATTTAATGGGCTATACGGATTCTGACTACGCTGGATGTAAGTTGGACCGGAAGAGCACTAGTGGGGGCTGCCAATTCTTAGGATCGTCCTTAGTAAGTTGGTCGAGTCGGAAGCAACATTGTGTTGCTCTTTCCACTACCGAGGCAGAATATATCGCCATGGGAGAGAGTATATCACAATTGTTGTGGATGATCCACACCTTAGAGGATTATGGATTGAGTTATAAGGGTGTGCAAGTGTTATGTGATAACATTAGCACAATTAACTTAATCAAGAATCCGGTCCATCATTCTAGGACAAAACATATTGAGCTAAGACACCACTTCATTAGAGATCATGTAGCTAGGGGGAACATCATACTCTCACATGTGGAGTCAAAGTCAAACCTAGCTGACATTTTCACTAAACCACTTCCCGAGAGTGAATTTAGTTTCCTAAGACGGGAATTGGGAATGTGTCGCGCTTCATGATGTTCAAATTGCGGTCAAAACCCTTCATGATGATTTCGAAATTTTTGGGAACAATTGGGTAACTTTGGGAACATCTCACACAAACTATAAGGTTTAACAAAACGTTTTTGTTTGCTAGATATGGGGTGAGATGTTAGGTTTAACTCAATTTCTCAAAATGTCATTGCATCCCTTGAGGAATTAAGTTAACGAGATAATAATCACGGTGGTGACCAAGTATGGGGAAAACCATTGCATAACATATGTGTATATGGCTCCATGATCATACTTGGATATTCCAATCGAGACAACTTGATTGGAAACTTGAATTTGGAATGAAAACTTGAAATTGTTTGATTGATTGGTGTTTGAGTTTGACTCCATTTGGATGGGTCAAAGTGTTTGTTGAACCTATAAGGACTTTTGATTCTTGTTCAGGGATCAATTTTAGTCATAAAATCATGTACAAGTTCGACAAAGTCCATCAAATCTCGTTTGGAAAATTCAGAAGTTCTGAAACTGAACATTTCAGTTCGTCTCAGGAACCCTGATCGGTCACCGGACCGATCAGGCATAGGGCTGATCGGTCCCTAGACCGATCTGACCCCTTCCTGTGGTGTTCGATCCACAGACCGATCTGCGAGGCAAGCCGTGATCTCCCGGAATCTGACTAAGTGTATTGAGCTATCCTGGATCGGTCTCCGGACCGATCTGGCACCCTATGGGGATCGGTCCACAGACCGATCAGGGAGCTCAGAGGTTTCTCTCCGGACCCTACTGATCGAATCCTGATCGGTCACCAGACCGATCAGGAGCGCATCTGATCGGTCATCCGACCGATCAGGACCATGCCAGTCCGATCAGGCTGTATCCTGATCGGTCTGGACGAAATCAGATCGAACGGTGATCCGCTCAAACGCATTAAATTTTGGTTGGTGGACCGATCCACCAACCAATTAACTCTCTCCAAACCCACGTTTTCCCAAACCCTAGCGCCGAAACACCCTCTTCTGCGCATCCTTGTGCGAGCGAGAGAGTTCTTGCGTCTCCCTTCTTCACGCGCGTGCGAACCATTGCAGAGATCCCTTCTGGTATCTTCCGGCGAGCTCTCCACTTGCCCCAAACTCTCTGCGTCCAAGAGTTTTCATTGAGCAGGCCTCTCTCAACCGTGAGGAACCAGCTTCTTCCTCCTTTGCTCAAACTCACCCATGGCGCCTAAGTAAGCTTTGATTTCAGTTTTATTTTCACAACAGTTCTTGGAATATAAGTTTGTGAAGCTAACCAAGTTTTGTTCTTGTTCTGGATGTTGTACCGTGACCATGTTGTGCTTACCGTGACCTTACTTTCTCACCTTATGTCTATGATCAAATCTATCTATCTTTCGATTGGGTCTCATCCTATAAATGATCAATTCTTGCTTCAACCTATTTGTATGATCAATCTTACCAAATCATTTGAATTCTGTGTCATGATCAATTCAAACCTCATTAGAAAGTCATCTAAGGGAAAGGAGGTCGTGGAGGGAAGTTTGAGGGGGAAGGCTCCTTCCTCCTCTGCCTCTTCCAGAAGGCCCCAGCCTTCTTCCAGCTCTCGATTCCCCAATGCGGCCTGCAAACAGGCCTTTCAAGCAAAGACCTTCAAACTCTTACCCAGCAGATCCATTGATGTTCCCTTCCTGACTGAGTTCTGTCCTTCGGTCATGGAGATTGTGATGTACTACAATCTGGGTTTTCTCCTATCTTTGGAAAGAACCATCAACTATGACCTTATCTCGGAGTTTTACAACAACCTACAACAAGGTCCTCAAGGGGGATTCGAGTTCACTACTCATGTTGGAAAGATGAACCTTGATTTTTCATACGAGATTCTAACTGAGAACTTGGGTGGTCGACGATCACCTAACCTTTATTCGATTTATCCAGAGCTCCCTGATCCTCTGCTAGCACCGTTTACAAATGTTACCCCTGACTCTATCTATCAGCACTTCTTCGGTCATCCTCGCCCTGCCGGGCTTGATGAGTTGGGTCTGGTGTTTCCTACTTTGCAGCTCTTCGACTTTCTCCAGCTGACTACATCCTTTTCAAAATCATTACAAATTGCATCTTACCCATTACTTCAAAGCCTTTGGCCGAGATCCGACCTTATCACTGCCTTATGCTCTACGGCATGCATCGCCGGATGGACTTTGATATCATGGAGAGCATTTTTCAGTCTATCCTATCCTACCATGAGGCTAGCCGTCGCACGGTTTATATGCCTTTTGGTAATGTTATCACTGATTGGCTTATGTCAGTTGGTGTTGATATCACCAAGGGTAGGACCGTGCCCATGGTTAAGCAAGATTGTCGTCTGGGTCGGCGGGCTTGTGCAAAGTCTGGTATTATCATTCGTGAGCGTGATGGGGTCTTGGTGTGGAAGGATCGATGCGGACTTGGTGAGCTGCCTGGCGGAGCACCACATTTTCAGGCACCACACGATGCTCCTCCTGCTGACGACGAGTACGACGACGAGCCGGAGCCTGATTTGCGCTGGCAGATCTCAGAGCTGGATCAGATGGTACGGGAGTTTATTCAGCTGGGGGCGACAGATCGTGAGGAGTTTCGTTCGAGTTTTCGCTCTCTAGATTCCCGACTGACCAGGATCGAGACCGAGGTCTCAGGGACCCGCACACTCCAGCAGACATGGTATGATGAGTGGCGCAGCTACACATTTCCAGGAGGTGCACCTTCATCGAGTACTGCGCCAGGGTCCTGTGCTCCTACTGATGCGACGATGGATGACCGTATGCACGATGACGACCCACCAGCTGATCATTGAGCTTGGATGTTTATTGTCTCTTTTCATGATTTGCGTATTTGACTATGATACTTTAGGGCTGTATGGTCTGTGACTTGATTATTGTGACCTTGTGTCACATGTATTTTGCTACCTATTTGGATGCTTTGATTTATCTGTTTTTACCTGACATGCCTTTCTACTTTGAGTATATTTATTGTTGATGCCATGTTGATTATGTGCCTTTTATCTGCATGATTGTTCAATTGCCATATTCATGCATACATTGCCATGTCTATTTGATACTTATGAATATTACGGCATGGGTTTATATTTCATACTCATATGATGCATGTGACTGCTGTGTCTTGCTATAAATTTTCACATGTGTTCGTATGATCATTCCACAAACTATCACATTTTTGATGAGTTGGGATACCTCTAGGATTGAGGGGGAGTTTATCTTAATCTTAACAATCCCTCTAGCTCCTTTTCGGTGTTCGACAAAGGGGGAGAGTGTGGATTGGTTAAGTTTCGAATGACCATGTTGTAGGGGGAGGATCTGGATTCCCCTATGATTCTAAAGTTGGAATATTGATTGAGAATCCCTAAACATAAAATCGGGTTGTCAAACAACAAAAAGGGGGAGATTGTTGATGCAGTCTGGCCCTGATTGTTGTTTTGGTGTTGACAACGATTTTAGTTTAGGTTGATGATGATGATGATTATGATTAAGTCCTGATCGAGGATTAGGCATGATTTAGAGGATTCTAGCCTGGAGGGCTAGGTGTTGGAAAATCCTAACCTGGAGGGTTAGGTGTGGAAAATCCTAGCTTGGAGGGCTAGGTGTTGGAAAAGTCCTAATTCGGAAAGGTTGGGTGAAAAGTCCTAGCTTGGAGGGCTAGGTGAAAAGTCCTAACTTGGAGGGTTAGGTGCAAATTCCCATCCTGGAGAATTAGGTGAAAAAGACCTGGCTTAGAGGGTCAGGTGCCTAGCTTGGAGGGCTAGGTTGGATGATGTTCTAACTCGGAAGGGTTGGGTGAAAAGTCCTAGCTTGGAGGGCTAGGTGAAAAGTCCTAGCTTGGAGGGCTAGGTGAAAAGTCCTAACTTGGAGGGGTAGGTGCAAATTCTCAACTTGGAGAGTTAGATGGAAAATCCTTAGCTTGGAGCGCTAAGGTGGATGGAAACTTAGCTTGGAGGGCTGAGTTTGAGTCCCTGGATCGGTTTAGTGATCGATCAGGGATTCTGGCACGCTGCTCCTTTGTGGATCGATCTGGTGACCGATCCAGCGATGACTGATCGGTCGGGTGACCGATCAGGGAGCACACAGTGAGGTTGGGAACCTACTATGCTGCTTCTGATCGATCTGGTGACCGATCAGGGAGTATGTGTTTCACCCATTGACTGGCTCCTGATCGGTCTGGTGACCGATCAGGGAGCGAGCAGTGAGGTTGAGTTCCCTTGCTGAACTGCTCCTGATCGGTCTGATGACCGATCAGGTTTACTGTGTAGATCGTTTCGGAGAACGATTAAGCATCGCAGGTTCCTCTCTATGATCGATCAGGACGGAGCCTGATCGGTCTGGTCAGGTTCTGATCGGTCCGGTGACCAATCAGGAGGTTGCCTGATCGGTCCAGTGACCGATCAGAAGGCTTAGCCTGCGAAACTCAGAAATCGCCCAATATAAGGGTGGATCGGTCCGGTGAACGATCCACGACCTGGGATCGGTCTGGTGATCGGTCCAGGAGAATATCAAAGAAATCGCGATTCTGATTGAGCGTTGGGGATCGATCAGGACGGAGCTTGATCGGTCTGGAACCAGCCTGATCGGTCTGGTGACCGATCAGGAGGCTCTCTTATCGGTCCGGTGACCGATCACTTTAATTTAAATTGCATTGTCAGACGCTCTGATCGCGTCTGAACACAACCGATTCGCTGCCACTTTCCTCTGATATTTGATATGCTGTTTGATTTGCTGCTCTAATACTCTGAGTAAGTTTCAGGTGACAGGGGAGGATTCAAACACTCAAGGAGAAGTCAAAGAGAGCTTTACTTGGAGCAGGTTTGTCCGTTTCTCCACACAGGTTGCAACGGCTGGATGCAGGACTGAAGCTGCTGACTGAAGCTTGGCTGAGGGAGCTCAGGAAGTTCAGTTAGGGTTCAGTGTAGCTGGCGCGTTGGCAGTGAGGCAGCTGTAGGCTGCTGGAGATGAGATCATCTGTAGCTTAGCGGAGAAATAAAAGGAACGAGAGTTGTAGTGTTCAAAAAGGATTGAGTCTTGTGCTCTTGAGTTCCTGCGTTTTGTTTTTGCTCCACATTAAGCTTGTTGTTCTTGAGTTCTTCAATCATTCTGAGCAAGCTATTGAGAAGCAATCATCATACTTGAGCGCTTGAAGGAGAAAACAAGAGGCTTGGAGTCCGACAGTGGGAAGACACGGAGAAGGGTTCTGCGTGAGATCGCCACTGGGTGGAGCTCAGGGAAGCTTGCTGTGTTTTTGTCCTTGCTAAGTGGTTGAGTAAGATCCTTCTTGTTGTTTCTTTGTGCTCATTCTATATCATTGTTTGAAACACACTGTGGGGAGGTTTCTCCACCGAGAAGGAGGTTGCTTCATATCCGGTGATCACCGGGGCTTGATCTGCCGACGATCAAGGGATCGCCCACCTTAAGGGCACGCCAAGGAGTAGGGGCAAGTTATCCCAGAACCTTGTAAAATCTCCTTGTTAGCGATCTTGCTAATCTTGCTAGTTAGGTTTTGGTTTTAGTTTCTGCAAGTTTTGTTTTCCCATACTTCCGCTGTGCTATTAATAACTTCAAGTGCAGAAATTTGATAACTCTTCTAAGAAGAAGCGATTGGCTATATTCACCCCCCCCTCTCTAGCCATCTCGTTCCCAACACTAAGCGCATGCTTTGGGAATGTTGTTTTATTGTGTGATTTAAGTTTCTAAAGAATACATATTTTTATCATAGAACTTGAATTTGAATAGGTTTGTATGTGTGACCTAAGCATGATAAGACCAAGTTCTTGAAAAGTCCCAAAAATGAGTTTTGGGTTAAGGGCACACAAGGTGCTCGATGAAAGTTCCAAGTAAGAAAGGTAAAGTTTTGTAGTGCAAAAAGTTATGCAAAAAGAAAGATAGCTTGATAATTATAAGCTTTATGAGTAAGAAAGTACTTTAGTTTTGTAAAGTGACATGTACCGGGCAAAAGAGAGGCCCACAGAAAATTAGAAAGAAGCTCTAATAGGGTGCGGTGGCTAGCTACCCCGAAACCTATTAGGGATGCGCACATTGGTACATTGATACCATGGTACAGTGTCAAGGCCTGAGAAAGTTGATTATTATTTTGAAGTATATGAGTATATATAAGTGTTTCAATTTCCTTGAGTGCATGTTTTTGGTTATGTATGTTGACATGGTTATGTTATAAGCATGTTAAAGAGAAAGAGCAAAGAAGATAGTGTTTTAAAGTATGGAAATGTATCATTAGTAAGTTTCAAAAGAAATCATGAGCATGTTAAGTTTGCAAGTGTTGTGATGCTAGTAAATGTTTTCAAGCATGATTGAGCATGATAAGTGTATGAAAGTTCCCATCTGCAAATATTTCCAAGTGCATGTATTTTGAAGCAAGCATTCTTTGAAAAGAGCATGTTTATCATTTATCGTATGGATTTGTGAGTTAGGATTTACTTACTAAGCAATTCGCTTATTAGTTGCATTTTCTTCTATTGCAGATAAAGGTAAAGAAAATGCATAAGCTATGGAGGCGAACGGGACTTGCATTGATGTTCAGTGGCGGCGGAACCGTGGAAGAGATCTTTGGGATAAGTCTTAGAGGCATTTTGATTTATAGAAACTCATGATTGATGTTTTGGATTAGTAGGATTTGATCACCTTATTTAAACTTTACATGGAGTCAAAGTTGGGTACAAAGTTAGTAGAGATTGCATGTGTTTTGATAAGTTTGTTAAATTTCGTAAAAATCCTAATTTCAAGTTATTGGATTCGTTTTGAGTTATTAAGATGCTTATAAAACTAGTATGGAGTTTAGATTTGGAGTTGTTTCATTGTATGTCTTGAAAGTATATGATTTGTGGATCCTTGGAAATGATTTTCAGATCTGAAATGCAGGTTTTTCAGGCGTGCTAGTCGACTGGTTCAGAACCAGTTGACTGCGATATCGAACAGAACCTTCTGTTCGATGCACCAGTCGACTGCCATGAGGCCAGTCGACTGGTGTCGGGCACAGAAAGTTTCTGTGGCCGATACCAGTCGACTGGTTATCTATCAGTCGACTGGTACCATTGAAAAGAAAGTGTTGTAGGGTAGATGGTTAGTGCTTTAGTTTTACAACTAAGAGGTCTAGGGGTTAAATCGTTGCAAAGCAAATAAAATGAAAGTTTTTTTTTAAAAGAAAAAAAATCAGAGCAAGTTAAGGGAAGTCAAGTAGTTGTAACCTAAGGCTAAGAATAAGGTAAAGTTAAGGTTAAGTAAAAGTGAGTCTGCTTTAAGGTTGAGAAGTTAAGATGGGTCGTCACATGAAAAGACCAAACCAAATGTGACCTGCTACGAATGCAAAAAGAAGGGTCACTACAAGACGGAATGCCCCAATCTGAAGGAGACGAAGAAGACAAGAAGGAAGAAGACCCTTCAAGCAACATGGGACGAGTCTTCCTCCGAAGAAGAAGAAGAGGCCCCACAATCGAACCAGCTCACCCTGACTGCTTCGGAAGAAATCGAGACTAGATCAGAATCAGAGCCGGATGACAGAAAGCCCACATTTTCAGAGGATGGCAAAATCACTGTAAGTGGATTTTCTAGAGTCTAATTATCAGAGTTAATTGCTTATCTATCTCGCGACTTGGCGAAAGCCAAAATCCGAGTCAAATCCCTCCGACAGGAAGTAAAACTCCTGAAAGAGGGAGCTGACTCTAGATCCTTAACTGAGAAGGTTCAAGAAGGAACCTCTACTCAAGTTGAAAAACTTGAGAAAGAGAACTCCTTCTTGAAAACTCAAGTCAAGGACCTTAGAGTAGCTTTGGAATGTTTCACTTCGGGTTCCAAGGGTCTTGACATGATCCTTGGAAAACAGAAGTCCGTTCTAAATCAATCCGGATTAGGGTATCAAACCAAGGCTAGACAACGGTCATATTATGCTGTACTGAATCAGTCTAGACCCAAAATTCAGGCATGGGGTACCCAAATTCTGCCTGAACAACCAAGTTGGGCCAAATCAGTATTGGATCCCTGATAGGTATCATTTTGTTGATCATTTTAGATGCTAAAATCCAAATTTGACCCATATTTTACTTGCTTAATATTGCATTTATCCTAGGTTTTGTGAATGTATTCTATTTTTGGGTTTTATTGTAAATCTTGCCACATTGGAATATTTTGGAACTTAATTGTGAATCTATGTTTGCAGGCTTTGGAAGGATCACGGACTGAGGTCAAGAATGGTCAGAATCAGGCTCAGATCAAGGCGATCAAGCTTTCGAGAATTGTGAGCCGTCCTGTAACGCCCGCTTTTTTTTTTCTTTTTTCCGTAAAGCGGCGTTACGCTAACATATGTAGGGCATGTGAACATCGTAATGCAGCGGAGTAATTTAAACTTACACATACATGCACCTGACTATCCTTCCTAACATAGTGACATGGGAACTTAGCATATTAACATCATACTTAACATCATGTCATAAAATTACATAAGTCATCCATTAGGCACAAAAGTAGCAAGTGTAAATTGTTCTTGACAACACCATCCTAGGTTTAGCATAAGGCTTGTAAGTATATCTTTCCTTGACCAAGTCACTACCACACACACATTCTTGCCCCTGCTGCTGCTTCCTTATTGTCCTCTTGCTTGATCTGCGGTATAAGGAAAATAAGACTATAAGCACATAGGCTTAGTAAGACCCTTTCCTACTCACTAAAATCATTCGTCACTTAATCATGAGCACATAAAACATTAACATGACTTGGTGCTTTACATAGAACATAAGCATATAAAATCATTTGACATGACATAGTTCTTACATAGTACATGAGCATAAAATACACTTAACATGGCATGATACATGGCATAAATATAAACATAAATATACATAACATGGAGTGATTCCTAACATAAAACATGGGCATATTCTTAATATAAACATAAGCATAAATCATTTACTATCATGCATAATTCTTAATATAAAACATAGGCATAAAACATTTACTATCATGGCATAATTATTAACATAAAACATAAGCATAAAACATTTTCTATCATGACATAATTCTTAACATAAAACATAAGCATAAAACATTTTCTATCATGGCATAATTCTTAACATAAAACAAAAGCGTAAAACATTTTCTATCATGGCATAATGCATAACATAAATGAATGGATGAGTCAAATGCATATACATAAGGAAGCTTAATTTTAAATCATACTTTAATACTTAAACATAATCATCACATCATTGGGGTCCCCGGCTTGTACCACATACATACATTATATGCGTGCATCCCTAAGTAAATACGAGGTAGCTAGTCTCGACCTACTAGGGTAAGGACAGCTACGGTAGTCCCCGAACCGAGGTGTTCTTAAGGTGCCCATCCCTGTTGGACAACTTCCGTAGTCCCAGAACCGTGGACAGCTACGGTAGTCCAACACCGAGGCGTTCTTAAGGTGCCCATCCCTTGGACCCATACTTCGGTCCGGTACAAGCCCATTCATAAGTAAAATATCTTCACATGCTTCATCATTCATAGCACATACATTGCATACTTAAAAATATGAACATAATCTTGTTACATGAAGCATGACATAACATACTTGGCATTTCATCATTCATACATAATTCATATCATCATTATGCCTTCATCATTCATACTTATCATTCATATTTAAGGCATGAACCTTATCTTCATTCATCTTCTTTATTCATAAAACATGACATACATACATAATCATAGTATCCATCATAGAGCTTGCATGGGTAAAATTCATGTGAACAGGATACATACGACTTAGGTTCATGGCATCCTACATTACTTAGGTTCATATCATTCATCATAGAACATGCATAGACCTTCATAAACATATACCTATTATAGGCATTTAACAACATACATGCATCATTCTATATAGCATGACCCTACATCAAATTCATGTGTTCATGGAATATAGTTAAAACATTCATGAATGGACATAGCACACAACTTAAACATACAAGGTCATGGAATATAACCCATAAAGCTAGGGTTGTAGGTAGCATAAACATTCTTGCAACATCCTTAACATATACATACATCATAGTAACCTATAAACAAATATCATTGGAACCTTAACCCAACCCAAACCCTAGTTTCTTGACTTGGCCGAAAGTTCATGGGTGGAGGCTCCCTTATTCAATCAACATGAAAGGTTCCATAAGTAACAAGGAAATTCATACATTACATACAAAGCCATAGGGAACCATTAGACCTCATATTTGGAGCTAACCCTAATTTTATTAGCCCTACCCTTGAGCTTGGACGAAACCCTAGAGGGTCACAAGCACATGAAAAAATTCATATAATTCCTATTTTACATCTAATACCTTTCATATAATACCATAGGAAGCCATTAGAACCCTTGCTTGGAGTTAACCCTAACCCCTTGCCCTAAAACTCATCTTGGCCGAACCTTACAAGGGTCACAAGGCTTATAAAAAATCATATCAATCACCATTAACACCCCTTGTAACATGAGGAAACATAAGAAACTTGCTTGAAGAGTTAGATCTAAACCCAACCATGAAACCATGGTGGTGGCCGAAACCATAAGGGTATTAGGGTACTCCAAAAATTCTCTAAATCCTATTTTATTCTTTATTCATCATAAGAAAGCATTAGAAAATATGAGTGAGATTTTTAACATCATTTTTGGACCCAAAAAGCGTGGTGGCCGAAACTTACAAGGTCATAATCCTTTGTTTTTCTCAATACAAATCCTAAACAATCATCTTAAATCATGATAAACACATAACTATTATACCACAAGTGAGGGAGTCTTACCTTGGTTTATCTTGGTTATAGACCTTAGATAGGGAGGAGGATGAAGACCTTGTTGTCCCTTGACCACCCCTAGCCTTTATAACCTTGTAAAAAACCTTGGATCTTGAAGGAGAGGCCTTCTTGTGAACTTTCCCAAGGGAGAACCCTCCTATGGGGTTCTGCTAGAAGGAGGAAGTAGAAGGAGAGGGGAGGCTTGGTGGATGAAGAGAAGAGGAATAACTATCTTAAGTGTTAAGTTATCATCCCTCTCATTTATACACAATGAAGAGGGGGCAAGTAAAGAGACATGGTGCCTCCTCTCATGGTGACTCTTCACTTGCTTTAGCCTTAACAAAAATCCACTTCATTCCCTCATAGCACTCCCTTGCTAGGTGAATTGGTTAGTACATGCATGATGGTATACTAGGTCCAAGGTTCAATCCTTGGTGCATGCACTTTATTTTTATTTTATTTTTATTTTATTTTTATTTTTTTTCCATATTTGCGAATATTCCCCTAAGACTCACCCATAATCATGCTAATATTCCTAATTAAAACCCATTTATATTTATATTAAATTCTACCTAAAATCCACTAATAACCATGGTACTAGAAAAGCCCATATAAGGCCCATTAGTACTTAGCTTCTCAATTTAAATGGGAAAATCATGGATAACTTGGCTAAAATTCGTATTAGTATCTCTAGGTTCCTCAAACACTATCTAGACATGATCAATATTTTAAAAAAAATATTGAGAAAATTTTCCGGGTCGTTACAATCCCCCATACCTCGTGAAAGTTCGTCCTCGAACTTAGAATAGCTCCGGGTACTTGCGTCTCATCTCGTCTTCGTTCCCAGGTAGCTTCCTCGAACCGTTGACTTTGCCATAGACCTTGACTAA
This sequence comes from Boesenbergia rotunda, assembly GCA_024364735.1. Lineage (NCBI taxonomy): Eukaryota > Viridiplantae > Streptophyta > Magnoliopsida > Zingiberales > Zingiberaceae > Boesenbergia > Boesenbergia rotunda. Next base: position 138,994 of record JAGFNQ010005715.1, read on the forward strand.
AGGTACCTCCTTGTTCCTTAGCTTCTTGACTTCCCAATCCAAGATCTGGATAGGTCAACTTTCAAAACTTAAATCCTCCTGAACTTGTACTGTCTGTGGCTCGATCACCTGATCTGTGTTTAGAATACACTTCTTGAGCAATGACATATGAAACACGTTATGGATAACCGACATCTCTTGAGGCAGCTCTAGTTCATATGCCACCTTGCCAACTCTTTTCAGAATCGGGTACGGCCCCACATAATGCGGACTTAGTTTTTCTTTCTTCCCAAATCTCGTTACCCCTCTCATAGGAGCCACCTTGAGGAATACCAAATCTCCAACCTCAAATTCCAGTGGCCTACGCCGAACATCCGCATAATTCCTCTGCCGGCTCTGAGCAGCTTCTATCCGTTGTCGAATGTTCTGTATAGCTCGGGTGGTGTCGTCGATGAGATCCGTCTTAAGCCTCATTTCTTTCCTTTCACCACCTTCATACCAACAGATCAGAGACCTACATCTCCTCCCGTACAAAGCTTCATAGGGTGCCATTCCGATAGTAGCTTGGTAGCTATTATTGTATGCGAATTCTGCTAAACATAAATATCGGCACCAACATCCTTTGAAATCCAGGGCACAAGCTCTCAACATATCCTCCAGTACTTGATTCACTCGTTCAGTTTGCCCGTCAGTCTGAGGGTGAAAAGCGGTACTGAATCGTAGTTTAGTGCCGAGAGACTTCTGGACGCACTCCCAAAAATGTGAGGTAAAGCGATCATCCCTATCTGAGATGATGGTCTTGGGTACCCCATAAGGTCTGATTATCTCCTTGGCATATAATTGAGCTAGTTTCATCAATATCTCTATGATGTAATTATATGCATATATCATAATTATGTACTTATTTTAATTATGGGTAAACCTAACAATAGTATGCTTCTGAAATATTAGTTCACAACATGAGCTATGAATTATATTAGTTAATGGTTATTATATGATAAGTGAGATCATATTTATTATACTACCATAAAATAACTTAAGGTGATCTTCTATATTATATATAAGCTGCTATTGAAACACACGTTGATAATACTAATATTTATAATTAGTATGCAGATATAGTGGACCCAAAATCTATAATAAGTGTTAACATAATTAGGACACTACCCTATGCGTATCATTTTAGGTTATACCGTATGACTTATACCATTAATTATATTAGTATTAGTGTAATGGACTTAATACTATACGCTAGCATAGGTGAGAGTGTTCTACTCTTATGTATGCAGGCTATCATATAATTCCCTACATGAAACTATATTATAGATTATACATAAGATCATAAATTTTAGTTATTTATCATATAAATTATAGGTATAATACTTATAATTTCTTATGGAAAATATGTATAGGTGATAACTTATAGGTTGAGATAATACATATCAACCGGCATTTAGGCTCAAATCAAGAACCTATGTGATTGGTGAATTATGTCTATACTTATATGATAAGGAATTAGTATAGTTATATTTGTAATAGTCCTATCTCCGTACCCACTCTCATATTATTATCATTTGCCTTATATAATATAGTATAATTATATTATATGATTGGTAACTCACATGATGGACAGGTTATATAACATTATGTTAATACTAGGCTCACTTTAATGACTAATATTATGATGGTGCTCAATCAATACCATGTTTATAAACATAAGGTTGAGTCACACTTAGGACTAATTGTATTATAACTAACTTAGACCTTATCAGTTCACATATAAAAACTATCCGAACTCAATGAACTAGATGGGTTGCCATCATGCCCATAATGAAAAATATCATGGCGGTGACTATCACTCCCTCGTTCATCTCCCCTTGGCCTGCCTCAGGATCTTCTACCGTTTCCATCGGATCCTCTTCTTCTATCTCGGGCACCTCCTCGACCATTTCGGGATCTTCCTCGAGCATCCCGGGGTCTTCGTCAAACATCTCTCCCTCGAGCATCTCGGGATCTTCCTCGATCATCTCGGGATCTTCCTCGATCATCTCGGGATCTTCCTCGAACATCTCGGGATCCTCCTCGTACATCTCGGGATCCTCCTCGAACATCTCGCGATCTTCCTCAGAGTCCCCCAGATCCTCCGGAAACTCATGGCGAAGAAGTTGCCTACATAACTCTGTATATGAGATCCGGCACTCATGCTGCCCCCAGATCTGATAAGCGACTTCTCTCGCACGCTTGGGCAATGAACGAAGCAGTGCTCCAATTCTATAGTCATCCATGATCGGAAACTCTTCCTACTCAAGTTTTCAGAATAGTCGGTCCAATTTCCCCATGTTGCCTTGGATCCCAAGGACCGGACTATACTCCACCCTTCTATTTGCTCCATCAACTCACGACTCCGCCCACGGTAACGACTCGTGGTGCCGATCTCATGCAACATCTGGAATTGAAAAAAATGACACAGTCAGTACAAAACTGACAAAACCAATACAAAATTAGTTTTTTTTTTTCAATTCACAAATATATACAGATAAAAGCACACAAGATAAAATCAGTTTCCTTTACCTTAATAGTTACAATAATAAATTTTTTTTCTATCTCTACCCGCATATCCAATTCTAAAGAAATTGATTCATAAAAGGAGATAAAATATCGTTCATAGTTACATATCCTAAAGTACTTTTCATCATAAAACATCGTTCATACATGCATATTCTAGAATCATAAGAGAACATAAGGTATGCATAGAGGTACTTACTGGGAAGCGGCAGGAAGAAGGCTTGATGTGTGTGTAGTGAGATGGCAACTGCTCTGATACCAACCTGTAACGCCCGCTTTTTTTCCGTAAAGCGACGTTACGCTAACATACGTAGGGGCATGTGAACATCGAATGCAGCGGAATAATTTAAACTTACACATACATGCACCTATCTATCCTTCCTAACGTAGTGACATGGGAACTTAGCATATTAACATCGTACTTAACATCATGTCATAAAATCACATAAGTCATCCATTAGGCACATAAGTAGCAAGTGTAAATTGTTCTTGACAACACCATCCTAGGTTTAGCATAAGTCTTGTAAGTATATCTTTCCTTGACCAAGTCACTACCACACACACATTCTTGCCCCTCCTGCTGCTTCCTTATTGTCCTCTTGCTTGATCTGCAGTATAAGAAAAATAAGACTATAAGCACATAGGCTTAGTAAGACCCTTTCCTACTCACTAAAACCATTCGTCACTTAATCATGAGCACATGAAACATTAACATAACTTGGTGCTTTACATAGAACATAAGCATATAAAATCATTTGGCATGACATAGTTCTTACATAGTACATGAGCATAAAATACACTTAACATGGCATGATACATGACATAAATATAAACATAAATATACTTAACATGGCATGATTCCTAACATAAAACATGGGCATATTCTTAATATGAACATAAGCATAAAACATTTACTATCATGCATAATTCTTAACATAAAACATAGGCATAAAACATTTACTATCATGGCATAATTCTTAACATAAAACATAAGCATAAAACATTTTCTATCATGGCATAATTCTTAACATAAAACATAAGCATAAAACATTTTATATCATGGCATAATGCATAACATAAAAGAATGCATGAGTCAAATATATATACGTAAGGATGCTTAATTTTAAATCATACTTTTAAATAATTAAACATAATCATCACATCATTAGGGTCCCCGGCTTGTACCACATACATATATCATATGCGCGCATCCCAAAGTAAATACGAGGTAGTTAGTCTCGACCTACTAGGGTAAGGACAGCTACGGTAGTCCCCAAACCGAGGCGTTCTTAAGGTGCCCATCCCTGTTAGACAGCTTCGGTAGTCCCAGAACCGTGGACAGCTAGGGTAGTCCAACACCGAGGCGTTCTTAAGGTGCCCATCCCTTGGACCCATACTTCGGTCCGGTACAAGCCCATTCATAAAGTAAAATATCTTCACATGCTTCATCATTCATAGCACATACATTGCATACTTAAAGATATGAACATAATCTTGTTACTGTTGGATCGAGGAGCCCGATAGAGGGGGGGGGTGAATATCGGAAAACTTTCGGATTTGAATAAGAGTAGGTACGCAGCGGAAATTAAAGGAAAGACACAGAGACGCAATCGATTTACTTGGTTCGGAGCCTGTGTCGACTCCTACTCCAAGGCCCATGGTCGTTGACCGTTTACTTTGGGCAATTCTATATTTGGCGCAAATAAGTTACACAATTTGATTTACAAAATTAAATGCAATAGAATATTAAATAAAAAATTACGCTCTTCTTTTTACCGACGACGTCCGGAGTAGGTCGACTCTTTCGGGGCAGCAGGACGTCGTTAGCTCGAGGTGAAGCGTTTCCGGAGCACGGTGCGAGCGTAGAAGAGCGTGGAAGCTTGGGAGCGAAGTTGATGCTGAAGGCTTGGGCGTTGGGTGCTATTTATAGCACCCAGAGGCGCCCTGGACGTCGGGGGCGCCCTGCCACGTGTCAAGCGATCCGCAGATCGCTCGGTCAACTTTTATCCCGCTCGAACAGGGATTAAGTTTGACCATGGAGGCGCCTTGGTCGTAGAGGGCGCCTTGGTTGACTTCTTCCGCGCTGAAATCTCGGCTGTGGATAAAGCTTGAGCTTCGCAGGCTTGGGCTGGAGGCGCCTTGGCTGCTGAGGGCACCTTCGCCAACGAAGGCGCCTTCGCTGCTGAGGGCGCCTTGCCCAGTAAGCAACTGAAGCTCATTTTGCTTCGCTTGGTTCTGGTTCACCTTGAGGGCGCCCTGGACACTCAGGGCGCCTTACTCAGCTGCTGCCTCACTCCTTTGAGGCTCTCTGAGTTGCAGACACACATTCCTTCGGTCATGCATTCAGGGTTAGTCCAGAACACAATAAAACAATTAATTATTATTTTATACAGCCTTAGCTGTCTTGGTTCTGACTTTGGTCTCCAAAATGGAGCCCTAGATCGAACCGACGCCTACTGTTCCCTCGACGGGGAACGCGTCCTCACCTACTCCTCTCGGGAGAATTTACCTGATGTCGACCGTTCCTTTGGTTGGACTTTTGCCTGACGGTCCTTTGTCAGGTCTTGTAAACTGGCAGTCCTTCGCCAGTTGCCTAGCAGTCCTTCGCTAGGACTTCGTTGCTGGCAGTCCTTCGCCAGTGCCTAACAGTCCTTCGCTAGGTCTTGGATACTGGCAGTCCTTCGCCAGTTGCCTAGCAGTCCTTCGCTAGGACTTTGTCTCTGCACACTTGATTAACTTGTTAGAAAACAAGAAAGACTTAACTTTTGACCTATGTTGCCATTATCAAAACACAGGTTTGACTTAGGTGCATTTCTGCACCAACAATCTCTCCCTTTTTGATTTATGGCAACCCTAGTTCAAAAAGTTGAGTTTAAGCAAAACATAACAAAGTTTTCTCTTTTGTTCCCTCCCCCTGGAGAGAATCTCCCCTAGATGTTTCAAAAATTCGTGGGGTTTTAAAGACTGTATTTGTACTTTGAAAACTTTAAGTTAGAAGTAACTTAAAAATACATAGTAGAGTTTTTAAGGCATAATTTGAGTACTTAAGAAATTTTAAAGTCTTATGTTTTAAAGTACCCAAAATGTTAGCTTAAATACTTGGTAGGATTTGAAACACTTTAGTACTTAACAATTTTGAAAAAAAAACTTAAGCTTTAGAGTAAAAATAATTTTTGACAAGCTTAAGTAAGAACCTTTTGAAAGGCTAGAGTACTCTGCAAAATTTTGAAAGCTTAACAAAAATTTTGAAGCTAGAGTAAAGAGTTTTTGAAGCTAGAGTACTTAGCAAAATTTTGAAAGTTTGAAGAAAAAATAGCCAAAAATTTTGAAAGCTTGAAAAAAACTAGTAAGTTTTTAAGAACTTAAGTACTTCTTCAAAAAGTTTAAGCTTTTTCATAAAGGATAAGTATGTTTTTGAACCTTTTTGAATAACGGAAAAATTTTGAGAAAAATAATTTAAAATTTAGAAAAAATAATTTTTCTCTTTTTCTATCTCTTTCTCTCCCCCTTTGCCATATATCAAAACAGATAAATGCAGCATGAATAAAGAAAATAAATAATAATTTGCTGTACTGAATCAGTTAGATTTACACTAAATCAATCAATTTTCTCTGTTGGGACCTGTCTAACCCAATTAGCTACATACTAACTGTTATATACAGTAGTTTTTGCTAGGGTTAGTCAAGTTAAGTGTTTCTGTACAAGTTAGATTTTCTAAGCTTGACACTTAACTTGATTGCTGTATAAGTTGTATTTAGTGCCCCAATTACTGCAGATGCACTGACTTAAAGCATCTTGAATTAAGGCAAAGACCTAAGCATCTCAACCTTTTCTGGGTTATCAATCAAAAGTACCCTAAGGTGCTTGTGAGATGCTGGCTTCTAAGTCTATAGGTGCATGCAGTTCTACAGTTAGGGCCTAGGCTAGGTCCATTTTTGAAAAAGCCCTAATTTTAAAAGGGGTAGTTTTTAAATAAAAATAACACTAAGTCGAAAAACTAATTTTGAAATTTAGTAAAGCAGTTTTTCAAAATCTATTTTTAAAAACAATTTTAAGAATACTTTTAACCTATTCTACAGAGCACAATCCTAAGTATTCATAATTCAATCAACAGAAAATAAAGCAGGTAATCAAGGTACAAATACAGTCAACCATTCAAACACAAGTCAACCCTACTGAGTAGGGGCAGTCAGATAGTTACGAGTACAATGCGAAGTAACTCTAAGACGAAGGACCGGGATGATCAAATGGACCCGGCTGCCATGAATCGAATCGTGCCATCATCTCTAAGAATCGTGCATCAGCTATCTCTCTATCAGCTCGGCGAGAGTCCATCTGCTCTATATGATAAGCCTCGACCTCCTCTCGAAGACTCTGTATCTGTGTCTCCATACAGGTCACTCTCTCGTAAAGTGTCGGTGGAGCGGGCTCGTCTATATGAGCTCGGGCTTCTGCTGCTATGTCTGCGACGTCGTACTCGACTTCCTCGTCCGAATCGATCTAGGGAGCTGCTCTCCGACGTCTCCAGGACAATACCCCGGTACCGGACACCTCTATACCAGCTAGGGCAAAGTTTCTATAGCCTATTTCATCGTAGTCAGTTAAGGCGGCCATCTCTCCCTCGGTAATGTTTCTGCCGTGGTGATGTAATATGGATGTAATAATGTGGCAGTAAGGTGTGCGTACTTGCCCTTGTGTGGTAACACTGGAGGCGTGTAGGATAGTCTGAAAAATGTGAAGTCCTATATCGATGTCAAGCTGGTGAATCATGGCATACAGTAGAAAGGCGTGAAATGGACGCATAGTGGTGACGTCCCTGGTAGATAATGGTAGGATACATCGGACTATGACCCTATATAGGGCGTAGTCCTGTACTTCTAATTCGATAGACTGAAATCGTCTGGCTACGGGTTGCCTAAAGAAATACGAGTGCAATGTATCTAGGGTAATCTCAGAGTAGGGAGCATCAAAGGGAGGCTCCCTAGAGGGGTAACAATAGAAGGTGGACTGCGAGGGTCGTAGTCCTAGAAATCGATTGAGTAAAGTTGGTGTGATAGTTAGGGGAATAACTTGAACCATGGTGGAGAACACGAGATTATCCTGTCTAATGATATTATTGTAAAATTCTGCACATAAGGAAGTATTGATTGGGTGGGTGCAGAATACAAGATTGTCCAATTGGTAGTGGTTTATGACGTTCATAGCTAGGGGGCAGGATTGGGTGAAGAATAGTCTATTCAAGTAGCTTGTCTTAATAGGTTTATAGGTGGTACGAGAGAACTTATTACACAATTCTAAGTTGGGAAACCTAGGATCAGGACTAGGTTGAGTACCGGGTTCTGCCTGATTAGGTCGCCGTCTTCTAAGAGAAGGAATGTATACTTAAAGAAATTTGTTATTTAATGAAAAATTGAAAGGAAATTAACATAAAATAAAAATACCGGTTTGCTCGGGGAGGCATTCTTGAAGATGAGAGCTTGATAGCTTGAGAGCTTGAGAGGGTTGGAAGGTAGAAAGTGTAGGAGGAGAAGTGTATTGGGTGTGAAGAGAAGAAGGGGAAGGGAGCCCCTTTTTATAGGCGGTTTTGGGCGCCCTTCCCCGTGAGGGCGCCTTGACTGGTGAGGGCGCCTTGACCAGCCTGCAGTTACCTTTCGGCAGCTTTCTGCCGTGAAAGGACTGTGAGAGGGCGCCTTGACTGGAGAGGGCGCCTCTACCCAGACCTGCAGCTGCCTTTCGGCAGCTTTTGACCAACAAAGGGGTATACCAAGGTGCCCTGGTCAGCGTGCAGTGGCAGAGACACTTTTTGACCAGCCTTGGGGCGCCCACACGGATTAGGGCGCCCTAAGGAAGTGCATTTGACCAGATTTGACCTGATTTGACCATGGTTTGACTTATGTTGACCGTGGTTTGACTTATGTTGACCGTGGTTTGAATTTTAATGCAACACAGATATTAAAGGAATCATAATTTAGTCTTAATTTTACCGTCTCACCCAAATCTAGGGTTTTCAATCACGTTAACCTTATAGGTTTTGTGAGACAGTTTTTGATAGTTTTGAAAATTTTGATTAATTTTGAAAGATAATTAATTTTGAAAGTTTAATTAATTAATTTTGAAATTTTTGAAAAGATGTTTAAGTCTATACTTAGCTGAAATTTTGTGTTAGATTCGAATTTGACAAAAATTAATTTGAATTTGAATTTCAAAAATTGGCTTCCAGGTCTTGGCGAGGCACTAGGCCTTCTTTGGCCGAAGCCTTATGGGATCATCCACCCTTTCCTTGACAAAGCCTTTTAACGAAATTTCATTTTCAAATTATTCTTTGAAAAATTTCTGGTCTAACTAGTTTAGATTTTGGATCGGTAGCTTCGGCTGGTTTCACCAGTCTAAAGAGACCAAGTAAACTTGATCTTATTAGAATTGGTTTCCCCAACGTACTATCATCTCACCTCCACCCAATACTATGTTTTCAAGTTTCAGTTAAGTTTGTTTGGTCCTTAAACTAGCCTAAGTCTAAGCATGGTAATTTGCAGAATTTAAATAAACAGACAAACAATCAAGCAATTTAAATCAATAATAACAAGTTTATCTAATAATGAAAATAGTTTTCAGTTTGGCTCCCCCTGGACTAAAACCACGGTGATGGTTAGGCAAGATGTGAATCTTGTCCTTGGGGATCCAATACTGATTTGATCCAGTAGGTTGGTTCAGGCACAGTTTAGGTACCCATGCCTGAATTTTTCCTCTGGACTGATTCAGTACAGACAAATATGATCTTTGTCGGGATTTGGTTCGGTAGCCAAGTCCGGATCGATTTAGAACTGATTTCTGTTTTCCAAGGATCATGTCAAGACCCTTGGAACCAGATGTAAATCGTTCTAAAGCTGTTCTAAATTCCTTAACCTGAGTTTTCAGGGAGGAGTTCTCCTTTTCAAGTTTTTCAACTGGAGTAGAAGTTCCTTCCTGAACCTTCTCGGTTAAGGGTTTAGAGTCAGCTCCCTCTTTCAGGAGTTTTACTTCCTGTCGGAGGGATTCGACTCGGAGTTTGGCTTTAGCCAAGTCTCGAGAAAGAAAAGAAATCAACTCGCTTAATTGCAATTTATTAAAATCAGTTACCTTTATTTCTCCGTCTTCTGTGAAGGTCAGCTCGCCGTCCTCTTGTTCTGATTCTGACTCGACTTTTTCTGAGGCGGTCAAAGCTAGGAGATTGGACTGGGGTGCCTCTTCTTCTTCTTCTGAGGAAGACTCATCCCAGGTTGCTTGTAGCGCCTTCTTTCTTCTCGTCTTCTTGGACTCTTTGAGATTTGGACACTCTGACTTGTAGTGGCCCTTTTTCTTGCACTCGTAGCAGGTCACATTAGGCTTGTTCGCGGGTTCAGTTGGTTCGTCCTTTCTTCGGCCGGTTTTCCTTTTGTTGGTTCGGTTCTTCAGCTCCTTGTAGTAGTTTCGAGCGAGCCGGACCAGCTTAGTTTGTTCTCCTTCTTCATCTTCTGAATCTGAGTCAGAGTTAGACTCGGGTTCAGGTTCGGGCTTCTTCTTCGTTGTCTTTTGAGTTTTGCCTGCAAGAAAAGCAACACCTCTCTCGACCACATTGGTGTTAGTTTGTTCGTGCAGTTCTAGTTCGGAAAACAACTCATCTAATTTTATTTTAGAAAGATCTCTAGAGACCTTGTATGCATCTACCATAGATGCCCACAAGGTGTTTCTAGGAAAGGCGTTTAGAGTATACCTTATTAGGTCACGGTTTTCAACCTTGTGACCTATTGTGTGAAGACCGTTCATTACCTCCTGGATTCGTGCGTGGAGCTGGGCTGCTGTTTCGTTGTCGGCCATCTTGATAGTGTAGAGTTTATTCAGCAGTAGATCCCTCTTGCTGATCCTGGTGTCCGAAGTCCCTTCGTGCAGCTCGATCAGTTTTGTCCATAGCTCTTTTGCACTGTTGAAGGGGCCCACTCGGTTCAGCTCTTCCTTTGTCAGCCCGCATTGTAGGGTTTGCGTTGCTTTTGCGTCGGCTTCTATCTTGCGTTTTAGAGTGTTGTCCCACTCCGAGTAGCTTTGTGGAAGTCCTTCTGCATTTCGGGGGATCTCCAGACCGGACTGGATAATGATCCACATGTCCACCTGAGTTTTCAGGTGGACCTCCATGCGACTTTTCTAGTAGGAAAAGTCTTCTCCACTGAAGAGTGGAGGTCTAGCGGTGCTGAATCCCTCTTGCATAGACATTTGTTCTGTAAAAGAAAATTTTACAAAAAAGGTGTCCCAAGACTTGGTCTTGGATTAGCAGTGCGGGATAAAGATAATTAAAAGAAAAAAAAAATTAAATTCGAAAAAAAATCCGAAAAAAAATTTCAAACTGGTGGTTGCACCAAGTTTGAAAACCCCGCTCTGATACCACTTGTTGGATCGAGGAGCCCGATAGAGGGGGGGGTGAATATCGGAAAACTTTCGGATTTGAATAAGAGTAGGTACGCAGCGGAAATTAAAGGAAAGACACAGAGACGCAATCGATTTACTTGGTTCGGAGCCTGTGTCGACTCCTACTCCAAGGCCCACGGTCGTTGACCGTTTACTTTGGGCAATTCTATATTTGGCGCAAATAAGTTACACAATTTGATTTACAAAATTAAATGCAATAGAATATTAAATAAAAAATTACGCTCTTCTTTTTACCGACGACGTCCGGAGTAGGTCGACTCTTTCGGGGCAGCAGGACGTCGTTAGCTCGAGGTGAAGCGTTTTCGGAGGACGGTGCGAGCGTAGAAGAGCGTGGAAGCTTGGGAGCGAAGTTGATGCTGAAGGCTTGGGCGTTGGGTGCTATTTATAGCACCCAGGGGCGCCCTGGACGTCGGGGGTGCCCTGCCACGTGTCAAGCGATCCACAGATCGCTCGGTCAACTTTTATCCCGCTCGAACAGGGATTAAGTTTGACCATGGAGGCGCCTTGGTCGTAGAGGGCGCCTTGGCTGACTTCTTCCGCGCTGAAATCTCGGCTGTGGATAAAGCTTGAGCTTCGCAGGCTTGGGCTGGAGGCGCCTTGGCTGCTGAGGGCGCCTTCGCCAACGAAGGCGCCTTCGCTGCTGAGGGCGCCTTGCCCAGTAAGCAACTGAAGCTCATTTTGCTTCGCTTGGTTCTGGTTCACCTTGAGGGTGCCCTGGACACTCAGGGCGCCTTACTCAGCTGCTCCTCACTCCTTTGAGGCTCTCTGAGTTGCAGATACACATTCCTTCGGTCCTGCATTTAGGGTTAGTCCAGAACACAATAAAACAATTAATTATTATTTTATACAGCCTTAGCTGTCTTGGTTCTGACTTTGGTCTCCAAAATGGAGCCCTAGGTCGAACCGACGCCTACTGTTCCCTCGACGGGGAACGCGTCCTCACCTACTCCTCTCGGGAGAATTTACCTGATGCCGACCGTTCCTTTGGTTGGACTTTTGCTTGACGGTCCTTTGTCAGGTCTTGTAAACTGGCAGTCCTTCGCCAGTTGCCTAGCAGTCCTTCGCTAGGACTTCGTTGCTGGCACTCCTTCGCCAGTGCCTAGCAGTCCTTCGCTAGGTCTTGGATACTGGCAGTCCTTCGCCAGTTGCCTAGCAGTCCTTCGCTAGGACTTTGTCTCTGCACACTTGATTAACTTATTAGAAAACAAGAAAGACTTAACTTTTGACCTATGTTGCCATTATCAAAACACAGATTTGACTTAGGTGCATTTCTGCACCAACAGTTACATGAAGCATGACATAACATACTTGGCATTTCATCATTCATACTTAATTCATATCATCATTATGCCTTCATCATTCATACTTATCATTCGTACTTAAGGCATGAACCTTATCTTCATTCATCTTCTTTATTCATAAAACATGACATACATACATAATCATAGTATCCATCCTAGAGCATGCATGGGTAAAATTCATGTGAACAGGATACATACGACTTAGGTTCATGGCATCCTACATTACTTAGGTTCATATCATTCATCATAGAACATGCATAGACCTTCATAAACATATACTGATTATAGGCATTTAACAACATACATGCATCATTCTATATAGTATGACCTTACATCAAATACATGTGTTCATGGAATATGGTTAAAACATTCATGAATGGACATAGCACATAACTTAAACATACAAGGTCATAGCATATAACCCATAAAGCTAGGGTTGTAGGTAGCATAAACATTCTTGCAACATCCTTAACATATACATACATCATGGTAACCTATAAACAAATATCATTGGAACCTTAACCCAACCCAAACCCTAGTTTCTTGACTTGGCCGAAAGTTCATGGGTGGAGGCTCCCTTATTCAATCTACATGAAAGGTTCCATAAGTAAAAAGGAAATTCATACATTACATACAAAGCCATAGGGAACCAATAGACCTCATAATTGGAGCCAACCCTAATTTTATTAGCCCTACCCTTGACCTTGGCCGAAACCCTAGAGGGTCACAAGCACATGGAAAAATTCATATAATTCCTATTTTACATCTAATACCTTTCATATAATACCATAGGAAGCCATTAGAACTCTCGCTTGGAGTTAACCCTAACCCCTTGCCCTAAAACTCATCTTGGCCGAACCTTACAAGGGTCACAAGGCGTATAGAAATTCATATCAATCACCATTAACACCCCTTGTAACATGAGGAAACATAAGAAACTTGCTTGAAGAGTTAGATCTAAACCCAACCATGAAACCATGGTGGTGGCTGACGGACCCAAAATGAGCTGTCACGAAAATCGGTCTCAAATTTAAATATGTATAAATGCTGGAAACCCTCTTCGCAATCAAAAATATGAAAACGTAGTAAAGGGGCCACAGGTCGTATTTTTCCTAGGGCTAGTTGATGTTGTGTGATTCAAGCTTGTATTTATGTGACGGTTGTGGATTTTGGGTTTCGAATGTGATTTGGGTTTGGATTGCAAATAGAAATGAAAATGCTATGGAAGGAAAGTAACTTAACTGATAAACTAAACAAATGATAGCAAGTGATAACTCAACCAAAGGTAAACCAACTCAACCAAGGGAACTTAACTAAAATTGGAAAAGCAAATCTAAATTCAAATGCAAAATAAACGCTGATGCAAAGAAATAGAGGCTGTGATGGAAGTTTTCGGAAACAACAACTTAGCACAATTACTCACTACGAAATTCAGAAATTAACTATAAACAATTCAACTCAAACTAGCTATAATTTTGGGGAGACAACCAATGCAAAGAAACTCAAAAATTTTCGAATGGAACCCCTTACTAATTTTAAACACAAAGGCTCACTAAAAACTGCTTTTAACTTGGTACCAATTAATACCAACACCTCTCTTGATAGAAGATGAAGAAGTTGATACAAACTTGATACCAAGGAAGAAGGTAAAAATCTATGTGCCAAAGGTGGAAACTAAGTACCAAAGCTGTGGCTACACTTCGAAAAATAACTCTGAATGCAACTCAATATGGGAATCAAAGTAGCAGTAAAGGAAATTGTAGGTTCGAATGAAGAAAATCAACTCCAAACTGTTCAAGTCAGATAAACAAACCGAAAACTAAAATGAATGTGCAGAAATTCAGCAGATGAGCAGAATTGAAATGGAACAACTAATTGGATACAAAATCAAACTAAGCAACTGGAAACAACTGCTCAAAACTAGCTTAAGGAGTAGTGAACCTAGAATTTCAGAAATAAGCTACAAATTCAGACACAACCTGAAGCAAAGAAAAGAAAGAAAAATCGAAACTGAAAATGCAGGACAAACTGTGCAGAAATCATCCACAGAGCAAATGCAAGAACAATTCGATCAGGAG
>JAGFNQ010005715.1:154020-215677 GCA_024364735.1 Boesenbergia rotunda
GATCAGCCCAACCCTAGCTCGGATTGCTTCAGATGCTCCCGGATGGCTCAGATCTAGCTGCTTTTGAATCGAACGGCCCAGATTAATCCGAAGCTTGATAACTCAATCCGGATCCACTTCCGACTCAAGTTTGACCCAGTATGCCCTAGGTCCATGAACCTTTTCAAGCCTGCAAAAATAGATCAAAAATTCAGTGGTCAAATAATCCAAATATGTATAAATTTCCAATTAAGTCCAAAATAGCAATAATTTCTAGAACCTAGGGTAAATTCACAATTAAGCAAGAAAAATATGGGTCAAACTTGGATTTTAGCAACTAAAATAATCAATAAAATGGTACTTATCAACTCCCCCACACTTAAGCTTGAGCGTCTCGCGAAACCACTAAGTATGTATCCCCTAGATTTTCTTAAGCATAATTAGAAACAAATGAAAAGAAATTACCTAAGGTTGTCAATTCTCAAAAATCTAAGCTCTATGGATTATTATCTCGTCCTTAAATCAACAACTTAGCTTTTTCATCCTTCATGAGTCATTGAGATGAATTTAACTCACTAGCCTTTCAAAGGAAATTTTTTTGGTGGCTCTCTCCTTAAGTTCTAAGTTAATGATGGAAGTGGAGCTCACTCAAACACACATGCTTCTTGCACTACCATAG
The DNA here is from genome assembly GCA_024364735.1 of Boesenbergia rotunda. Taxonomy (NCBI): domain Eukaryota; kingdom Viridiplantae; phylum Streptophyta; class Magnoliopsida; order Zingiberales; family Zingiberaceae; genus Boesenbergia; species Boesenbergia rotunda. Next base: position 154,679 of record JAGFNQ010005715.1, read on the forward strand.
GCTTGCTTGTTATCTAATCTCCACTATTATTCATGATTAGGATCAACATCTACAAAAATAAGTGGAAAACATAGAAAATGGTAAGAAATGGAGTAAAGCTAAGAAAAATAGACAAATTGATGGAGTGGAGGACTTGGTTGCCCAGGTATGTTTCCAATGTACTTATCTTCTCTTTTCAGTCCTCTAGTGAAATAAAGAGTGTGAGGGAGTGAGGCTATGGCATTGTCCTTCAAGAAAAAGTCCTCACTAGTCCCTTTGTGCCAACTTTCTTTTGTGCGCCAACTTTACTTGCTTCTCTTTTCTCCTTTTTTTTTTAGAACTGCAGAAATAAATTTCTTTTATATCAGCTACTTTCTTTCTCTCTAGTAAACTCAGAAATGACATGGAGCAAGGCTTTGATCCGGATGTGGATGTTTTCAATGATCTCTCCACTAGTTTCATGGTGCCAACACTCACTTTTTGTGCCACTTTGTTTCTTTCTTTTTTTTTCTGTTTTGACCAGCAGTGGTTGCTCTCAACACTTTGTGACACATTTGTGTGCTTCATTCCTTGATTCACAGCTCTTGAAAATCAATTTCAGTCCCAAGTTAAACAAATTTCTGCACTTGAACTTGGCACAGATTTTTGCCCTTGTCAACTCCACTTCCAATCTGATTTCTCCACTTCATCTTCACAAACAATCCTTCAAGATATTCAATACTTCGCAGCCTACTCATTTCAGCAGCTATTCTTGATATTCAGCTCAGAATTTCCAGTTTTTTTAGCTTGCAATGCAGTTCAGTTTCAGCTCTGCTGCTTTTCAGATTTCTGATGGCTGGCTGGTTGATGGACTTGTTCTTAATCCTTATCAGCAAAAACTGTTTCAATTCAGATCAGCACCTCAATTATGGCACTGCACAGATTTTCTTCCTTCCTCTGATTTTTGGCACAATTTCTCTGCAATAGTCTTAGATTTCCTGCATTCTCTGCTTCAATCCAGAATTCAATTCAACTTTAGCTTGTATCATTCATCAGCTCCAAGATTCAGCACTCGGCAGATCTACGATCAGCACTGCATTCCTGAATTCCATCCAAATTCAGTTTCCACTTGATACTAATTTGTGCCAAAACTCAACCACAGTTCTAGCACTTCCAATCTGATTTTTCTTGCTCTGTCCCTGCATTGGAGATTCAATAACAGCTCCTAACAGATTCTTAAGCATTTTGCAGCTTCACACGCATTCATCTTGTTTCATTTTAGCAGCTCCAAATAGCAGATTTCTCTCTTTTTTTTCTTTTTCACTTGCTTTGCGTACTAATATTTCCATTGCAGATTTCTTTCATAAAGGCTCCACTTGAGTTCGGTACTACTTGATTTCCAAAGCCAAATTGAGTTTGAAATTGCTACTAAGCTGTGCCTTTCCATCCTTCCATTGCAGAAAAAAAAAATTTCTTTTGGATCGAAATGCCTCCTTGATACAAAACCTTTCCAAAACACTAATCGCTCCCCTTCACTTAATCCTTTGTCCGTCTCGGGCAAAGTAGCATTAAGAAATATCCCAAACAACAAGTCCATAGAAAAGTAAGGGTAAGAGTAGGAGATAAGTAAAGAAAAATAGAATAAACATGATTGGTGCTAAAAAAATTGATGTGGAAAGGGAAACAAATGGATTAGCCTCTATAGATGTGATCCGATCATTGAAATATGGTTTTGAAATAACCTAAGCAAGTTCTAGAGTTCAATAACATATGTATGTCACAAATATAAGGCTAATTCTCACTAGGCAAAAATAATTCATCTCAAGTTCTCAATTAAGAATCTAAAACCAAGTAGTACTCAAGCATCCAAGAATTCATCCATGAGCTCAAACCCTAAGTTTTAACAACTAAATTTAATTTATTTTCAAAAGACTCTAAAATGACATGAAGATAACCTAGATGGATACATTTATTCCTAATCATGCAAGAAGAAGTGCCCAAAAGAAATAACATGGTATTTACAATGTCTATTTATTCATTCTACTCTACTCATGCATTTATTAGCAAGAACTCATTTTAAAAGTGAAAAAATGCAATAAAGGAAAAGGCAAGAAAGATCAAACTCCTTTTATTTCTGGCGGTCGGAGTCTATCAAGAAACAGCCTCCATCGTGGTAGTGGAGGAGTCTGGATGTGTGAGAAAGCTGCTTTCATTTGTTCAACTTTACGGTGCATCACTCCCCCACACTTGGACTTTATAGCAATCTTTTCAGGTGGCCAAAGGTAATTTAGATACAAGACCCATTTAAGAGGTAGAGTGTTTCGAATTAAAGTAAGATTATCTCCTCCCTCTTTATTCTTTTTGGAACACCTTCCAGGAGGTTTGAGTCTATTCAGATGAAGCACCCACTCCAGAAGTCCTGGTGACCCTGCAAAACCATGTAAAACCTTTCTCATGCGTATAGGGCAAGACAGAAGTGTAACATCATCAATCTCTACATAAAGTGTATCCAAAAATGCATCACATCCAATAAAATCAATTTTAGGCACCTCAAAGAATTTTCACAATGAATATCTACCCAAGATGCATCAAGAAACTTATCATAATCAATGAAATCTATTTCGGATACTTCAATGGAATTTCCACAATTATTTCCCACACATGACAAATCAAGAAATGTATCGCAACCAATAAAATCAACTTTTGGAACCTCTATTGATGTTTCCAAAAAAATAAAAGAAATACTTACCTGATCGTGCTGAACAATACCTGGAGGTTTTACAAGAATAGATGTATCCATAGCTTCCTCCTGGTCAAGCACAGGTTCCATCTCAGGTTCAAGTTCTAGTAGGCACTCAACTGGAATAGGTGATCCTTGGGGCTCTGTGCAATCCCCTACACTTTGAATCTCAAGAAAGATAGGTGATCCTTGGGGCTCTGTGCAATCCCCTACACCTAGAAAATCCTCTCCAGCTGGAAATGCATCTGAAATGTCTTCTGAAAAATCCTGAGTCTCAGCAGTAAATAATCTCTCAGCCTCCTCTGAATAAATAGTTGCTCCAGAAAAATCAGGTAAAAATCCCTCAGCCTCTAACTCTGTCTGCTCCAGCTCCTCAAGAATGTCCATGCTCATAATGGAGTGATCCTCTCTCGGGTGTTTCATAGCATCGAAAAGGCTAAATTGAACCACCGTGTCTCCGATCTCCATAGAAAGTGTACCAGCATATACATCAATCTTGGTTCTAGCAGTCTTCAGAAATGGTCGTCCCAAAATAAGTGGAGAACGGTGTGCAAGATAATCTCCCTTCATATCCAAGATATAAAAATCTGCAGGAAATATTAGCTCCTTTACCTTTACCAAAACATCTTCAATCATACTAGCTGGGTGGGTCTGGCTCCTGTCTGCTAGCTATATCACCACACCTGTGGGCTGTAAAGGGCCTATGCCAAGCATCTGGAAGACTGACCTGGGCATCACATTAATTGAAGCTCCTAAATCAAGCATGGCATCATGGAATGTGGTGCTCCCTATCTCACAAGATACAGTAAACATCCCAGGGTCTTCACATTTCTGAGGTATGGCATGGATGAGCGATGAAACATTTTTCCCTAGGATGACCAACTCATTTTCCTTAAGCTTTTTCTTATGAACACAAAGATCTTTCAAAAATTTGGCATACTTAGGAATCTGTTTTATCATAGTCAGCAAAGGTACATTAATCTCTACTTTACTGAAAAGTTTTACCAGTTCATTGTACTCCTTGGATTTCTCCTCCTCCACTTATCTTTTGGCTTGTGTTCTCCGCTGTGGAAAGGGTAAGGGAACCCTAAATTCATTTTCTTTGGCCGGAAGTGGAGAGGCTGAATTTTGGACTGCTGTCCCATGCAAAGTGGCTGCTGTGAATGGAGTCTCGGCACTGATTTCGCCTCTGTTTTCCACCAAAATTGGAGGATTACTTGAGGAAGGAGTTGGGCACGGACTAGGGGTGGAACCAACTGAATTTGGATTGATTTCATGGATGTTTAGGGGCTAGAATTGAAGGTGCTGTCCAGTTTTCTGAAATTTCGGCTCTTGGACCATTTTGAGATGATGCAACTTTCCCACTCCTCAAATAAATAGCGCTAACATTTCCTTTTGGATTAGGAACAGTTTGGGAAGGTAGTTGACTTGATCCTTGAGCTTGACTCTGATTAATCCCACTAGCCAATTGACCCATTTACCTCTCAAGGTTTTGATGTTGTTGTTGTAGTTGTTGTAGAATCTCCATCATTTGTTGTTGCTGCGCATTTCCTCCACTTGAGCTCCCATAGCCTCCTTGGTTAGCATAGTTCCTTGACTGACCTTGAAATGATGAAGTTGCAGGCTGAAATTGTTGAACTTGCTGAGATCCTTGAAAATATGATTGTTGGGGCTGATAGGAGGCTAGAATTTGCTGTTGATAGGGCTGATTAGAGGGCTGACATGCTTGGAAACCTTGCTGGGAGTTGTAGCCTTGAAAATTCTGATTTTGAAGTGGAAAATTCGGTGATGAGGGTTGATTTTGCATAGGCTGAAACCCTTGATTGTAAGGCTGGAAATTCTGATTATAGGGCTGTGAGGGCTGGAAAAATGGTTGGTTTTGAGGTGGAAATGTTTGAAATGATTGACAACCTTGCTGCCCTTGCTGATATGGCTGGAATTGAGGTTGAAATAGGGGCTGAGTTTGCTGAAAATTAGACTGAAATGGAGGCTGAAAATTTTGGTTCGAAGGCTGAAAAACTTGCTGATTTTGCTGTGTTTGTTGGGGCTGCTGTGATGTTTGCTGGAATTGTGTTTGCTAAGGGTTCTGTTGGTAGAAAGAGTTCCCATATTTGAGATTTGGATGATCCCTCCAACCGGGGTTATATGTGGAAGAATAGGGGTTATTTCGAGATTGAAATTGCCCCCTAACTAATGCCGCTACTGTCTCATCTTGTTGGAGGGTGGGACATGAATCTGAGTTGTGCTCTTGACTAGAGCAAATACTGCATACCCTCATCCCTTGGTTAATTTGTGGAGTTGCTGAAAGATTGGAAATTGCATTATTAACAGACATTTGCCTCATCACTGATGTGAGCTCCACCATTGCATCCTTCATTTCTTTCTGTTCATTTGAAACCATCTGGACTACATTAACTCCTCTAGTGGTCAATGCTCTGCTCCCAAACTGTTGTGAATTCTCAGCCATATTTGAAATGAGCTCCCTAGCTTGATTTGGCGTTTTGTTCACTAGGGCTCCTCCAGCTGCAGCATCTATCATAATTCTGTTCATCTGTAGCAATCCCTCATAAAAGTACTGAATCAGAAGCTGCTCGCTAATCTGGTGCTGTGGGCAACTTGAACATAATTTATTGAATCTTTCCCAGTAATCATAGAGCGTCTCACCCACCACTTGCTGAATGTCACAGATGCTTTTTCTTAGCATAATTTATTGAATCTCTCCCAGTAATCATAGAGCGTCTCACCCACCACTTACTGAATGCCACAGAGCATCTATCATAATCCTGCCCATCTGTAGCAATCCCTCATAAAAGTACTGAATCAGAAGCTGCTCGCTAATCTGGTGCTGTGGGCAACTTGAACATAATTTATTGAATCTCTCCCAGTAATCATAGAGCGTCTCACCCACCACTTGCTGAATGCCACAGATGCTTTTTCTGATTATTGCTGTTCTGGAGGCTGGGAAATATTTTTCCAAAAATACTTTCTTCATAGAAATCCAACTAGACACATGCCCAGTAGGTAGATAGTAAAACCAATCTTTTGCTGCTCCTGTCAGTGTAAAGGGGAAAGCTCTCAGCTTGATATCTTCTTCAGAAATGCCCTGAGGCTTCATAGTAGAGCATACAACATGGAACTCGTGCAGGTGTCTATTTGGATCCTCTCCAGATAATCCTTGAAACTTGGGCAGCAAATGGATGAGTCCAGATCTGAGCTCAAAATCTCCAGCCAGCTCTGGATAAGCAATGCTGGAATACTAAAATGAAGCATCTGGTGCTGCGAGTTCCTTCATAGTCTTCTGGTGGTTTGCCATGATACTGCCTGAGTGAGTGAGAATAGTTTGAATAGGAGGAATATCTGTAGTCTCTGAAAGAATGCCCTGGCTCCTCCTGGCTTTGAAAGTCCTCTCAATCTCAGGGTCAAATTCTTCAAGATCACCACCTATAGACCTGGTCATAAAATCAAAAACAAATCACAGTAAAAGTAGATAAAAAGAAGAAACAAATAAAATCAAATCTCCATATATAGCAATAAGCACAAAAATAAATCAAGAAAGATGTAAAATAAGTGCACAAGCAAAAAATCAAACAAATCAACTAGTAGTTCCCCGGCAACGGCGCCAAAAATTTGATGGACCCAAAATGAGCTGTCACGAAAGTGGGTCTCAAATTTAGATATGTATAAATGCTGGAAACCCTTTTTGCAATCAAAAATATGAAAACGTAGTAAAGGGGCCACTGGTCATATTTTTCCTAGGGGCTAGTTGATGTTGTGTGATTCGAGCTTGTATTTATGTGACAGTTGTGGATTTTGGGTTTCGAATGTGATTTGGGTTTGGATTGCAAATAGAAATGAAAATGCTATGGAAGGAAAGGAACTTAACTGATAAACTAAACAAATGATAGCAAGTGATAACTCAACCAAAGGTAAACCAACTCAACCAAGGGAACTTAACTAAAATTGGAAAAGCAAATCTAAATTCAAATGCAAAATAAACGCTGATGCAAAGAAATAGAGGCTGTGATGGAAGTTTTCGGAAACAACAACTTAGCACAATTACTCACTACGAAATTCAGAAATTAACTATAAACAATTCAACTCAAACTAGCTATAATTTTGGGAAGCCAACCAATGCAAAGAAACTCAAAAATTTTCGAATGGAACCCCTTACTAATTTTAAACACAAAGGCTCACTAAAAACTGCTTTTAACTTGGTACCAATTAATACCAACACCTCTCTTGATAGAAGATGAAGAAGTTGATACAAACTTGATACCAAGGAAGAAGGTAAAAATCTATGTGCCAAAGGTGGAAACTAAGTACCAAAGCTGTGGCTACACTTCGAAAAATAACTCTGAATGCAACTCAATATGGGAATCAAAGTAGCAGTAAAGGAAATTGCAGGTTCGAATGAAGAAAATCAACTCTAAACTGTTCAAGTCAGATAAACAAACCGAAAACTAAAATGAATGTGCAGAAATTCAGCAGATGAGCAGAATTGAAATGGAACAACTAATTGGATACAAAATCAAACTAAGCAACTGGAAACAACTGCTCAAAACTAGCTTAAGGAGTAGTGAACCTAGAATTTCAGAAATAAGCTACAAATTTAGACACAACCTGAAGCAAAGAAAAGAAAGAAAAATCGAAACTGAAAATGCAGGACAAACTGTGCAGAAATTCATCCACAAAGCAAATGCAAGAACAATTCGATCAGGAGGAAATCTAAGGCCATGATTCACCAAACAAAATCCTTTTGACGTGCTGAAATCTAGAATGTAGAAACAAAAGTCTAGAAGGCAGAAATAAATTGGATAATGCAGAAATGAACTTGGCACGCAAGCTGAAATTGGCACGCAAGCAATTAACAGGGAAATAAACTGAATTTAAATTCAATTGATCACTAACAAGTTCACTAAACTACTTAACTTGAAGATTTAAAACCTAATTAAGCTAAACAATTCAGGAAACAAACTCAAACAGCTGATACAGAAATTCAGAAATAGAGTTCGTGGCATAAATTAAAACTACAGCTAAACACAATGAAAATTAACTACGGAACTAATCCTCAACCCTTTCCGAGCTCAAAATCTCCTTGTTCGTCAAGCAAAGGCTGGCCTCGAACCCCTAAGCTCAGCAAATCAGTGGAAAACAGCTTCGCTTGATCAATTCTGCTCAAACTGCATCAGCTGGGAAAATCCAATCTGAATCCCTTTGATCTCAGTTAAATGGATTGCGATGATGATTCGAGGATCATCTGAGCTCACCTGAGAACCCCTACAAGTGGCTCAGATGCTCGCAAATGGATTGTGGATGAGAAACGAGTGATCGGACCACAAAGCTGTCGAAACCCTCAAACACCTCTGTCCGGATGAAAACTGAGCTGAATTCTCCACCGAAGCTATCTCCAATGATCCAGATGATGATCCAAGGTCGAGATTGAGGTGGTCACGCCTTCAAAACTAAGAAATTGCAAAGAAAACGAAGAACTCGACGAAGAAGGCACTGTTGCGGCGAAGACGCGATGAGGAAGAAACTAGGCAAAATTTTGATTAAGTAGTTAGCAATGGACGGCTCAGATTGATTTGAGGAAATCCAACGGCTGATCTTCATCCGATCTAACCCAAACTTTGATGATGTTGATCAAGGGTCAGGATCTGCCTCGTGGTAGCTCAGATCCTCCAGATGTGTAACGGATGGTCTAGATCAACCTAATCTTTGAATAGACAATCTAGAGCCCTCCGAGCTTGATCCAACGGTTGAATGAGCTCTGATTGGAATGAAATTTTCAGATCTTGATCAAACTGCTTGATCAGCCCTAACCCTAGCTCGGATTGCTTCAGATGCTCCCGGATGGCTCAGATCTAGCTGCTTTTGAATCGGACGGCCCAGATTAATCCGAAGCTTGATAACTCAATCCGGATCCACCTCCGACTCAAGTTTGACCCAGTATGCCCTAGGTCCATGAACCTTTTCAAGCCTGCAAAAATAGATCAAAAATTCAGTGGTCAAATAATCCAAATATGTATAAATTTCCAATTAAGTCCAAAATAGCAATAATTTCTAGAACCTAGGGTAAATTCACAATTAAGCAAGAAAAATATGGGTCAAACTTGGATTTTAGCAACTAAAATAATCAATAAAATGGTACTTATCAGTGGCCGAAACCCTAGAGGGTATTAGGGTACTCCAAAAATTCTCCAAATCCTATTTTATTCTTTATTCATCATAAGAAAGCATTAGAAAACATGAGTGAGATTTTTAACATCATTTTTGGACCCAAAAAGCATGGTGGCTGAAACTTACAAGGTCATAATCCATGGTTTTTCTCAATACAAATCCTAAACAATCATCTTAAATCATGATAAACACATAACTATTATACCACAGGTGAGAGAGTCTTACCTTGGTTTATCTTGGTTATAGACCTTAGATAGGGAGGAGGATGAAGACATTGTTGTCCCTTGACCACCCTTAGCCTTTGTAACCTTGTAAAAAGCCTTGGATCTTGAAGGAGAGGCCTTCTTGTGAACTTTTCCCAAGGGAGAACCCTCCTATGGAGTTCGGCTAGAAGGAGGAAGAAGAAGGAGAGGAGAGGCTTGGTGGATGAAGAGAAGAGGAATAACTATCTTAAGTGTTAAGTTATCATCCCTCTCATTTATACACAATGAAGAGGGGGCAAGTGAAGAGACATGGTGCCTCCTCTCATGGTGACTCTTCACTTCCTTTGGCCTTAACAAAAATCCACTTCATTCCCTCATAGAACTCCCTTGCTAGGTGAATTGGTTAGTACATGTATGATGGTATACTAGGTCTAAGGTTCAATCCTTGGTGCATGCACTTTATTTTTTATTTTATTTTTATTTTATTTTTATTTTTTTTCTTATTTTTGAAAATTCCCCTAAGACTCACCCATAATCATGCTAATATTCCTAATTAAAACCCATTTGTATTTATATTAAATTCTACCTAAAATCCACTAATAACCATGGTACTAGAAAAACTCATATAAGGCCCATTAGTACTTAGCTTCTCAATTTAAATGGGAAAATCATGGATAACTAGGCTAAAATTCGTACTAATATCTCTAGGTTCCTCAAACACTATCTAGACATGATCAATATTTAAAAAAAAATATTGAGAAAATTTTTCGGGTCGTTACACTGATACCACTTGTTGGATCTTGTACGGTTGCTAGAGGGGGTGAATAACAAATCTTCGATTCTTCTTGTACCTACGTTGTTAGTTGCGCAAGCGGAATATACAATAAAAATGAAACTAACAACTAAGAACAATGTTAACAGGACAATTTACTTATTATCCACCCCTAAGGGTGACTAATCCAAGAACCCGTCGGTGGATCACTCCCCGGATAACCTCCGGCTAGCCCTCGTCGCTCTTGTGGGTGGAGAAACCTTGCCACAGCACCTTGACAATACCTAGGCTCTAGAGACTACTAACAAGTCTTAACCAAGCTTGTTTCGTCAAGAGTTTCAGCCACCACGAAGTCCTCTTTAAATAGAACTAAGTTTGAAACCCTCGCCACCAGTCGACTGCTCTCAGGGCAGTCGACTGGTGTCACTAAAAATCGATCGTTGCAACCCCAACGTTCTAATTTTCAGCCAACTCACCAGCCGCTACCAGTCGACTGCTCCCAGAGCAGTCGACTGGTCCAGATCTGCATACCTTCTGTGAGTTCTATCAGTCGACTACCCCAAGGGCAGTCGACTGCCCCACCTAGGGTTTCCCTTCCCGAGTACACTTCTCTCAGCACTTGAATCCTAGGATTTTTTGAATGCAATCACACAGCACTCGTACCCTCACGACTCGACTGACTCCTCATCAGCAACCTCGACTATTGCCTTCGCGCCCTCTTCATCTTCAGCTCCCGTCCCTTGGATGCACACAAGCCTCCAGCTTGACTCCATGCCATCCTTCACGCATGCCTCGAAGTCGACGCCCCTCAGCTCATCGTCCCTGCTCTCCAAGGTCTCTCGAGTGCACACAAGCCTCCAACTTGTCACCATGCCACCCTTCACCGTACCGAGACCGTCCAGCCAAGTCAATATGTATAAACCATCACAACTTGCACACTCAACATACACATATTAGAACACAAGGGAAACCTAACTTAAACCCTTTGCCCAAACATCAAAACACTTGGTCACTCCGAACCACAGATTGTCTCAACACAACCAACCTCCCTCCCTTGCGACCATCTCATCTTACCCCACTCTCCATCTGACACAATCCTTATCCCCTTAAATATGAACCCTTTTGCTCGTCATTCCATCAACTTCACAGCCCCTCAAACCCCCTTCCCATGTCCCTACAACAACAAAGATTTCTCAAAAATTCCAGCATCAATGATTCCATGTAAAAAAGTCATAAAACCTTGTCAAAGCATTACAACGATTGAAAAAAAACATACTCGTTAACAATAAGACATGCATAAAATTTCAACATCAACGTTTCCAAGTAAAAAGATCATAGAACTTCATCAAAATATTTCAACGATTGAAAAAAATGTACTCATTAATAATAAGGCATGCATAAAATTTTGGCATCAAATTTTCCAAGTAAAAAGATCGTAGAACTTCGTCAAAATATTGCAACGATTAAAAAAAATACTCGTTAACAATAAGAAAAAAAATATTATGACCCATATAGTGCAAAAAAAAATTAGAACCATGCCTTAATGTTTTAATGTGCGAAAAGATACCAAGTTATGCATAGAAGACTGACAGAGACGATCCGACAATCTTCTTCTTCAATTCCCTCAAGAGTTGCAAAGGGAGAAAAAAAAGGGGGTGCCTTAGAGGATGAAAACCTAAAAAATATCCCCCTCTCCATCCTAAAGACATATTTATAAAAATTAGAAAATGATAATTTGCTTCAAATTGGATTGGGCCTATTAATTTATTAGTTATCCTATAAATTAATCTAAACCCTAAACCCTAACAATTAAATATCATAAAATATAAAAAACCCACCAATTTAATCATATTTACTTGAACCAGGGTTTGGCACTACAATTATATAAACAACTGTATGATATCTTCAAATGAAAATAATGAACTAATTGAATGCAAAATTTGTACACACCCTCATTATAAGCATCGTAGTTGCACACTAGATAAGAAGAAAAAAAAATAGTGTATGAAAAGTTATGTATTACTTTCTGTTAACTGCAAGATTTCAACACTTCTATGCATCTGTCGCAACAGCTTACCACATGAGGTGGCATCATGAGCATGTGCACAAAGGAGACATGAACTGATGTAAAGCCACAATTGTAATATGCTAGAAGCATGGATAGACATGAGTGACGTAGTCTGACATGGACTCTAGGTCAATGTATAGCGTACCATCCAATGTATGGAAGTCATCGAGCTTCAGATTTGTTGACATTAGTCTTGTCCATTATAGTTGTTGTCAAGCCCATACCAAAGATATTACTATCAAAGAGAATTAGATTTATATGTTGAAGGGATCTAGTTTGGGAGGGACATTCTAGAACAAAGTTGTTCTTGTAACCCGAGCGTGGCATGTAAAGGATGTTCTCGATTGAAAATTCTCTTTGGCACGGTAGGATTTCCAAGAATGTTCCCAAACAGGATATTCCCAGGCTAGTATAAGGCGTGTGTGGCCTTTCTAGGGATGTTCCCAAATAGGGAGGTTCCCAAGCTTGTACGAGATGGCAAGCCTATGTAGTCTTTTCAGGGATATTTCCGAATAGTGATGTTCCCAAGCTGGTATGAGCCAACAAGCCTATGCAGTCTTTCTAAGGATGTTCCCAAACAAGGATGCATGTTTCTAAGCTAGTACTAGGCGCCAAACATGTGTAGTCTTTCCGAGGATATTCCCAAGCTGGTAGGATGCAGCAAGCCCGTGCAGTTTTTCCGGAGATATTCCCGAGCAGGAATGTTCCCGAGCTAGATTGTATGTATAAAAGTTGTCTTCCGCTCCATCTCCTCATCTCTCTATGCTTGGGAGGGTCATATTGGTGTCGTTCTTCACCGGCATCTAGGTGGATATTACTCTTCAACAGGTGCCATCTTTAACTTGAACATAATAACTGATGAACGTAAGTTAGACATGTTTTTATATTGTTATTAATACTCATTCACTTGATTTTCTTGATTCTAATCACTATTGTTGTACCCTTTCTTATCATTTTATCATCATAATTATTTTTTTTGGTTCGGAGATCTGCTCTTTGTTTGTTTTAATTGACAGGGTGTGAAACGAAAAATAAGAAGAACGAATGCTGGAGCTAGAAGCAGTTGTTGATGCAGTCTGGCCTTGATTATTGTTTTGGTGTTGACATCGATTTTAGTTTAGGTTGATTATGATGATTATGATTATGTCTTGGTCGGGGATCAGGCATGGTATGGAAAATCCTAGCTTGGAGGGCTAGGTGTTGGAAAATCCTAACCTGGAGGGTTAGGTGTTGAAAATCCTAGCTTGGAGGGCTAGGTGTGTGAAAAGTCCTAATTCGGAAGAGGTGGGTGAAAAGTCCTAGCTTGGAGGGCTAGGTGAAAAGTCCTAACTTGGAGGGTTAGGTGCAAATTTTCATCTTGGAGAATTAGGTGAAAAAGTCCTGGCTTGGAGGGTCAGGTCCTAGCTTGGAGGGCTAGGTTTGGAAAGTCCTAATCCAGAAAAATTGGGTGAAAAGTGTAGGACCGGTGCCGTCGATAGAGGGGGGGTGAATATCGACCGTTCGAAATCTTTTGAAAATCTTCATTCGTAAAACTATTCAGATCGTTAGTGCAGCGGAAAATAAAAACAAAACGAACACAGGTACACAGCGGATTTTACTTGGTTCCCGACCCCCCAGGGTCAGTACATCCAAGGCCTATGCACGGGAACGCCCGTCCACTATTGGTCTCCTTTCCAGACTTTCTGGAGGCGAAGAAACCCGACTTACAGTGCAGAATTACAAGCAATAATATAGAAATTTAAGTACAGTAATTAACACGCAAACCAACGAGAAAAGTCTAACGCTCGGCCGATCTGGACCTCCGAAGTGCCGCGCACCTCCTCCTGGAGCCTCCCGGTCATAGAGCCTTGTTTCTAGCGTGTTGTCGTCGATCGGAATGATCAGAATTGCTCTGGAATGTTGTTTCAGAAGCAGAGGGGTCGAAGCCCCTTATATAGGCCTCCTGGGGGCGCCCCGGACGCTGGGGGCGCCCCGGTTGACTCGGTCAACTCTTATCCTCGCGCCTACTTCGTTGCAGGTGATAAGACTTTTGACCAGGGCGCCCCGGATGCTCCGGGCGCCCCCGTGGAGGCTTATCCTGTGTTCTAGCTTCGAAACAGCAAAACAGCTACTAATCCGGGCGCCCCGGACGCTCCGGGCGCCCCGGTTGACACCTGTTCTGCCATAACATGTATTTTCACCGTAACACCTTTGGCTGGGGGCGCCCCCCTTGCTGGGGGCGCCCCCCTTGCTGGGGGCGCCCTGGTTGCATGGGGGCGCCCCCAACACTGGGGCACCCTGCATTAACACTGCAAGGCTTGCTTTATCTCCGGTTCTTATTACCTGCAAGATACAAAAACACAAAGCATATATGCATATAATATTAAGCTTAAGGACTTGGTTCGGACTTCGGATTTGCATGAAACCCTAGGTCAAACCGGCACGAGTTCCTATCCCCGAGAACTCGCCCTTCACCTACTCCTTTCAGGAGACGGTTGCCACCCAGTCCTTCGGGTGGACTTTTGCTTAGTTTCCGATACCTCCAGACCTCGAGACACCCAAACCCTGACCCGTCTCTACTCCTGTCCTTAGTCATCGCTCAGCTAAGTTGCTTAGTCCCTCGGACCAAGTCTTCATTCCCTAGCAGTCCTTCGCCAGGTGCCTAGCATCCCTTCACTAGGTCTTTATTACCAAGCGGTCCTTCGACTGGTGCCTAGCAATCCTTCGCTAGGTCTTCTATGCCTAGCAGCCCTTCGCTAGGTCTTCTATGCCTAGTAGTCCTTCATTAGGTGCCTAGCAGCCCTTCGCTAGGTCTTAGGGTTATGATACCTAGCAGCCCTTCGCTAGGTGCCTAGCAGCCCTTCGCTAGGACTTGGGGTTTCGATGCCTAGATTAACTAGGATTTTTCTTCAGCTTTGGTTACTTCTCTCTTACTCCCCTTTGTCTGTTCAATGTATCACTGACTTAAGTGTATTGTCAAACATTAAAACACTTAAAGAGGAATATCATTGATGCAACTTGCACCAACAATCTCCCCCTTTTTGATGTTTGACAATAACTTAAGTTAGATTGGTTTAAGGGGCTAACTTACTGTCCTTGGGGTAAAAATGAAAAAAACGATATAGGTTTTGAAACTACAATTTTGATCTTCGGGAAAAAATTTTTCTAACTTAAGCACACATCTCTCCCCCTTTGTCATACATCAAAAATAAAATACTTGCACCATCATTAAAAACTTTTGATTCTTTTTGAAAATACTTAGTGCAAAATTTTTGAAAGCATTGTATTTTGAATAATATATTGCAAAAATTATGTAATTTTTGAACAATATAAGTACCTTTGAAAATGTATTGAATTTTTGAATAATTAAGTACTTTTGGAAAATGCATAACTTTTGAAAGAATGTTATTTTGGAAAATATAAATGTTATGTCTAATTTGCAAGTACTAACTATTTTTCAAAAATAAGTGTTTTATGAAACATAATATTTTTCAAGGTCAAGTAAATATTAGTAGAATTTTGAAAAAAAAAATGATAGTACTTTTGAAAGAATATTTGGCTTTGAAAGACATAAGTACTTTTGAAAACATAATATTTGACCTTATTTGATTAATTTTCCAGTCTGACACTATCCTGGGAACCCTTGTTGACTACAAGGACATCTTCCTAAGTGTCCTGGAAGTTTTCCAACCCAAGTAAATATTATAAAAAATTTCCTAAGTCACAGAATAATAGGATGTAAGTTAATTTTGAAAAATGTAAAGATTCTAAAGTGATAATACTTGATTTGGTCACTACAAGAAAAAAGTTAAACAACAACGCTTTTTCCGCGTTGTCGTTAATGCTTAAAAAGCGTTGTAGATGAAGCCGTTGTAGAAAGTATATCTACGACAACGCTTTTTCCGCGTTGTGGTTTGGAGCAAAGACAACGCTTTTTTCGCGTTGTCTATTGGTTTTTAAAAAGCGTTGTTATTGACGCTGTTGTTAAAAGTCGGGTATCAAAGACAACGCGGAAAAAGCGTTGTGGTTTGGCACAAAGACAACGCAAAAATCGTGTTGTGTATTGTTACTTAAAAAATATTGTCTTTTTAATAGGCAGTGTTTTTCACAATTTATAATATTCACAATTTATAAACATTTTTATTCACAATTGATAATATTCACAATTTACAATATTCACAATTTACAAGCATTTTTATTCACAATTGATAATATTCACAATTTACAAGAAAGATTGAAGGGCTTTCTTCCTCAACTTCCCCAAAGCCAGTAAGCTTATCAAATTCATCATCATCGATCAACCCCCGCTTTAGCTTCTTCAATAAACGGTACTCTTGATCCAACTCCTCTGCATCCTCTTTGGTCTGAATGGCATGACGCTTTTTGCCTGTTTTCTTCTTCATAACAGTGGCAGTAGATTCCGGTTTCTTCTTCACTTGTTTTTGTTTAGGCTCTTCTTCTTGCTTGCTTTGCAAAATCTTCTGTCTTTGCTTCTCTCTGGCTTTATTCCTATTGATTGTATGCAAAACATGCGACTGAATCATTCAAAGTAAGGTAATGTGCAATAATATATTGTCAAATAAAATTCATATAAACAAACCCCATGATGTGAACCGTTGCAAATTATATATAATTTGGATTTAAACTAACAAGGTACAGGTGCAGATTCAAGTTCTTGATGTTAAATCATGTAATGAGGATGGAAACTGCATCATGTTTTGGAGCCAGAATTTCATACTATAAGTATCACCAACTATAAGAAGAGGAAGTTGCTTACTTGTACTTGATCTGTGTCAAATCAATATCATGGATGGGTGAGAAACCCTCGATCGATAGAGAGTGATGCTTCACCTCTGGCATTGATGGGATCTGCAGCAAACCATATCCCATAGCCAGTTTCCCAATCTCTAGATCTTTCCACCTGTAAGGATGTGCCATCAATCACTTTAGAGATGGTACAACATCAATGGGAAAAAAGTGTAAAGGGGAACCTGAATATATAAGAACAGTGATGTTCTTTATATGCACGAATGTATGACACAAATGCTTTGATCCCCTTCTCCATCACATCGCGGTCTTCTTTAGCTGCATCTCTGATCTGTAACAGATGTAGATCTTTGAGATAATTGCCATTCCGGAAAAGATAGAAAAGTAGTGCTCCCACTTGTTAGCACATGGCTTGCAATAGGAAATGTTGAATTTAGAAGATCACAGCTGAGCTATTTTTTGAGGTTATTGGGTCATCGAAGTGAGAACAGGGAGTCACGAAAAGTAACGATGATGTTGTTTCCATTTCTCATATTTCTGGTCTCACTAGGTAAAATGTTACCTTCTATTTCTAGTTAGAAGTTAATTTAAATAATTAATTCAACCTCAAACTAATGACCAACAAGAAAGATGGAAATTTCTTTTTCACATTTCTTAAACAAAACTATAGTATTGAATGGAAGTTGCTAAGTGTAAGAAGCTCGTGATGGGGTTAAAAAAATGACAAACTAATAGCCTAGTATAATTTCAAAGATGTTTGAGTACTAACAAAAATATCCATCATTCTGCTAATCAAAAGAAAAATCAAGCAAGTAAGAATGTAATAAAAAAATTGGAATGGAAGATGGGACCACTTTCAAGGATGATCTTACCAGAGGAACCATGTCAAATTCAGTATCTAAGCAAGTTCTCTCTTTAAGAGGGACTCTTCTCAGTTGCAGGAACTCTACATAATCATCCTCCTGAACACAGAATACAATATTAAGTCATGGGCAAATATCTCAATTCACAAGTTTTAAAAATATCCATACCCTCTCAATAGAAATAGGAATAATTTCTTCTAGTTTATTTTAGTTGGGGGCATTTCTTTCCTGAACTTACACTCATAAAGGGCTCAGGAGATTTTTCACGGAGTTCTAGTATATACGTGGCTCTCTTCTCTCCGATGNTAATTTTCTAGTTATTTTAGTTGGGGCATTTCTTTCCTGAAACTTACACTCTTAAAGGGCTCAGGAGATTTTTCACGGAGTTCTCGTATATACGTGGCTCTCTTCTCTCCGATGCCCTACACAATGGGCAAAAGATTTAGCAAATTATTCCACTGGAAAAGGGAGAAAGATAAATATCTAATTTTAAATGTACCTTTAATCCTTTCAGCTCCTCCCTTGCAATGCCAAAAGAAGAGGGGAAGTCTATCAAATATTTGGGCTCAAAAAAAAAAGTACAGTGGAATATTTAATAGAAGTTAACAATGAAACATTAGATGATATCGTTCACAATGGGTAATGATGCCTACACTGAATATTTAATAGCAGTTGAAAGTTAGGAGATTATTGGAGTAGATATTGTTCGCATGTGAAGATCTTAATATACAATATTGCAGATGAAAGATACATTAGTGAACTGTGATGCCTTTTATATTCAGTTTTCATTCTAATGTAGCCACAACTTTCTATTAGACTAAAAACCGATCATAGAGTAAAATGTAAAGCAGAAAATTACAGTGTTGACCTCCAACTGCAGTTTTATTAGCTTCCCTGGAAGAACTTGAATTGAGAAAGCGACCTCATTCATAATAGAATATTTAAGTTATAGGAAATGAAATTTTATTGACCGACATGGAAACTAATTTCTTATGTGAATAGAAATGAAAAAAAATGGTGATCTTTAAACTTACTTGCTAGTTCTTGGTACTGACCAGTTGCATCAGCAGCCAGCTTCCCATCTAATATAAGTCTAGGAGTAGTGCTCTCAATTTTAGTTTGTTCATTTGTATGGCAGAATATTGACTGTCCCATACTGAAAACTGAAGTAAAATTTTAGTATTGAGTGAAAAAACTGACCCCTTTTGGCTTGGTGTGCTCTTCATGACTTGGATCGACAAAATCAGAAATTCCCTGAAGAAGAAAAAAAAATCATTCTGCTAAGAATTGCAAAGAACCCTAAAATTTCTCTCAACAAAGGAGAGTTTCTCTCTCAAGTGAGAATTCTTAGAATTCTATGGACCTGCTATGATGGAAGAATAGAATTTTGTCCCTCATATTTGCATCAACAACATAAATATTAAGATGGATATTTAGCGAACAGGCTCCACTGAACAACATAAATATTATTTTTGCTAAACATAATACCTTCATGATCTCATTTGTATTTAGCGAACAGGCTCCACTGAGCAATTCCCTGAGAACAAAAGTAAATAATAAAGAATTACTTCTTATAAAGATAGGCATTGTGTTAACAGAAGATACCTTTCCTTTACACCAAACGAAAATTCATTTTCTTTCTCAATTGAACCAAATGAGGAAGCACTTGTCATCTTTGGACTGCTTCACATACCTCCATATGTTACAACTACAAAAGAATATAAAGCATACCTAGATGGACTTGTGAGGTAGAGACATGCTCGTTTGCAGTTTGTAGCATCTACATGCTCAACTAATAGGTCAACATCTTCCTCCTATATATTACACTGACAGAAGATTACAAAAGCTAGAAAATTTACACTGATAACTATTATACAGATATCTTGTACTTGCATATTAATGCAAGCAAACATCCTTTCACTGCATGTGACAAGTTTTCCAAACTCACAAGTTTTACAACACATCATCAATCACTTAAGAGTTTCACGAGTTTTTCAATTCACAAGTTTCATAATCAATCCGTGATTGGGGCCAACTTCTGAAGCTCGATCTCATAACTATCCTTTAACACTGCCTAAAAAAATTGAATTAGAAATTATAAAAAATACAATATAATGTAAGCTACTTTTAAAAAAAATATCATTCCATGAACTTAAATCTAAATAGAATAATGATCTTGTATGATTCCAAACCTATTCAGAAATATGATCTTGAATGCACTCCGTCAACTCGGCCCGAACCTCATCAATTTGATCACGAGAGTAACCTGTTTTTGTGAACTGTGAACACAGACAAATTAAATTGGCGAGTGGTTAATGGGAAAAACAATCAACACTGATCACTTTGCAATTCTAAATAGTTAATGTCAAAGAATGTGAGATAAGCTTAATATAGTTACTATTGATCTCAGTGAATCTCTCTCGATAGTCTCAACTTCTTCAATAATTTGTTTCATGTATCTCATCACAAAAAAACCGCATTGTTTCGCATCCGGTTGTTGAGGAGCCTATATATGGTAATTATTGTCAAATAGTTAACGAAAATTATACACATTCCAATATATGTTAAACAAAAGTATACATACCTTAACTACTTCCCACTTAGCTTTTTTTCTCCCTTTCCTTCCCTTGGTAGAATTAAACAAGCGTAATGCCTTTCATACGTTATGAATATTTGTTATATAAAATTTATATTAAAATATAAATTTACTGATAGAAATCTGAACTCACATTATCAACCTACGAAATGGAGTAAAGGACATACAATTTATCCTGTGACATTGATGCAGCTGAACTCAGAAAATATAAGCTGTCATTGCTTTGAACAAATACTACAGACAAATGTATTTATTTTAAATTTACATTAAAAAAAACCACACTTATAGGTTCAAAGAGAAATTTGTAAGTAGATACTATTTTATGATTAAAGCTTAAGTCTGGAAATCATATTATACACGTAAATCATATAGTATTGAGAATATATATTCAAACAATTAAGAAGTCAGTAACCCTTAAAATATATAAATATAAAATCCTAATTAAGAGGAGTCGATGCTACTTAACCTCCTTCCTCCAGTTCTTCTTCAATATTTTAAATTATATATTATAATATAATTTCTTAACATTAAAAGGGACTCACTTGAAATGTGAGAGGATCAGATTAAAACCCATAAGAGGACAAGATTTAAACAAGAGCTTCTGCTTGGTTTTGGATTCAAACAAGATTCATATAGTTTTGAATTCACTAAATATTTTTATTTATCGACTGAATCGACTTATTTGGATGTTTAGGTTTTATTTATGCTTATATCTCTTATCAAAATAGACTAAGTACAATTTTGTTATTAATAATTAACAAACTCAGTATTTTATACAACACAACACCAACTAAACTAAATGTTTTCATAACTACTATAACAATCAAGTAATAATTCTGTCAACACAAGTGAGGAGTCATCATAATCATAATCATCAAGCTTTATTTGTCCCACCTATTTGAATTTGGATTGGACTATATATATCTTATCCCTTCATTAAGTGCTATGTTAGACTATATAACTAATAATATTCAAATTAATTTGATCATTTTTATTACATTGATTATTATTTTTTTCATCAGTCTCCTAACCCTTACATCGATCAGCTACTTTAGTTTATCTGCAAACCCATGATAAGGAGATTGGGAAAATCAAAAGGAAAAAAAAACCATGAGATTTTAGTTTGGCAGGAGAAAATAGTGGGGACATTGTTAAATATCATGTCATGCCTTCTCATTGAACAAAATATGTGAAATATCAGATAATTTTCTCATTTGATTTAAACTGTATGTAATTTTAGATATTTTTTCTTTAACTTCTCAATGGATTTTCTACTCCACTGCAAGGGAACTCAAATACCTCAAGGATAATATATTATCATGATGACAAGAAATAACGAGGAAAGGAACTGACCTCGACGAAGTAAAGGACTCCAAATGTATAAGCTCGGACAGTGTCGACTCGTTTAATCTTAGGATCATGCCTTATTACGAGGTAAGTCAATTTCTGCAGCATCTCTGGTGGAGCAGACTGCCCAACCAGTGAAACTAATATCAAGAAGAAATAGACAAGCAACAAATAGTTAGTGAAATATAAAACTATGAAGCATGAGCAGAAGTTACAGGAAGAAAAATCAAACAAAGAAAGGGGAAATGCCAGATTTACTATGTGCTGCATCATGTCCTGTTTTATTGCCTTTGTTGATTGCCAAAACTAATACGTTTCAAGATTAAACTGCTGTAGATAATTCAGATTTCCTTAAGTACAATACTAAGGGACATATGTGAGTACAGAAATAAATGCTGGCTGAAATAGATTTGGGACAAAATTGCAATTAGAAAGGCGAACCTGCATTCTCCCAGACAGTTCCTGACCAATTCGTAATTGTATATATTGCAAGAATGATAGCTCTAGCAGGGTCAATCCACCAGTAGTATTTATCACCAAGAATAGCAGCAGTCAAGCCAAGAACATTGATGACGACATCAAAATAATGGTCCTGGATATCATTCAACAAGCCACCAGAATCAGCATAATGTTAAGCGAGGTTCGACGACAGAATCAAATGCGAAACCATGAAGTTTACATAATCAGAAGTAGAACCTTAGCATAGGCACGAACAATATTGTTTCCTGAGGTTCTGCAGTAAAGCCACAAAACTAGCTTTATGAATGTGGCTGTCAACATGATTGAGTATAGTCATATCAATTGTGTTGATGTCATCTTTTCTGAGGGTGTATTTTCAATCAAATGCTCAAGAGCTTGAACAAAAACCTGAAATCCTGATGGAAACAGTATATGTGTGAATATGACACCATGAAGTCATACAGAAAAAAAGGATGATAGTTTGTCTTCAACTTGTAGCAAATAGCAACCAAATAAGATTTGAAAAAAATTTCATTGCAACACAAGGAAATTAAATCCACCAGCTAAATTAAACCTTTAAACAAGTTTAAAGCACAAAAATGTTATGAAGTCACAACACAAGCAATATTTCAGAAAATATGTACCTAGTGTAGCCATGACAGCAGCAAATATGATAATTCCAACTGGCTGAACACGCAACTTGCCAATAGGGTACTTATATATGTTTATGCTTTTCATTGACAAATGTGTAAACCAGAGGATTCCACCAGCCATAAGATCCAGCAACGAATCAAGTGTTGATGCAGCAATAGCTATGGAGCCACTTCGTATAGTAGCATAAATCTACAGTAAAATCCACCTCAATTGTAACTTACGTATATGAAACTGACCAATTTACGCTACCATTGAAAATTTTCTAAGTCAATGGGTATGGGTCCTGGCAAACTAACTTATAACCTGGTAAGACGAAAATACAACCTTTCCTTTTTCTACAAGTTCAACAACAACAAAGATTCAGACTACAAAGATCAACACCTTTAGTGCCAAGAGAGCAATGTTTGCATAGTTAAATATCCTTATGGAAAATTCACTCTGTGCTTGCTCTTGAAGATCCTCATCCTCATCAATGGTATTTGTATGCAAGGTGTCAACTTCCTCAAAGGATCTCAGGGTTGCAAATTGCTTCTCGTAGTATTCTTTTTCCCCTGATATTCAAAATGAGATGATGGTTAGTATAAGCATTCAACGCACAACTTGGCAAAAAGCATAAACCAATTACTGTCTTAACACAAAATTTGTTGTACATTCACAACTTCTATTATCCATTTTCAGGGGAAAGAGTGGAACTCTCAGTAAAAAAAAAGAAAAAAAAAGACTTGCTGCTAAAGTAATGGTTCCCTTTTCCCGTTGAAGAGCCAGCTATTCTACTGGAAGAAAGGGGCAAAAGCGATTTTTAGCCTTTTTCCATCAACGTCATCCGCAGGCAAAAATAACTTGCACTGATCTTCAAAAAGGAGACAAAAAACAAATAGAAAAACTAGATAGATTCAGAAGGTGCGCGAGGAAACGAACAGACCAAAGAAAACTAACATAGTAAGCGCTAAGCAACTTCAAAAAGCAGCGTTTTTATCGCAATCTGAGAGGAAGGTATGTGGATGAGCAGAGAACGATAACCTCCAATGAGATCTCTGGTTTGGGAGACGTCGAGCGTGAAAGGCCTCTCCAAGTCGACGCCGCGCCTCACCTTATCCGGCAGCCTGGACACGAACTCGCCTCTCATTGAGGTCACCGAGTTCTTGCGCGGCATCCGGCCGACAACCCCCTTCTCCCCGAGCGTCACCAGCAGAAGCTTGAAATCTGACCGCCACAGAGTCAGAACGTTGGCGACTGCAAGAGAGAGATGGAGAGGGTAGTGGCGAGCGTCGTGATGCTGCCGCTGGGGTTCAATTTCCACTCGACGTACGAAGAGCTCGTGGAGGATACTTCTTGGTGGTGAGCTAGGAGAAGATGTATGTTCACCAGATCTTCGTGGAGAGGAGAGGACGAGGGAGGTGGCAATGAGGGAGGTGGAGGGAGGTGGAGGGAGATATTTCGCTGAGAAAAGAAGCGCGGAGAGATTTTTCGCGAGCCGCCGAGGTTTGGCAATGAGCTAGGGATGTGTTTTTTTATTTTAGCGGGAAATACGACAACGCTTTTAAAAAACGCTTTTGTAACAGCGTTGTCTTTCATCCGAAACCACAACACTAAGCACATCGCATCATTATAAAACGTTGTCGTTATTAAAAAGTAAAACACATAGACAACGTTTTTCACTTAAAACGTTGTAAAACAAAAAAAGACAACGTTTTTTTTTAAAAAACGTTGTCGATTGGGCGTTGTTGATTGCAAAAATTCTTGTAGTGACATCACATGCTTCATGTCTTGAAACTGAAAATAAGGAACTAAAGAAAAAGGTAGATGACCTCACAAAGACACTTAGGAAATTCCAAGTAGGATCTAGCAACTTAGATATGATAATCAACAGTCAAAGGGCCGTTTATAACAAGGCGGCTTGGGATATAGGCCAAAGACAAAGGAAGTAGCCTTTGTATTACTCACGGGTAGGATTGGTGCATCTAGGAGACTAGGGGCTAAGGGAAACACAAAGAGGGCATGAGTACCTAAAAGATTTTTAAATGATGCTTATGGATCAAAGATTTGGGTACCAAAAGAGTATGTTTTTCATGTTGTATAGGTAAAGGTGAAGGAGGCCTCAACTATGTGGATAATAGATAGTGGATGCTCAAGACACATGACTGGGGATGTGAGCAAGTTCACTACTATAAGCTACTTAAGAGAAGGGACGGTCTCCTTTGGAAATAGTGGAAAATTGAGGATTATTGGTAGGAGCACCATTGAGGTATCTCTCACGATTTCTATACATAAGGTACTCCTAATCAAAGATATGAAGTTTAATTGACTTAGTGTGAGTCAGTTATGTGATGCGGGTTTTAAAGTTGAATTTCATGCTAGGAAGTGCATAATTAAACATAATGAATCAAATAATGTCATATTAGAAGGGTTTAGAGAGGCAAATTTATATTATCTTGATCTTGCTTATGCTACTAACAATGTTGCTAAGTGTCTCATGTCTAAAGAAGAAGAAGGGTGGTTGTGGCACCGGAGGCTTGGACATGTCAACATGAGAAGCATTGCAAGAGTGGCTAAGGAAGAGTTGGTGAAGGGGCTACCAATGATCAAGTATGAGAAGACAAAATTGTGTGATGCATGCCAAGAGGGTAAGCAATCAAAATCATCACACAAAGGTAAAACCCTAACCACTACTACTTTACCATTAGAGCTCTTGCATATAGATCTATTTGATTGCCATAGTACTCCCTCACTTGTAGGGAGTAAATATTGTCTAATTATTGTAGATGATTTTTCTAGATTTACTTGGGTCACCTTCATGAAACATAAGGACGATACTCTAGAACTCTTCATAGGATTTAGTAAAAGGGTAGAGAATGAAAAACATCTCAAAATTAATCGAATTAGAAGTGACCACGGTGGGGAGTTCCAAAATTCAAATTTTACACAATTTTGTGTCGAAAATGGATACAAACATGAATTTTCATGCCCAAGGACTCCTCAACAAAATGGGGTAGTTGAGAGGAGAAACCGAGCTCTACAAGAAGCTGCTAGGACTATGCTTAATGCATATTCCCTTCCTAGCTACTTTTGGGCCGAAGCGGTTAACACCGCTTGTTACATTCAAAACCGGGTGTTGGTACATAGGTTCCTAGGAAAAACACCCTTTGAATTATGGAATGGGAGAGTACCACAAGTCCATTACTTTAGGGTCTTTGGATGTAAAGTGTATATCTTAAATACCAAAGATGACCTAAGGAAGTTTGAGTCAAAAGCCGATGAAGGAATTCTAATTGGGTACTCATCCACCAGTAGGGGTTATAGAGTTTACAACAAGAGGACAAAAGTGATTGAGGAGTCCTCAAATGTCAAGTTTGATGAAACAACAAATACCTACCCTAGAAAAGCCTCAATTGATAAGGATATAGAAGAGGTCCATCCCCTTGCCCAAAGAATCCAAGACCTACATTTGGAGGGCAATGATCTAGGGGGAGTAAGAAGTACCCTAGAGGAAGAGGAAGAAGTAGTAAATGAACCCACAACTTCTAGGCCCTTGAGACATCACCACGATCACCCTATTGACCAAATAGTGGGTGATGTAACTCAAGGAGTAAGTACTAGGTCCTATTTTAGGGATCAAACTAGTCAAATAGCTCTAATCTCTCAATTATAACCCAAGTCCATTGATGAAGCACTAGGAGATGTGGATTGGGTCTTAGCCATGCAAGAAGAGCTAAATCAATTTGAGAGAAGTGAGGTTTGGGAGTTGGTTCCTAGGCCCAATGATTACACCATCGTAACCACAAGATGGGTCTTTAGGAACAAGCTAGATGACCAAGGAAAAATCACTAGGAACAAAGCTAGATTGGTAGCTAGGGGGTTTAACCAAGTTGAGGGATTAGATTATGATGAGACTTATGCCCCCGTAGCTAAATTAGAATCTATTAGAATCCTACTAGCCTATGCCGCTCACATGGGTTTCACACTTCACCAAATGGATGTGAAATCGGCATTCCTTAATGGGATCATTAAGGAAGAGGTTTATGTAGAACAACCCCCCGGGTTTGAGGACCCTAATTATCCATGACACGTTTACAAATTAAGAAAAGCCTTATATGGATTGAAACAAGCTCCCCGAGCTTGGTATGAAAGGTTTTCTTCATTTCTAGTGTCTAAGGGGTTTAGGAGAGGAACAATTGACCCTACTTTGTTCCTAAAGTCTAAGGACAAGGACATATTTGTTGCCCAAGTCTATATAGACGATATCATTTTTGGGTCAACAAATAATGACTTCTTACAAGAATTCATCAAGTGTATGGAAGATGAATTTGAGATGAGTCTTGTAGGAGAGCTAACCTTCTTTTTAGGCCTTCAAGTTAAGCAAACTAATGAAGGAACACATGTCTTTCAAACTAAATATGCTAAGGAAATGTTAAAGAAATTTGGCTTAGAAAATGCTAAGGTAGCATCTACACCCATAGGAACCAATGTGAAAATGGATAGTGACCTTGAAGGTAAAATGGTAGACTCTAAGCAACATACGAGCATGATTGGTAGCCTACTATACCTAACCGCTAGTAGACCCGATATACTTTTTGCGGTAGGTATGTGTGCAAGGTACCAATCTTGTGCCAAAGAGTCCCACTTGGTTCTAGTCAAGAGGATCCTAAGGTATGTCAAAGGTACCCTCAATGTCAGACTTTGGTATCCAAGAACCCCTAGTGTTGATCTTATTGGATACACCGACTCGGACTATGCGGGTTGTAAGCTAGATAGGAAGAGTACTAGTGGAGGGTGTCAATTCCTTGAGTCTTCCTTAGTTAGTTGGAGTAGTAGGAAACAACCATGCGTTGCCCTATCAATAACGGAGGCGGAATATGTGGCAATGGGTGGGTGTGTTTCCCAACTCCTTTGGATCATGCACACCTTAGAAGATTATGAGTTACATTATACCAAGGTCAAAGTCTTGTGTGATAATGTAAGTACAATCAACTTAATCAAAAATTCGGTTCACCACTCTAGGACAAAAGACATTGAAGTGAAATATCACTTCATAAGAGACCATGTGGCAAGGGGAGACATAGAACTACACTATGTTGAATCAAAGTCGAACCTAGCCGACATCTTTACCAAGCCTCTTCCCGAATCGGAGTTTACATCTTTAAGAAGAGGCCTTGAATGTGTTTTGTGGAAGTATATGATGAACTTTGAGATATTAGATTTGAAAAAGGGTGCTTGATCCATTAGGGTGATACATTTGGCTCACTTGTGCTTGTGGCACATTGTTGAACCATTAGAAGTGTCAAAATATGAAAACTAGACCAACTATGGAGAAGGCAAGTGTTTAATCAATGGACACTTTTGCTCAAAGATCATAGTTGGACATTTTAAACCTTTGAAAACCATTTTATGCTTTATATGCTTTGTCATGCTTTTAAAAGTTTTATAATTGCAAAATTAGATTGTAAGTTTGGTACAAAAATCAAAGGTTTTCAACGATTTTGAGTTTTTATCAAAAGTCAAGCATGTTTGAAATTTTATAAGGG
The DNA here is from genome assembly GCA_024364735.1 of Boesenbergia rotunda. Taxonomy (NCBI): domain Eukaryota; kingdom Viridiplantae; phylum Streptophyta; class Magnoliopsida; order Zingiberales; family Zingiberaceae; genus Boesenbergia; species Boesenbergia rotunda. Next base: position 182,787 of record JAGFNQ010005715.1, read on the forward strand.
CTAATATTTTTCCTTGATAGAGTACATCATTTCAAACATGTCTGTAAATTTTTGAAATTTTTTGGATTTTTCTGAGAGTTTCTGAATTTCGGCACAAAGGCTGAAACTTGCCACTAATAGTGTATTAGTCGACTGCCTCATAGGTAGTGGACTGGCACGCCTGTTGTCAGATTCTGAATTTTTTTTTTCAGAATTCCAACTTTCTCTCATTTGATGTTATAAGGTTGGGTTGCTTGAGGCAATCATTTTGATGGTGTTAAAGGGGGAGAATGGGTGGTTTAAGTTAGAATTTTGACTTAAAATGGATGGTTTAAAGTATTTTTGTCTAACTTAGACCTTGGATGATTAAAAATGGGAGAAGATATGGATTAAGGGGGAGGTTACCTCTTAGGTGTTAATATGTCTTACATTTTTAATGTTGTTTAGTGTTAAGTGGAAACATAACTTGGATCATGAGTAGAATTGAAAATGGGTTACCTCTTAGGCTTGCTATGTCTTATGTTTTTCAATTGCTATCTTTTGTTACTGTTATTGTTGGCTGTTATTTATCTCTAAACTTAAACATATTGCCACACATCAAAAAGGAGGAGATTGTTGAGGCAATCGACCCTAAAATGATTGGAAGATTATGGTTTTGATGTGTGTGTGTGAATATGTTTAAGGTTAGAGTGTTATAGTGTTATGTTGTATTTGATGTGTGTGATTGAGTTTGCAGGACTTGGAGGATCACACATGGTGAACAAATCCGAGGGACGAGGACTCCAAGGGTAAGCCGGGAAGTGGACTTCAAGGGCACATGCGAAGGGTGGCATGGAGGCAAGCCAAGGGAAGGCTTGTGTGCGCATCCGAGGGACGAGAGCCAAAGGAAGATGACTTCAAGGGGCGAGCCAAGGCAGTGGACCTGAAGGCACACGTGAAGGAGAAGGTTCAGAGTCGCTAAAACTAAGCTGAGAGGTAGGGCAGTCGCCTGGCCAGAGGGCAGTCGACTGCCAAAACTCACAGAGACTTTTCAGCCTCGGACCAGTCGACTGCCCTAGGGGCAGTCGACTGGTAACACCCCGAAACTAGCCATTGGCTAGCAATTAATACTAGACCAGTCGACTGCCCCTGGGGCAGTCGACTGGTGCGGGTCTGGATAGACTACGAGTTTGTCCTGTTCTCCTATAAAAGGAGGACCTTTTTGCACGTGGACGGTACGGTTCCGTACGACAACGAAGTGCTGCTCGTCTGAAAAGTGTTCTCTACTTCCTCTCTCTTATTCTACTACATTCTGTAAAGAGAAAGATCACCAATGTATAGATTTCTCCACCTGAAGGAGATTTTTGATAGTGGAAGTGGTGTATGTTGGATCGAGAAAACACGATAGAGGGGGGGGGTGAATATCGTGAAAACATTTCGTATTAGAAGTTAAGAGAATACGCAGCGGAAATTAAAACAAACACACAGAATGCAAGGATTTTTACTTGGTTCGGAGTCGCGGTCGGCTCCTACTCCAAGGCCCACGGTCCTTGACCGTTTACTGTGGGTAATTCTATATGTGCGCAAATGTTTACAGAAAATGTTACAGTTGTAGTGAAGTAAATAAAATTAAACTCTTCGTTACCGACGCCCGGTGTGGATCATATTTCGGAGCAGAGGGTCGTCGTCGGCGCTTGAATCTCGAGATTGGAGGTTTTCGGAGCAGAGCGCTTGAGTCGAAGAGTGTAGAGGCGTTGGAAAAGTTGATACTGAAGCCTTAGGGATCGAGCCCCTTTTATAGCACTCCTGGGGGCGCCGGGGACGCTGGGGGCGCCTGACACGTGCCTTCGGATCGGAGAACTCTCATCCAAAGCTCGTTCAACGCTTATCCCTCCAAAATCAGGCTGGAGCTGACGGGGGTGCCCCGGTTGACTTGGTCTGCTGGCTTCTCGGCTGAATTCGCTTCGATTGCTTGATTGGCTTGGACCCAGGGCACCTGAGGCATCCAGGGCGCCCGGGACCATGAGGGCGCCCGGGAGCTTGAGGGCGCTTGGCCCAGTGAGCTTCCGAAGTGATTCTTGCTTAGTTGTTCATTTGGCTTTGACCTTGGGCGCTCGGGACCTCCCGGGCGCCTAGCCCAGCTGCTGCCCCTCTCCTTTGGGGCGTTCTGAGCAGCAGAAACACATTCCTTCGGTCCTGCATTCATGGTTAGTACCAAAACAACAGAGCAAGAGTATTAGATGAATTTTTACAGCCGTAGCTGTCTTGGTTCTGACTTCAGGTCTCCCACATGGAACCCTAGGTCGAGCCGACGCCTACTGTTCCCTTGACGGGGAACGCATCCTCACTTACTTCTCTCAGGAGATTGTACCTTTTGCCAACCGGCTCCTCCGGTTGGACTTTTGCCCGATGCACCTGACCAGGTCTTCGTGCCCACCTTCCGAGCAGGTCTTCGGTGCCCAGCTCCTTGCCAGGGCTTGTTGGGACCGGGTGCATGTCGACAAGGATACGAGTTCGTAAAATTTTAAATTTTTACGTGCAGCGGAAGAATTTGCATAAAATAATTTCCTAAATTATTTTAACTTCGTATCTAGCATGCAACCTTATGGTGTGTTGACATAATCATAAAATAAAACTTTGCGGAAAAGTAAACTAATTTACATTATACCTCTCGTAACTCGAAGTAAGGGACGAGATCCAACCGTAGCGTCCCTTGGAAGCTCCGCCTCTATTCGCGTCCACGCCGAGTTCTCTTCGGGATGACTTCGCAAAGTCACGAGTTTTGTGCCGACGAGAACTACTAGATTCTCTATAGGCACAACTTTAGAAGATCAAGAGGAAAGATAAAAGAAACTAACCCTCCATGCTTCTATTGTTGAATGGCAAAATTGTAATTCTTTACAATTTCTTGCATGCACGGCGCCGTTCTCATGCATGAAGGAAAAATTGGCAGAAGCTAATTTTTGGTGCTCGGCTTCATGCATGGAGAAAGCGGGCTTCATGCAGGGAGAAAGGTGGCGCTATCTTCATGCATTAAAAGAAAATAGCAGAAGCTATTTTCGGCGCCGTCTTCAAGCATTAAAAGAAAATAGCAGAAGCTATTTTCGGCGCCGTCTTCATGCATTGAGAAAGTTGGCGCCGGCCCTAATGGGAAGGAGAAGAGGAGAAGAGAATAGAAGAGAGAGAGGGAGAGCTCCAATAACAATTATTTTGATTAGGAATTAAGGGTTAGCCTTTGGTTCCTTTATATAGTAGCAACTCCATTGCTAAGTCTCCCTCTAAACCGAATTAACAAAATTAGTTATAAGAAATTTATCCTATAAATTTTCTTATTAATTATTCCGTTTAAACCGAGTCTTTATTATAAACTAATTTATAATAAAAACTAATTCTCCTTTTCTTTAAATTATGGAATAAATTTTATAAGAAATTTATAAACTTTCTTATTATGGATAAATCAATTCATAATTGATTTTATAAAATTAAAATAAATCAATTCATGGATTATTTTAATCTTCCATAAAAGAATAAATTTCTATAAATCTTATTTATATAAATTTCTTTATACAAATTTATTTATCCATAATTTATAAAATAAATCGCACTAGATTTATTTTATTAATTAAACCAATTAAATTGGTTTTCTCCTTTTATTTGGCCGGCCACCAAAGAGGGGTTTACACCCTCTTTGGTCGGCCAAAACCAACCCGGACCGCCGCGAATTAAACTCATTTAATTCGCCCAAAAAGCCTTCAAAAGACTTAGCCATTTTTAGCTTCCATTGCGCCTCTGACTAACTCAGATTCGACTTATTTCTCTTGATCGGAAAATCCAATTTTTCAACTCGTTTTAAATCCCTCGGATTACTCGTAGTGCGTGTGACTAAATAGGCTTTCGATTTATGTTGGCCGTCTATAATTTAACTAATTATAGAACGATCATGAGTGGCACCTAGTAGTACATCATGATCCCCAATTAATCGAAAGATCAACGGTTTGACCTCAGAAGAAATTATTCTGAAACCCTTCAGCAGCTCTAATGAATCGTGCCCCATTCCCTTCACCACCTTATACCCACTTGGTTCAGGACACGGTCTATGGTGTCAGTCCCCACTAGGCTGACTATGTCACACCTAGCCCAAGTAGTGTCTTTCTCGTCCTTTGGATTTCTAATTACTCTCATGTATTTTAGAGACTCGCACTCTAAACATGATATACTCTGGCCAGAGGTTTTGAGTAACAATCCGACGATAGGCCTGGGTATACATCTCCTCGCAAGGAGTGGTGAATCCTTTGTAGGCTGCTCAAACATCTTCGGGCACTTCGGCTTATACCCAATCATCCTGGGTCCACACCTCCTAGGAGATGCTTGCTTAAGATGTTAAAGTATAAGTCTCCATGACCAAGATGACTTGAACACCGTAAGTCAAAGGAACATCGCACTTAAGCCGCAGTAAGAACTTCATTGACATATCTATATAGATTACCATATGAAGTCTCACAGCTAGTCACTCCAATGAACTAGTTCCCTTAACTAGCATCCATGTTTATCTCCGGACATCCCAATGTCACCAGCCAGTGAGAATCAGCTGATTAGAGAATAACCCATGCTAGTCTCAACAGAATCGATAGTGTCCGTTTTTATCAATTCATCGACTAGGGATAGTTTCAATACTTCACAATTGCACATGTAGAGATAATCACTAGTTGTGATCCCATCACAAATTCTCTTATGCTGTGAGTTGTATTGCGGACATTCAGTAGATGAGTTTAAGATCCCAATCAAATACACAAAACATGTATACTCAAATAGTGAATTATCATTTATTAATATAAATGTTTACATCATAAGGCGATTGCCTTAGGACACTTCTCTCATATCACTAACAAACTCCCACTTGGCCTAATGCCAATCGCTACGGTATCCAATACCACAGGCTCTAACATGACCCTCAAACTTGCTTTGAGGCAAGGCCTTAGTTAAAGGATCCGCTAAATTCCTTTCAATGGGGTTTTTCTCAATTTGTATGTCATTCCTACTTATAATCTCTCTGATCAGATGATAGCGGCGAAGCACGTGTTTGGATCGTTGATGAGACCTTGGTTCCTTTGCTTGTGCAATAGCTCCATTGTTGTCGCAGTAAACCGACACTGCTTCATCAATGGTTGGAACCTCATCAAGTTTCGAGACAAACTTCTTGATCCAAACTGCTTCCGTGGTATTATCCGCTATGGTGTCTTGTTTGGAACTTTTCCAACTTACTGCGCCTCCATTCAAAGTAAATACGTATCCAGACTGAGATTTGGAGTCATCCTTATCTGTCTGGAAGCTGGCATCTGTATACCCACGTATTACCATATCTCCTTCTCCATATATTAGGAACACATCTTTAGTTCTTCTTAAGTACTTAAGGATTGTCTTGACAGCCGCCCAATGATCCATTCCTGGATCCGACTGGTATCTGCTTGTGACGCTCAAAGCATACGATACATCGGGCCTCGTACATAACATAACATACATGATAGATCCTATCGCGGATGCATAGGGAATCTTATTCATGCAAATCCTCTTGTCTTCTGTGCGCGGACACATAGACTTTGAAAGGTTGAAACCATGCCTGATGGGAAGGTAACCTTTCTTGGATTCCGACATGCTAAACCTTTTTAGCACTCGGTCTATATATGTAGACTGCGAAAGACCAAGCAACCGTTTTGATCTATCTCTATAGATTCTAATCCCAAGGATATAGGTTGCTTCTCCTAGGTCTTTCATGGAGAAAGTTTTGGACAACCAAATTTTAACTGTCTGTAAAACTGATACATCGTTTCCTATAAGTAATATGTCATCGACATATAATACTAGGAATACGACTGCACTCCCACTAACCTTCTTGTACACACAAGGTTCGTCAGGATTTTGTGAGAAATCAAACTCTTTGATTGTCTCATCAAAACGGATGTTCCAGCTCCTAGATGCTTGCTTCAATCCATACATGGATCGTCGAAGCTTGCATACTTTGGTTTTATCAACCGATGTGAAACCTTCAGGTTGTATCATGTATACATCCTCAAGCAGGTTTCCATTAAGGAAAGCTATTTTCACATCCATTTGCCATATCTCATAATCATAATGAGCTGCTATGGCCAGGAGCATCCGAATGGACTTACCTTCCATGTCGGTTTTCATCTTGAAAAGCCACTTGCACCCTATGGGCTTAATCCCTTCAGGTGGGTTAACCAAGTCCCATACTTGGTTTTCGTACATGGAATCCATTTCCGACTTCATGGCTTCAAGCCATTTATCCCTTTCTGAACATCTCAGAACATCTTCATAACTGATAGGTTCGTCATCGCCTATGAGTAACACGTCGTTCGATTCGCTTATGAGAAATCCGTATCTCTCTGGAATATTGCGTGTCCTATCAGATCTACGAAGAGGTGGTGTTGTTTTAGGTTCAACTGATAGCTCATCACTATGGGTTATCGGTTGTGGGTCTAGACTAGGTGTCTCTGTAATGTCTATTGGAGTTTCTTGAACTTCATCAAGTTCAATGCCACTCCCACTGTTTTCTTGTAAAAGAAACTCTTTTTCCAGAAATACAGCATGCCTTGAAACAAACATCTTTTGTTCCAAGGGATGATAGAATTGGTATCCCTTCGTTTCCTTAGGGTATCCAATAAATAGACACTTATCAGACTTAGCATCCAATTTGTCTGATACAACCCGCTTCACATAAGCAGGACAACCCCATATCTTAAGGTGAGTTAAGTGAGGTTTCTTACTATTCCATATCTCATACGGATTAGTAGAGACTACCTTGGTCGGGACTCTGTTTAGCAAGTAAACAGCTGTCTTAAGTGCATAGCCCCAAAAGGATTTTGGAAGAGTTGCATGATTCATCATCGACCTATCCATGTCCATCAAGGTTCGGTTGTGCCTCTCAGATACACCATTATGCTGTGGTGTATACGGCGGAGTCCATTGGGACAGTATCCCATTGTCCCTTAGACAATCTTGAAACTCTTGACTCAAGTATTCACCACCCCGATCGGATCGAAGTATCTTAATACTTTTGCCAAGCTGTTTCTCTACTTCATTTCTGAACTCTTTGAATTTCTCAAAGGCTTCAGATTTGTGTTTCATCAAGAACACATACCCGAATCGTGAGTGATCATCGATAAAGGTTATGAAGTAGCTATAGCCTCCTTGTGCAAGAGTTGACATTGGTCCACATACATCAGTATGTATTAGACCAAGCAAATCTCCCACTGGATTACCTTTTCCGGAAAAGGGTAATTTGGTCATCTTGCCTTTTAAGCATGATTCGCATGTATCAAATGAACCGGGTTCAAATGATTCCAAAATTCCACATTCGGTGTAATTCGGTCATGCGTTTCTTACTTATATGGCCAAGATGACAGTGTCACGTGTAGGAGTCTATTCGATTATCTATTCGAGCACGTTTGTTGCTAACTTCGATATTGAAAACGTCACTGGATAAATCTAACGTGTAGATGCCATTGCACAAAATTCCGTTCCCATAAAGAACGCCATTTAAAGTTATGTAACAACAATTGTTACTAAAAGTTAAATGATAACCCTTTTCATTTAAGCATGAAATAGATACAATGTTCTTTATTAACGAAGGAACGAAATAACAATTATCCAATTCTAAGATACGTCCAGTCGGGAGCTTTAGCAAATAAGTTCCGATGGCAACAGCAGCAATCTTTGCTCCATTTCCAACTCTCAAATTCGCTTCTCCCTTAACGAGTCTTCTTCTATTCCTTAGCCCCTGTATGTCATTACATATATGTGAGCTACACCCAGTATCAAGTACCCAGGTATCCGAGGAAATAGAGTGACATTCAATAACGAAGATACTTGAAGAGGATGGGGCATCGGATGCCTTCTCTTTCAAGGACTCAAGATAAATCTTGCAGTTTCTTCGCAAGTGACCCTCCTTGCCACAGTGATGGCAAGTGTCTTTTAGGGTATTTTTGGCCTTTTTCTTCTTCCCTTTATTCTGTTCTTTGGCCTTCCTCTTAGAACCTTTCTTCGAGGATCCAACTAATAGTATTGTCTTCTGATCCTGCTTTACAGAAGGCTCTACAGTCTTCAGCAGGTTGAGCAACTCTGGAAACTGGTCTAGAGTTGCATCTTTAGAAGGACGGTTGGGAAGTTGTTCTTTAAGGACATAAGCAAGCTTTTCTGCCTTGAGGACTATCCTCAGGTTTCGAAGCCAGTCCATGAAGTTCGGCCCAGTCAGTTTATTGGTGTCCAAAATGGAACGCAAGTTTATGTAAGACATGATCGAGTGATTATCTTAGAAATACAAATTGAGATTATGTGAGAAGATTGATTAAGAATGTATCAACATACATAAATTAAATCCTATTTATTTTACGAATTGAATCACCCTTATTATCAATTCGGGAGATTGTAGGAACATCTCCAAATAGGTTGATATCCAACCATAGATAAGAACCACCATGGCTGTGGCCATCAAGTTTTTCTTAGCTATGAAGGTAGGTAATTATACCGATTACACATCACATATATGTAACTATCACTTTATGCTATCAACTAATTGAATGTTTGCATAAATCATTGGGTTGTTAACTCATTAACAAGTATGTATCAATATACATAGCACCCAACTGCACCTCTCTTTACATCGACCTTGGCTGTGGCACAACAAATCGATGCTCCAAGCTTAAGGCTGACCCATTAATCAAGAAATAGTTTTAATATGGTTGGAGCTCATTCAACCGTTTAGTTAGGCTTGGATGTGTCCAACAACCAAAACTAAGGATTGACCTCTGACTCCAACTATATTATTCATAAACTACTTCCATGGTTTGAACATGTTGAGGTTCAAGCTGGGCATGGATGTGTCCATCAACCCAAACGAGAAACAAAACTCCGATTCTAACCATATTAATGGAAGGTGTTAGCCTTAATATTTTGTAAGGGGTTTTGGGTCTCATCTTTTCTAAGCACATTCATGACATATGTCATGACTAACGTTTTCCTTAATAAAGTATGTATGTGACTTAAGTTATCAAGTCTCATTAATTGAATTAGGAACCGGATTTCCTAATTCTAATCTCATACTTTAATAAAGGAATTGTTTTGGGAAACAATTTCCTAAATTGTCATAATTAATTTCGGAAATAATATGTTCAAGACTTTGATTTCTCTAAATCAAATCTTATTAAATTAAGAGACAAATCCCTTAATTCAACTACATATTATTTTCATGAAAATCTTATTTAAGAATACTCTATAGGAAACCATTTTCCTAATTAATTTTGGAGACAACAATATGTAAGAGCATCACCTCTTCAACATATTTTATTCATGGATTTAATTAATTACAACAAATTATTTTCTAAGGGTGGCTCCCCGAGGCTCAGATACCCAAAGAAAAGTAATGTGTTGTAAATCTAATTGGACGGCTCCCCGAGGCTCAATCCAAATCAAACATGACAATTTCAATTAAAATTGGGAAATTAAATTACAACAACTAACTTTAAATTGGACTGCTCCCCGAGGCTCAATCCAAAATAAAGAATTTTGTTGGCAATTTAAAAACCAATTCAAATTTAATAGTCAATTAACTGTCCATGAATTTGTCTAGACTTTCTCAAAAGAAAGTGCCCAAAATTGTGAGATTTCAAAAATAATTTTTCAGAATAATTGTAAGTTTCTGGTAAAAGAAAAACTTACATATTTCCAAAAATTGGAAAATTTCTAAAATAGAAAAATTTCCAAAATTTGGAAAGTTTCCAAAGATGGGAAGTTTTCACAATTATCATAAAATTTTAGAAACTAGAAAATTCCAAACGTTTGCGAAATTTCATGAAGATTTCCAAACTTTGAAATTTCTAAATCTAAAATCTATTATAATTAGAAAGTTTCCATAATTAAAATTTTTTTTTCCGAAATTGAGATCATGACAAAGTGTTCCGCAAAACAATTATATGATAATGTCGAACACTAACCGGCTCTGATACCACTGTTGGGACCGGGTGCATGTCGACAAGGATACGAGTTCGTAAAATTTTAAATTTTTACGTGCAGCGGAAGAATTTGCATAAAATAATTTCCTAAATTATTTTAACTTCGTATCTAGCATGCAACCTTATGGTGTGTTGACATAATCATAAAATAAAACTTTGCGGAAAAGTAAACTAATTTACATTATACCTCTCGTAACTCGAAGTAAGGGACGAGATCCAACCGTAGCGTCCCTTGGAAGCTCCGCCTCTATTCGCGTCCACGCCGAGTTCTCTTCGGGATGACTTCGCAAAGTCACGAGTTTTGTGCCGACGAGAACTACTAGATTCTCTATAGGCACAACTTTAGAAGATCAAGAGGAAAGATAAAAGAAACTAACCCTCCATGCTTCTATTGTTGAATGGCAAAATTGTAATTCTTTACAATTTCTTGCATGCACGGCGCCGTTCTCATGCATGAAGGAAAAATTGGCAGAAGCTAATTTTTGGTGCTCGGCTTCATGCATGGAGAAAGCGGGCTTCATGCAGGGAGAAAGGTGGCGTTATCTTCATGCATTAAAAGAAAATAGCAGAAGCTATTTTCGGCGCCGTCTTCAAGCATTAAAAGAAAATAGCAGAAGCTATTTTCGGCGCCGTCTTCATGCATTGAGAAAGTTGGCGCCGGCCCTAATGGGAAGGAGAAGAGGAGAAGAGAATAGAAGAGAGAGAGGGAGAGCTCCAATAACAATTATTTTGATTAGGAATTAAGGGTTAGCCTTTGGTTCCTTTATATAATAGCAACTCCATTGCTAAGTCTCCCTCTAAACCGAATTAACAAAATTAGTTATAAGAAATTTATCCTATAAATTTTCTTATTAATTATTCCGTTTAAACCGAGTCTTTATTATAAACTAATTTATAATAAAAACTAATTCTCCTTCTCTTTAAATTATGGAATAAATTTTATAAGAAATTTATAAACTTTCTTATTATGGATAAATCAATTCATAATTGATTTTATAAAATTAAAATAAATCAATTCATGGATTATTTTAATCTTCCATAAAAGAATAAATTTCTATAAATCTTATTTATATAAATTTCTTTATACAAATTTATTTATCCATAATTTATAAAATAAATCGCACTAGATTTATTTTATTAATTAAACCAATTAAATTGGTTTTCTCCTTTTATTTGGCCGGCCACCAAAGAGGGGTTTACACCCTCTTTGGTCGGCCAAAACCAACCCGGACCGCCGCGAATTAAACTCATTTAATTCGCCCAAAAAGCCTTCAAAAGACTTAGCCATTTTTAGCTTCCATTGCGCCTCTGACTAACTCAGATTCGACTTATTTCTCTTGATCGGAAAATCCAATTTTTCAACTCGTTTTAAATCCCTCGGATTACTCGTAGTGCGTGTGACTAAATAGGCTTTCGATTTATGTTGGCCGTCTATAATTTAACTAATTATAGAACGATCATGAGTGGCACCTAGTAGTACATCATGATCCCCAATTAATCGAAAGATCAACGGTTTGACCTCAGAAGAAATTATTCTGAAACCCTTCAGCAGCTCTAATGAATCGTGCCCCATTCCCTTCACCACCTTATACCCACTTGGTTCAGGACACGGTCTATGGTGTCAGTCCCCACTAGGCTGACTACGTCACACCTAGCCCAAGTAGTGTCTTTTTCGTCCTTTGGATTTCTAATTACTCTCATGTATTTTAGAGACTCGCACTCTAAACATGATATACTCTGGCCAGAGGTTTTGAGTAACAATCCGACGATAGGCCTGGGTATACATCTCCTCGCAAGGAGTGGTGAATCCTTTGTAGGCTGCTCAAACATCTTCGGGCACTTCGGCTTATACCCAATCATCCTGGGTCCACACCTCCTAGGAGATGCTTGCTTAAGATGTTAAAGTATAAGTCTCCATGACCAAGATGACTTGAACACCGTAAGTCAAAGGAACATCGCACTTAAGCCGCAGTAAGAACTTCATTGACATATCTATATAGATTACCATATGAAGTCTCACAGCTAGTCACTCCAATGAACTAGTTCCCTTAACTAGCATCCATGTTTATCTCCGGACATCCCAATGTCACCAGCCAGTGAGAATCAGCTGATTAGAGAATAACCCATGCTAGTCTCAACAGAATCGATAGTGTCCGTTTTTATCAATTCATCGACTAGGGATAGTTTCAATACTTCACAATTGCACATGTAGAGATAATCACTAGTTGTGATCCCATCACAAATTCTCTTATGCTGTGAGTTGTATTGCGGACATTCAGTAGATGAGTTTAAGATCCCAATCAAATACACAAAACATGTATACTCAAATAGTGAATTATCATTTATTAATATAAATGTTTACATCATAAGGCGATTGCCTTAGGACACTTCTCTCATATCACTAACAGGGCTTTGTGCCCAGCCCTCGACCAGGACTTCATGCCCATATTCTGAGCAGGTCTTCAGTGCCCAGCTCCTTGCCAGGGCTTCATGCCCAGTCCTCGACCAGGACTTCGTGCCTAGTGTACCTAGGGCTTCTTTCCTGTACACTTAGTGAACATGTTAGACCAACATAATATCTTAACTTTTGAACCCTTTGTCATTATCAAAACCCAGGTTCGACTTAGGTGCTGCCTTCACCAACAGTGTACGACGCGGATCCTTGGATTAGTCACCCATCTGAGTGGATACTAAGTAAATGTTTGGTTGTTAGCATTGTTCATATTTTCTTTGCATATTATTGTTTTCGTTGCGCTAACGACTTTGTAGAGAAACAACCGAAAAAGTGCTATTCACCCCCCTCTATCACGCCAAGCGATCCATCACTGTGTTTGGGTGTAGTCAACCTGGAAGTCTTTAAGAGTGTGCATCATCCATAAAAGTTGTGCTACACACTCTCCTAAAGCAACATACTTAGTTTCAGTTGTGGATAGAGCTACACAGTGTTGCTTTCTGATACACCAACTTACTAGACTATTTCCTAAAAGTTGGCAGCTTCCACTTGTATTCTTTCTATCTAGTTTACAACCAGCATAGTCAGAATCCGAGTATCCTGACAAGTCAAAAGTTGAAGTCCTAGGATACCAAATCCCTACATTTAGGGTGCCCTTGATGTATCTAAGTATTCTTTTTAGGGCTGCTAAGTGCGTTTTCTTAGCACAGGTTTGGTATCTAGCACACATTCATATAGAAAAAAGAATATCGGGTCTGCTGGGTGTAAGGTAAAGTAGACTACCAATCATACTTCTATATAATTTAAGGTCTACGGGTTTGCCATCAGGATCACTATCTATTTTTATATTTGTGGCCATAGGAGTACTTATGCTTTTGGAGTTATCCATTTTGAATTTCTTTATTAGCTCTTTAGCATATTTGGATTGATGGACATAATTTCCATCCCTAGTTTGCTTAATTTGTAACCCTAGAAAGAAGTTGAGCTCACCAACTAAGCTCATTTCGAATTCGTTTTCCATTATTTTTACAAATTCTTTTAAGAAATTTGAGTTGGTGGATCCAAAAATTATATCGTCAACATAGATTTGGGTGATAAAGATTTCTTTTTCTAAGGTCTTAATAAACAGAGTTGAGTCAATTTGTCCTTGTTTAAATTCTTTAGAAATGAGGTAGGTTGATAGACGTTCATACCAGGCCCTAGGTGCTTGTTTTAGTCCATATAGTACCTTATTGAGTCTGTAAACATGGTCAGGTTTTTCTAAGTCCTCAAAATCGGGGGGATGTCCTACATAGACTTCTTCCTTAATAAATTCATTTAGAAAAGCTGACTTTACATCCATTTAGTAGAGTTTAAATCCTTTATGGGATGCAAAGGCTAACAACATCCTAATGGATTTAAGTCTGGCTACTTGGGCATAGGTTTCATCATAGGCTAACCCTTTGACTTGACTGAAGCCTTTGGCAACTAAGCGGACTTTATTTCTAACTATCTCTCCTTGGTCATTTAGCTTATTCCTAAAAACCCATTTAGTGTCAATAATGGATTTGCCCTCAGGTTTAGGTACTAGTTCCTAGACTTGGTTCCTTTCAAACTGGGCTAGCTCTTCTTACATTGCTATGATCCAATCAGGATCAGGTAAAGCTTCCTCTATAGTCTTAGGTTCGATTTTCGAAATTAGTGCAATCTGACTAAGATTTCTATAGGAAGACCTAGTTCTGACTCCTAAGGTTGGATCACCCATAATTTGATCAGTTGGGTGCCTGAGTCTGGATTTCCTGGTTTTTCTAGAACTTGGTTCAGCCTCAGGTCCGGCTGGACGGTTTGGTTTAGTATTTGGTTCAACTATTTGAGTTGGTTCAATTATTGGTTCAATTGACTCAATAGTTAGTTCACTTAGGAGTTCAATTAATGGTTCAACAATTTGTTCATTATCTTCGTGACCAATATTTGATGAATTTAGATCTGGATTATCAGATTTTGAATTAATTTCTTCATCAAATATTAGATTTGTTGTTTCCTCAATTTTGTTAGTTTGTTTGTTATAAACCCTATATGCCCTACTTGTTATTGAATATCCTAAGAAGACCCCTAGGGTTGACTTAGACTGAAATTTACCTAGATAGTCCTTGGTGTTTAGGATATGGACTTTACACCCAAAGACTCTTAGGTAATGTAGGTTTGGAAGTCTATGGTAGTATAATTCATAGGGAGTTTTATTATGTCGTTTGTTAATTAGGACCCTATTTTGGATATAGCACGTCGTACTAATTGCCTCTGCCCAAAATTGGTTAGCCAGGTTGAATTCATTGAGCATAGCCCTAGCGGCTTCTTGTAGGGTTCTATTTTTCCGTTCTACTATCCCATTTTGCTGGGGTTTCTAGGACATGAAAATTCGTGTATATACCCGTTTATTTTACAGAATTCCTCGAATCGTTGATTCTCAAACTCTCCCCCATGATCACTCCTAAGTCTTTTGATTTTGGTATCGTTTTGATTTTCAATTAACTTACAAAAATCAATAAATAGGTTTAGGGTTTTATCTTTAGTTTTTAGGAATCTAACCCAGGTAAACCTAGAGTAATCATCGATAATTACTAAGCAGTACCAGTTTCCGCTTAGTGACTTGACTCCATGTGAATCAAATAGGTCAAGGTGTAGGAGCTCAAGTGTGGTTTGAGTTAGGCCTGATTGAATTTGTTTGTGATTAGACTTGGTTTGTTTACCTTGGTTGCATGATTCACATATTATGTTTTCATGGTTCTTGATTTTAGGTATTCCTTTAATTAGGCCAAGTTGGGTGATTTTTGAGATTAATCTTAGATTAGTGTGACCTAATCTCCTATGCCAGAGGTTTGATTATTCTAACCGAGTTAATAAGCATTTAGGTATTAAGGGTAGGTTTATAGTATAAACATTATTTTTCCTAGTGCCTTTAAACATGATTTCTGAGTCTTGCAAGTTTCTAATCAGGCAGTTAGAGTTGGTAAAGGTAACTACATAGCCAGTATCACACAATTGACTTATACTAAACAAGTTAAATTTAAAATCTTCAACCAAAAGCACCTTTTTAATAATAAAATCAGATTTGAGTTCAATGTTACCTGACCTAATGACTTTGAGTGTAGCATTGTTGCCAAACGCTACTAAGCCTAGGTTCTTTAACTTGAGTTTCGTGAATTTCAATTTGTCCCCAGTCATATGTCTGGAGCACCCGCTATCCAACATCCATTGGTTCAAATCTTTATGTTTCTACACATAAAGAGTTTGCTGATTTGGATCTAATTAGAATCAAGGATAGCCTAAATTAATTTTCACAACCTAGTCTGTCTCACCCAATCTAGAGTTATCAACCACGTTAACTTATGGGTTTTTGTGAGACAGTTTTTAATAGAAGTACAGATTTTATTTTGAAAAATCATGATTAATTTTGAAAAGTTAAATTAATTTTGAAAAACCAATTAATTATGTTTATAAATTTATTTTTAAAAATAGTGGTTGAATCTAAGATTAATTGAAATCTGTGCTAGATTCAAACCTGACAATAGTAAAGTGAATTTGGTTTTCAATAATCGACTTCCAGGTCTTAGCAAGGCACTTGGCCTACTTTGGCCGTAGCCTTATTGGATCATCAACCCTTTCCTTGACAAAGCCTTTTATTGAAAATCCATTTTCAAGTTACTCCTTAAAAGTTTTTGGTCTAACTAGTTTGGGTCTTAGATCGGTAGCTTCGGCTAGTTCCGCCAAAATGGCTTCCCTAACGTACTATCATCTCACCTCCACCCAATACTATGTTTTCAAATTTTAGTTAATCGGTTTAGTCCTTAATCTAACCAGTCCTAGATCTAAGCAGTGTAAATTGTAGAAAATAAATAAACAAGCAATCACACAATTTTACAGTAAGAAAAGGAATTTATTTAACCATAAAAATAGTTTTTAATTTGGCTCCCCCCTGGACTAAAGCCACGGTAATGATTAGGCAAGATATAAATCTTGTCCTTGGGGATCCAATACTGGTTTGGTCCAGCTTGGTTGTTCAGGCACAGTTTGGGTACCCATGCCTAAACTTTGGGTCTATACTGATTCAGTACAGCATAATATGACCTTTGTCTAGACTTGGTTCGATACCCTAACCCGGATCGATTTAGAACGGACTTCTATTTTCCAAGGATCATGTCAAGACCCTTGGAACCCGAAGTGAATCGTTCCAAAGCTGCTCTTACGCCCTTGACTTGAGTTTTCAAGAAGGAGTTCTCTTTCTCAAGTTTCTCAACTTGAGTAGAGGTTCCTTCTTGAACCTTCTCAGTTAAGGATCTAGAGTCAGCTCTCTCTTTCAAGAGTTTTACCTCCTGTCAGAGAGACTCGACTCGAATTTTAGCTTTCGCCAAGTTACTAGAAAGGTATGTGATTAATGTAGCTAATTTAGATTTTGAATAACCACTTACAGTGATTTTGCCGTCTTCCGAAATGGTGAGCATTCCGTCGTTGTCCGGTTCTGATTTTGATCTGGTGTCGATGTCTTCGGAAGCAGTCAGGGCGAGCAAGTTCGATTGTGGAGCCTCTTCTTCTTCTTCGGATGAAGACTCGTCCCAGGTTGCTTGAAGGGCTTCCTTCCTTCTTGTCTTCTTGGCTTCTTTCAGATTAGGACACTCCGATTTGAAGTGTCCCTTCTTGTTGCATTCGAAGCAGGTCACACTTGACTTGTTCTTGGATGGTTCGACCGGATCCTTCTTCTTTCGGCTGGCTTTTCTTCTGTTGGACTGGTTCTTCAATTCCTTGTAGTAGTTCCGGGCAAGTCGAACCAGCTTGGGTCGATCCCCTTCGTTGTCTTCTAAGTCTGAGTCTGAGTCAGACTCGGGTGCAGGTTGAGGCTTCTTCTTGACCATCTTTCCTGTTTTGCCTGCAACAAAAGCAATGTCTTTCTCGGCCAAGGTGCAGTTAGTCTGCTCATGTAATTCAAGTTCAGAAAATAACTCATCTAATTTTATTTTAGAAAGATCCCTTGAAACTTTATACGAATCTACCATAGATGCCCACAAAGTATTTCTTGGGAAAGCGTTAAGGGTATACTTGATCAGGTCACGGTTCTCTACCTTGTGACCGATTGTGTGTAGACCATTCATCAACTCCTGGATTCTGGCGTGGAGCTGGGCTGCTGACTAACCGTCGTTCATTTTAATCGTGTACAGCTTGTTCAGTAGTAGGTCCCTCTTGCTGATTCGGGTGTTGGAGGTTCCTTCGTGCAATTCAATTAACTTACCCCATAGTTCCTTTGCACTGTTGAATGGTCCCACCCGGTTCAACTCTTCTTTGGTTAGACCACATTGGAGTGTTTGGGTAGCTTTAGCATCAGCTTGATCTTTCTTTTTAGCGAGGTATCCCATTCGGTGTAAGGTTGTGGCACTCCTTCAGCATTTTTTGGGATTTCGAAACCAGATTGGATTATTATCCACATGTCCACCTGAGTTTTCAGGTGGACTTCCATCCGACTCTTCCAGTAGGAGAAATCCTCCCCACTGAAGAGTGGTGGTCTGGCTGTACTAAAACCCTCTTGCATGGCCATTTAGAGATTCTGAAATAATAACAATCGAAAAAAAACTGTCCCAAGACTTGGTCTTGGGTTAGCAGTGCGGGAATAAGATATTTAAAAGAAATTATCGAGTGGCGTTGCACCAACCTTGATTAATGATAAAAACTTCGATCGAAAATGAAATTGAAAACTTCGTAAAAATCTGAAAAATTTCCAAATTGGTGGTTGCACCAAATTTGAGCTACCCCGCTCTGATACCACTTGTTGGATCGAGAAACACGATAGAGGGGAGGGGTGAATATCATGAAAACTTTTTTGGATAAGACTTAAGAGAAAATACGCAGCGGAATTAAAAACAAACACGAGGAACACAAGTATTTTTTACTTGGTTCAGAGTCGCGGTCAGCTCCTACTCCAAGGCCCACGGTCCTTGACCATTTACTGTGGGCAATTCTATAATAGTGTAAAGATTTATAGAATTTTGATACAATAGATGTGCAGTAAATAAACGAATACACATTTTGTTACCGACGCCTGGTGTGGATCGCACTTCGGAGCAAAGGGTCGTTGTCGGCACTGGAATGTCGATATCGGAGTTTGCCGGAGCAGCGCGCTTGAACGAAAATCATAAAGACGCTGGAAAGTTGTGTTTTTGAAGCCTAGGGGGCGAGCCCCTTTTATAGTGCTCCTGGGGCGCCTGATTCGCCGGGGGTGCCTGACACGTGCCTTCAGATCGGAGAAACCTCATCATCAGCTCGGTCAACGCTTATCCCTTCAGAATCGGCCTCGGAGCTGACTGGGGCGCCCGGGACCTCCCGGGCGCCCAGCTTGACCTGGTCCGGTGGTTTCGTGGTTGATTTTACTTCGACTCCTCTTTGGCTTTGACCTTGGGCGCCCAGGACCTCCCGGGCGCCTAGCCCAGTGTTGTTTCAAAGCAATTCTTGCTTAACTGCTTGTTTGGCTTTGACCTTGGGCGCCCGG
This sequence comes from Boesenbergia rotunda, assembly GCA_024364735.1. NCBI lineage: Eukaryota > Viridiplantae > Streptophyta > Magnoliopsida > Zingiberales > Zingiberaceae > Boesenbergia > Boesenbergia rotunda. Next base: position 201,733 of record JAGFNQ010005715.1, read on the forward strand.
GACCTCCCGGGCGCCTAGCCCAGCTGCATGCCCCTCTCCTTTGGGGCGTTCTGAGCTGTAGAAACACACTCCTTCGGTCCCTGCATCCAAGGTTAGTTCCACAATAAACAAGGCAAGAATATTAATCTATTTTTACAGCCATAGCTGTCTTGGTTCTGACTTCGGGTCTCCCAAATGGAACCCTAGGTCGAACCGACGCCTACTGTTCCCTCGACGGGGAACGTGTCCTCACCTACTCCTCTCAGGAGAATTTACCTTTTGCCAACCGGCTTCTCCTATTGGACTTTTGCCCGATCAACCTGACCAGGTCTTCGTGCCCAGTCCTCGACCAGGACTTCGTGCTCACCTTCCGAGCAGGTCTTCGGTGCCCACCTTCCGAGCAGGTCTTCAGTGCCCAGCCCCTTGCCAGGACTTCGTGCCCAGTCCTCGACCAGGACTTAGTGCCCACCTTCCGAGCAGGTCTTCGGTGCCCAGCCCCTTGACCAGGTCTTCTTTGCCAAGCCCTTTGCCAGGACTTCTTGCCTAGTGTGCCTAGGGTTTCTTTCCTGCACACTTAGTAAACACGTTAGATAACAATAACATCTTAACTCTTGAACCCTTTGCCATTATCAAAACCCAGGTTTGACTTAGGTGCTACCTGCACCAACAGTTATTTGGCACAAGTATAAAGTAAGTATAATAACTAAACATGTTTTTATTAATGATAGAATATGATACAAAAAGTCCCTAGTCAATCATCACATAATTTGCTCTAGGGCTCCTACTAACAGTTTACTAGCGAAATTTGGGGACCAAATTTTTGTTAGTGGGGGACTATGTTAAATATCAAAATTGTAAGGGGTTTAAATGATAAAATTCAAAAATAAGGGACCTAGTTATAATTATTCAAATTTGGAGGGTCTTATTGCAAAAAGTCAAAACAAATAAAAGCCCTAACATTCTCCCGAAACACCCATTTCTCCCCGATTCCCCTTCTCTGCCTGACGCCGACGCCGCCGCGCGGTTCCCAGTGAGCGAGCGCCGAGCCCTACTTCTTCTTCCTCCTTCAGCCCTTTTCGGACGCCGAGGGGTTTTCTCGCAATTTTGAAGTGCCCGGCTTCCCTTCTTCCTCGTGTGGAGCCCTAACCGCCGCCGCACCCTCTCTTCATCTACTTCTCCTTCCTCTTCTCACACGAACAAGCCGACAAACGCCTTCCCTCGTGCGAGACCCTAGCCGACGCCGCTGCCGTGAGTCAAGGAAACGCCGCCTTGTTTTGCTTTCCGTCATTGGTTTTTGTCTCCGACCGAAATCAAGGTAAGGGTTGGATTTTATTGGAATTCATTGTGGAATTAGATATCCCTAACGACAGATTGATGAATGAGCATGAAGCTCACTGAGGTAGAGGCAGAAGTAGTAGCTCACGCTGATTTCTGTAGGGTTTGGTTTGTGGAGTTGATTGTTTATTGGTGCCGTGTTGTGATAGGTTGCTCTTGTTTTGGGTTTGTTGCTTTCTGAAGGTATATTAGTTATGATAGGTTAATAGTGAGATGCATCTATCCTGTGTTGTTGTGAGCAACATTTGGATAATAGGTTTGATTAGGTGGAAGAGATTAATTAAGTGAATCGTTAACTAATCAGATATATCTTGATTAACTAGGGTAATCATTGGATTAGTTGGATTTTGAATTAATTAATGTGTTGATTAATTAATTAATTGATTAGTTGATAGGTGGGTTAATGATTGATACTTAATCAAATAAAGGGGTGAGATTTAAATTTAGTAGATGTTGCAATTGGGATTCGTCGTAATCATGTTTAGTATTTTATTTAGCCAATTTATTAATTTTATAATTAGTTAAGTTTATGTCCTTGATACAGTACCTTGAGTTGGACTCGCACGGTTGATCGTGAAGAGGTTAATTCGGGTACATTCTATAATAAAGGCGGGTACTTCTCCTTTGTACTCTAGTAGTTCTTTTATTTTAAAGCATGGTTGTTTATGTTTAAATAGGTTGTTGACCTTGTTCTTTGCCGTTGATTGTTTATTATTGTCGTTGATACCTTTCTTCGTTGATCTTCGAGTTATTCAAAATTTCGTATCTGTACAGTCTTCTGTTGATTTTCTGTTCTGTAAAGTACTACTTGTACGCAAGTACTTAGAGGTTCATTAAACACAACTAGGTTTATTTGGCATTAGAAATATCCTACCTAGTAGTTTAGTTGCATGTTTGTTGGTTTCTAGTTGGTTCCTAGATGGTTTCTGATACTTGTTGTTTCTACCGGCGCATCGTTGTTTTCCGGTTGTTAGTGTGTCTTGCATCATGCATCATATCTACACGTTGCATACTAACGACTATTGACTTTCATTTGATTAAGCCGTCGTTAGTCATTTAGTTGCTCAGTTCATTCAACCACTTGTTGTCGTGGTAGTTGCTAGAGTGCGAGCAACTGTCCTGTTATGTCACACATGTTGGAGTGTAGGCAAATAGTGACACCCTCACCGTTGTTTTAGAGGAATATTAGAGCTATTGATAGCTCCCCCCTTATTCCGGGGTTTGGAGCAGTTGGTTCCCCAGCATTCTGCCCAGTTAACCACGTGTATTAGCGGTATCCGTTAGAGTGTGTACAGTTGTCACAACCCTACCCACTCAGTCACACAGATGTAATGTGTTGCCGGCTTGACTGGCGTCAGGGGTGACATATGTCATTGTATCATATGCATTGATTGCATTTAGGCATTTTCTTGTGTTTGTTGAATTTATATGAGCTATGATTGTTGCACTTGGTTGACATGCATGTATATGTCAAGATTTTGATGTCGCGTTGTTTTATACGTGCTTAGAGGTTTTGAAGTTATTATATCATGGGGTTTTTTTCTTACATGTTTAGTTGTCATTATATTCTATACCATGTCGTTTTGTATATGTTATATATGTTTAGGTCTCCTTATATTCCTTATGAACTATACCTGTTGCATCTCTACTTATTACAGCTTGATTATGTCATGCTATTGTCTATTCATATACCCGCAGAGTCCACCCAGACTCACCACCCCTGCTTCCTATTTTTGTTTCAGGTTGCAGGTAGTTGCATTACTTGGAGCCAGGAGAGGGTCAAGTTGCCAGTCCCACGGTGTTGAATTTGTTTTCATATTTGGTTTTACCATCGTAGTACTTATTTCTACTTTCCGTATTTTCGCATTTACTTCATGGACTGTTATATATTATATTAGACCAATATTGTCGTAATTTTATGTTGGAGTTTTCTTTGTATTCGGACTTTTTGTTAGCTTTATTTCTGCTAAAAGACATTTATGGTTTTGAAATGTTTAAGCTTAGTTTATCTTTATTATTCATATTGATATAAAACTCCATGGTTGTGTTTTTATTTCCTGTTATGTTGGCTGAGCCATCTTTTATGATTGGAGTGTATGTATATTTATCCCAACTTGTCCGTCGTACAGGGGAGATGCTGCCCGATTTTCGAGTAAGCATGTGTCTCTGGGGGTGTGACAATAATATCAAAACTGACTAAATATATTTTGCATGTTTTATGAGTGATAAAAAAAACTAAGTTGTAGTTGAACTTACCTCAAAAAGATGCTACTCAGAGTGCCCTATGACTCAAAATCATGTTGTTATTGGGTAAATTGAGCAATGATTGCTTGCATCTCAGCCATGGCAGTATTATTTTTCACATCCCTTTTGGTCATCCTCCCCTCCATTTCGGTTATCCTCGTCTCCACTATCGTCAGTTGAATCTTCATATCTTGATTTTTTGCTCTAAGTGACTCCATGTTAGTAACAGAAGAACTAGGATGACTCCTAAGCATCCTCAAATGATCAAATGTCACTTTAGTCTGTGAGCCAAGGTTGTAGAGGGTAGAGTATTTTGTTCTTTCGCCGACAACATCATAATATATATCATTTATCGCCTTAGTAAATGGAGTCTGTGACTCCCCTCCCGCTACTAGTGATGCAAATGTTTGGGTCATTCTATTAGTTATTTCCTTCTGTGTGAAGAAAAATATATGATTAATATATGCTATACAACTACTAAGATTAATAATTGTTAACAGTTATATATAATAAAGTTAATATTATTACATCTATGGCCCGAGATTAAGGATTGACAAATGTACCATCACTTTTCTTATGAGTCTTATTAAATATTTCCCGCCCCCGGGGCTATGGTGCAGCGGTAAGGTCATTAGTCGTTAACTCAGGCATCCGCGGTTCGATCCCCAGTTACGGCGTATTTTGTAGGAATTTTTTCTCCAAATGGGGCGCGAACCCTGGGACGCTGGGCTTCTAGCTGGCCACCGCGAGCGCTTCCCGATTTACCCTGGTGACCGGTGGGAAACTTCCGTGGTGTCGGGCCGGTCACCCCAGGTTCAATTTGTCTGCTGCCTGGTTCATCTGTTATTAAATATTTCCCAATAACTAGGAGGCCTCTCTAGAGTACTTTCTTGCATACACAAAAAAAGTAGTATCAAATTTATATAAATTCAATCATAAATTAAAATTTGCATATATAACTTTAAATTAAACTCACCAAAACGATGACATGCTCTACAATAGCCTTGGATCCAGAAATATGACCAACAAGCTTTGTATTTCTATTTAATCGAGCAGCTACAGAATTTGACCTCCACCTGTCTCCAGCCCAGGTGGTAGTCTATGCAACCCAGATTTCATCTGATATAAAAGCTGGCCTTGTGCATTTCTTTCTCAAAGTGTATAGGAGGTCTTTGTACAGTCTTGCACAATAAATTTTTTAAGTTTAACGTTCTTGCCCTACCTCCCAGGTATATTTTTCTATAATTATAAGTTGAAAAATTAATATACTTAAGGATAAATTTATAATGCAATACCAAACATATTTTATTTACTTACCAAAAATTTCTAATAATAGGAATTCTTCATCTCCTGGTCTACACGTCTTCATGTAGCACCAAAAGTGGAGATTCACTCTTTAAATTTCTCAATTATGTACGTCGATACTCGATGCCCATCCAGAGTATAACTTCATGTAAAACTATTAAGGTATTAGAAATATGTTATAAATAAAGTTATATATAAATTTAAATTACTATTAATAAAAATACTTACGACTCCCCAATAACCCTCAACATTGTATAATCATGGAGTGTGGTTGGCTGCTCTATCATGATAATATCTACAAAATAAAATTATAACACATCATAATAATATAACTAACATGATAATATTTGCACAAAAACAAGATGGAATCATAACATACTTGATGAATAATAAGGCTAATATTTAATTATCATTACTATTGATGCAGTCTGACCCTGATTATTGTTTTGGTGTTGACATCGATTTTAGTTTAGGTTGATGATTATGATGATTATGATTAAGTCCTGATCGGGGATCAGGCATGGTATGGAAAATCCTAGCTTGGAGGGCTAGGTGTTGGAAAATCCTAACCTGGAGGGTTAGGTGTGGAAAATCCTAGCTTGGAGGGCTAGGTGATGAAAAGTCCTAATTCAGAAGGGTTGGGTGAAAAGTCCTAGCTTGGAGGGCTAGGTGAAAAGTCCTAACTTGGAGGGTTAGGTGAAAAGTCCCAACTTAGAGGGTTAGGTGAAAAAGTCCTGGCTTGGAGGGTCAGGTCCTAACTTGGAGGGCTAGGTATGGAAAGTTCTAACTCGGAAGGTTGGGTGAAAAGTCCTAGCTTGGTGTGCTAGGTGAAAAGTTCTAACTTGGAGGGTTAGGTGAAAAGTCCCAACTGGAGAGTTAGTGGAAAAACCCTGGCTTGGAGGGTCAGGTCCTAGCTTGGAGGGCTAGGTTGGATGAAACCCTAGCTTGGAGGGCTAGGTTAGAGCCCCTGGATCGGTCTGGTGACCGATCCAGCGATGACTGATCGGTCTGGTGACCGATCAGGGAGTATGTGTTTCACCCATTGCTTGGCTCCTGATCGGTCTGGTGACCGATCAGGGAGCAAACAGTGAGGATGAGCTCCCTTGCTGATCTGCTCCTGATCAGTCTGGTGATCGATCAGGATCACTGTGCAGATCGTTCTGGAGAACGATCTAGCATCGCAGGTTCCTCTCTATGATCGATCAGGACGGAGCCTGATCTGTCTGGTCATGACTTGATCTGTCTAGTCATGACCTGATCGGTCTGGTGACCGATCAGGAGGTTTGGACTGCGAAGCTCAGAAATCGCCCGATAAAGGGGTGTATCGGTCTGGTGATCGATCCACAACCTGGGATCGGTCTGGTGATCGATCCAGGAGAGTCCCAAAGAAATCGCGATTTCTAATTGAGCGTTGGGGACCGATCAGGACGGAGCCTGATCGGTCTGGACCCAGCCTGATCGGTCTGGTGACCGATCAGGAGGCTCTCTGATCGGTCTGGTGACCGATCACTTTAATTCAAAATGCACTGTCAGACGCTCTGATCGCGTCTGAACGTATTCGATTCTCTGCGTTTCATCTCTGATGCTTGATTTGCTGCTTGATATACTGTCCTAATACTCTGATTAAGCTGCAGGTGACAGGGAAGGATTCAAACACTCAAGGAGAGTCAATAGAGACCTTTCCTTGGAGCAGGTTTGTCTGTTTTTCCATCTCAGGTAGCAACGGGCACTGGCGCTGGCTGGAGCTGCTGTCTGGGGCTGGTCTGAGGGAGGCTCAGGGAGTCCAGACGAGCTCAGAGGTAGCTGGTGGTTGCAGGTGAGCAGCTGGAGGCTGCAGGGAGATGGTGTCACCTGATACTCAGTGGAGGAACAAAAGGAGCGGAGAAGAGTTGGCTGAGTAGAGTTCTACTGCTTGAGTTCTTGTTGCGCCTTTGTGTTCTCCACAACTTGCTTGCATGTTCTGCAGTTCCATCACTTTGTGCAAGCTACTGCAATCTTGAAACAACCATCCCTTGCTTGAGCACTTGGAGGAAAGAACAAGAGGCTTCGAGTCCAACAGCGAGAAGACACGGGGAAAGGGTTCTTACGTGAGATCGTCGCTGGGTGGAGCTCAGGAGGAAGCGTGCTGTGTTCTTGTCTTTGCTAGTGCTAAGTAAGATCTTTCTTGTGTTTCATTGTGCTTAAACCTATATCCTTGATTGAAACGCTGTGGAGAGGTTTCTCCACCGAGAAGGAGGTTGCTTACTATCTGGTCTTCACCGGGGCTTGATCTGCCGACGATCAAGGGATCGCCCACCTTACGGGCACGCCAAGGAGTAGGGGCAAGTTATCCCCGAACCTTGTAAACCCTCCTTGTTAGCGATCTTGCTAGTTGTGTTAGTTTGTTTTCGTTTTCTATTTTTTCTGCATACTCTGTGTTTGCTACTTCCGCTGTGCTACTAACAAATCTAAGTGCAGAACTTTGAAAAGCTTAAAGTCCAAGTGTTTGGCTATATTCACCCCCCCCCTCTCTAGCCATCCGGTTCCAACAAGTGGTATCAGAGCTTGGGGCTCTGTTTTTGCGGATTAACAACCGAGAGCTATCATCCATGGCGTTGAGAGAAGGGTTTTCCACCACCCGACCTCCTTTCTTGATGGGGCTGATTTCCAATATTGGAGATCAAAGATGGAGTATTATTTGAAGATGGACATCAACACTTGGTTCGCGGTGAAGGAGGGATTCACCCCTCCAAAGGATGATGAAGGCAAGGAACTTGAATCATGGCGGTGGACAGCCGAACAAACTCGGAAGAGTGAAGCCGACGCGAAGGCGATTGTCACTCTACAATGCGGCATGAACAAAGACCAACTCATCAAGGTTGGTCCTTTCACAAGTGCAAAGGATTTGTGGAACAAGCTCATCGAACTCCACGAGGGCACCCGAGATTCAAGAATTGCCAAGAGGGACTTGTTTCTCAATCAACTTCAAAATCTCTCCATGAAGGAAAATGAATCGGTAAGTGAGCTTCATAGCCGGTTCAAGGAAGTCATCAATGGGCTTCATTCGATTGATGAAAAGGTCGAGAATCGCGACCTTGTGAGGTATGTACTAAAAGCATTTCCAAAGAATGCTTTGTGGTCATCCATGGTGGATGCCTACAAAGTATCCAAGGACTTATCAATTGTTAAGTTAGATGATTTGTTTTGTGAGATGAAATTGCATGAAATGGCTAACAAAGGCCCCAAGGAAAAGGGGATTGCCTTAGTTGCAGGGGACCGATCGAACAAGAAGAAGAAGGAGAAGAAGAAGGAGAAGGAAGTCTCTTTATCTTCATCCTCTTCCGAATCCGAGTCCGATTCCGAGGAAGATGGTAGTGGCTCCTCATCCTCCGAGATGGCGAATTTTGTAAGAAGGATGATGAGAAGGGGTCGACGCTTTAAGGGTAAAGGTAATCCTAGTGAAGCTAAACTTGATAAGACTAATGCTTCTTGCTTTGAGTGTGGTAGGAAAGGGCATTTCAAGAATGAATGCCCAAAACTAAAGAAGAAGAAGGAGAAATCCAAAAGGAAAGAAGAGAAATCCAAGAAGAAGAAGAAGGCTTTGAAGGCCACTTGGGATGAATCCTCATCAAGTTCATCCGATGAAGAGAAGGAGGAGAAGAGCACAAGGCATGTGGCACTCATGGCTCTTGGAGAGGAAAGCAGTAATGAACCATCCAACTCCTCAAACGCGGCTTCATCATCTTCGAATGATGAAGAGGTAACTTCTCCCGAACTTGAAAAATGTTATAGAGTAATTGCATGTTTAACCAATATGTTGAAGAAGTCAAAAAATAGGGTTAAATCATTGCAATTAGAAATTGAACAATTGAAGCTGTCTAGTGATGATAACATTGATGACTTACATGTTGAATTGTTAGAAGATGAGATTAAGTCATTAAAACTTGAGGTTGAACATTTGAAATCCTCTAAGGTTGAGGATGTAGATGATTTGCATGATGATTTGCTAGTAGAAGAAAACCAATCATTAAAGAGTGAAGTTGAGAGACTCAAGAATATTCTTGAGAAGTTCTCAACTAGCTCTAAGACCCTAGACATGATCTTGAATGCCCAAAGGGCAGTCTACAATAGGGTCGGTATTGGTTACCGACCCAAAGAACCTTCATTCATGTCCTTGATGTCTATGACTGATATGAGACAATCTAGGACACCCAAGGTTCAAAAGAAAGTTGTCAAGGCATGGGTGCCTAAGTCTTGTTTAGTTGATGCTTTAGGTCCCAAGGTTTGGGTACCTAAAACTTCTATTTTTCGAATTGTGTAGGTTATGATTGAGGGGAGCATCTATCAACTTGGTTCGTTGATAGTGGATGCTCCAAACACATGACCGGGGATAGATCATTGTTTACGACACTTCACAAGAAAAGTAGAGGTAATGTTTCATTTGGTAATAATGGTAGTCTTAAGGTCATAGGAATAGGAGACATTCAAATATCCGAATGTCTTAGAATTTCAAATGTCCTTCTAGTCAAGGGGATGACATTTAATCTCCTAAGTGTCAGTCAATTGTGTGACACGGGTTACACAATTGATTTTCAACCAAGTCAATGTCTAGTTAGACAACATGACACCTTGGACACAGTACTAGTAGGAGCAAGAGTAGACAATATTTATCAAGTTTCATTTAAAAGTCCTACTAATGCTTTTGCTAAGTGTTTCATGTCAAAAGACGAAGAGTCCACCATTTGGCACCGGAGGCTAGCACATGTGAATATGAAGAACATCCAGAAGTTGGCCAACAAGGGATTAGTTCGTGGCTTAGCAAGCATCAAGTATGAAAAGGACAAACTTTGTGATGCATGTCAAATGGGTAAGCAAACGAAATCTGCACATAAAGGTAAAAGCGCTGTAAGTACTTCTACCGCTTTAGATTTACTTCACATGGATCTATTTGATTGTAGTACTATCATATCATTAAATGGAAGTAGATATTGTTTTGTGATCATTGATGATTTCACTAGATATACATGGACTTACTTTTTAAAATATAAGGACCAAACCTTAGATGTTTTCATTTCTTTTTGTAGAAGAGTTGAAAATGAAAAATCATTGACAATTAAGACAATTAGAAGTGATCATGGAGGTGAATTTCAAAATCAACGATTTTTAGAATTTTGTCAAGATAGAGGGTATAGACATGAGTTCTCCACTCCTAGAACACCACAACAAAATGGTGTTGTAGAGAGGAAGAACCGTGTTTTACAAGAGGCTGCATGAAGCATGCTCAATGAGTACTCACTCCCGAGTTACTTATGGGCTGAAGCTGTAAATACAGCTTGCTATGTGCAAAACCGAGTCCTCATCCATAGGTTTTTAGGAATGTCTCCTCATGAACTTTGGTTTGGGAAACCACCTACGGTTAAACATCTTAGGGTGTTTGGTTGTAAGGTGTTCATCCTAAACACCAAGGACCACCTTGGAAAGTTCACGGCAAAGGCTGATGAAGGGATACTAGTCGGGTATTCCCTAGTTAGAAAAGCCTATCGAGTCTACAACAAGAAATCTAGATTAATTGAAGAGTCTTCTGATGTTGTCTTTGATGAAATTCCGAAAGTCAATGGTCAACCAGAAGATGAAATCCAATTCGAACTTAGGAGACTAAGTTTGAATGAGAGTCCAAATGTTGTTGATGGTGATGAATCCGATAACGGTGAGCCTAGACATCCCATAGATCAGCCGGATCCTGAGGCTGAGCTTATGTCTAGTGAACCCATTCAAGAAGCACCACCAACATCAAGGCAAACTAGATTAGCCTCTAGTCATCCCCAAGACCAAATTGTTGGAGACATCCATCATGGGGTTAGAACTAGATCATTCTTTCGGAATGAGGCTAATGAGGTTGCTTTAATTTCCGAAATTGAACCTAGAAAAATTGATGAAGCATTAAATGATCCCGATTGGATCATTGCAATGCAAGATGCACTAGGTCAATTTGAAAGAAGTCAAGTTTGGGACTTAGTCCCTAGACCTAAGAAGACCACCATCATTGAAACCAAATGGATCTTCAAAAACAAATTGAACCATAAGGGAGAAATCATTCGAAACAAGACACGCTTAGTAGCCAAGGGCTATAGTCAAGTTGAAGGCCTTGATTACGATGAGACATATGCTCCCGTGGCACGATTAGAATCCATTCGATTGATGCTTGCGTTTGCAGCACATCGTGGCTTCAAGTTATACCAAATGGATGTCAAATCGGCCTTTCTAAATGGTCTAATAAGAGAAGAGGTCTATGTTGAACAACCTCCGGGGTTTGAGAGTACCGAATTCCCAAACCACGTGTTCAAGCTCAAAAAGGCACTCTATGGCCTTAAACAAGCACCCCGAGCTTGGTATGAGCGGTTGTCGACATTCTTAATCGAGAAAGGCTTCGTTAGAGGCCAAATAGACCCTACACTATTTCTACGTAGAGATGGTGACAATATTTTTGTAGCCCAAGTATATGTCGATGACATAATTTATGGCTCAAATAACAAGGGCTATTTAAATGAGTTCATTGGACACATGGAGAGTGAATTTGAAATGAGTCTAGTGGGAGAGTTGACTTTCTTCCTTGGACTTGAAATCAAGCAAACTCACGATAGTATCCATGTGCACCAATCAAAATATACACAAGAAATGCTTCGTAAATTCAACATGAATGATTCAAAAGAGGTAACCACTCCCATGGCCACAAACACAAGATTAGACAATGATGAGAGTGGTAAACCTATTGATTTGACTCAATATCGGAGCATCATAGGGAGTTTGCTATACCCCACAGCTAGTCGACCAGATATTCTTTTCGCTGTGGGTATGTGCGCAAGGTATCAAGTTTGTGCCAAGGAATCTCACTTAATCGCTGTCAAGAGAATTTTGAGATACCTTAAAGGCACAATAGGAATCGGTCTTTGGTACCCCCGTACCAAATCTTTTGATTTAATTGGCTATACCGATTCCGACTACGCTGGATGTAAGTTGGATCGGAAAAGCACAAGTGGAGGCTGCCAATTTCTAGGATCATCTTTAGTTAGTTGGTCAAGTCGGAAGCAACATTGTGTTGCTCTCTCCACGACCGAGGCAGAATATATCGCCATGGGAGAGAGCGTATCACAATTGTTGTGGATGATTCACACTTTGGAGGACTATGGATTAAGTTACAAAAGTGTGCAAGTGTTGTGTGACAACATTAGCATAATTAATCTAACCAAGAATCCAGTCCATCATTCTAGGACCAAACATATTGAAGTACGTCACCACTTGATTAGGGATCACGTTGCTAGGGGAGATATTGTACTCTCACATGTAGAGTCCAAGTCAAACATCGCTGACATTTTCACTAAACCACTCCCCGAAAATGAGTTTAGCTTCTTGAGAAGGGAGTTGGGAATGTGTCGCGCTTCATGAACTTTAAAATGCATTCAAACCCTTCATGATTATTTCAAATTGTTGGGAAACAATTGGGTAACTTTGGGGTCATCTCACACAAACTATAAGGTTTACCAAAACGTTTTTGTTTGCTAGAATGGGGTGAGATGCTAGGATCAACTCAATTTCTCAAAATGTCAATGCATCCCTTGAGAAATTAAGTTGACGAGATAAAAATCACTTCGGTGACCAAGTATGGGGAAAACCAATGCATAACATATGTGTATTTGGCTCCATGATCATACTTGGACATTCCAATCAAGGAAACTTGATTGGAAACTTGATTTTGATACAATCTTGGTTAAACTTTGATTGAATGATTGTTGATTGAGTTTGACTCCACTTGGGTGGAGCAAAGTGATTGTTGAACCTATAAGGACTTTGATCCTTGTTCAGGGATCAAGCTTAGTCGAGGAATCAATGTCGAGATCGATATTGTTCATCAGACTCCTTCAAAATCGTGTGAAAGTCTGATACTGAAAGTTTCAGATCGTATCAGGAACCCTGATCGGTCACCCGACCGATCAGGAGTAGGGCTGATCGGTCCTCGGACCGATCTGGCTCCCTTCTGAGTTGATCGGGTCCACAAACCGATCAGAGGGATTAGCTGAGACTTTGCGGACTCTCGGCTAAATATTCTATGCTAGCCTGGATCGGTCCCCGGACTGATCTAGCACATTGTAGTGATCGGTCTAGAGACCGATCAGGAGGGCTTCTTGAAAATCATCTAACTCTACTGTTCGCTTCCCTGATCGATCAGCCGATCAGTCAGGAGTCTTCCTGATCGTCTCCCGACCGATCAGGACCAAGCCAGTCCGATCAGGCTGGAGCCTGATCGGTCTGGGCGTTTCCAGATAGAACGGTGATCCGTTCAATCACATTAAAGTCTGGTTGGTGGACCGATCCACCACAGATTAACTCTTCCAAAACCCCTCATTGTCTAACCCTAGCGCCGAATCACTGCACTTCATCGTGAGCAAGAAACCTCCCTGCGTCCTCTTCTTCCTCGAGAGAGCTTCTGTGCGTGTGATCCTGGGAAGGGCTACTACAAGTTCTTCCTTCTTCCTGTGAAGTCTCTCTCTCGCTGAAGGTTTTCTTGCGCTCATCTCTTTCGGCGAGAGCCTTTTTGTGCGCAACCTCTTCTTCCAATCTTCAAGAAGTTCGTCAATGGCACCTAAGTAAGCTTTTGTCTCAGTTTTCCTTACAAATCAGTCTATAGTGTTTATATTTGAAGCTAACCATGTTTTGGTGTGTTGTGCCGTGACCTTTTTTGGCCGTGACCTTTGTTTTGGCCGTGACCTTCTTGACCAAATGTTTCACCTTATGATTATGTTCTCTGTGACCAAATCTCTCTTTCATTTCATTATTGTCCTTCTTTTGATCAAATGTTTTATCTTATATTCTCTAATTGGGTCTTTGATTACATCTTATATTTTGATCAAACCTTAACTTATATCATGATTCGATTCACTTCTCTTGATCAAATCCGCTGTCATGACCTATTCCAATCTTTAGAAAATCATCAAAGGGTAAAGAACCCGCAGATGGCAGCGCAAAGGGGAAGCCCTTCCTCATCTGCGCCCTCCAGAAGGCCTCAGCCTTCCTCGAGCTCTCGCTTTCCAAATGCCGCCTGTGAGCA